>JAOYMR010000001.1:1350410-1361771 GCA_025802075.1 Tenebrosternarchus preto | reverse complement strand
CACTCAGTTGAGGAGTACCTGTGATTGTTTCACTCACTCACACTCAGTTGAGGAGTACCTGTGATTGTTTCACTCACTCACACTCAGTTGAGGAGTACCTGTGATTGTTTCACTCACGCACACTCAGTTAAGGAGTACCTGTGATTGTTTCACTCACTCACACTCAGTTGAGGAGTACCTGTGATTGTTCTCCATGGTGGACAGATTATCTTGAAATAAAAAGAGCACTTTTTTTTCTTAGACCTCGACCAATTTATAAACGTCAGTGAATTTGTAACCATTAAAAAACACAAGGGACATTAATAAGACGTGTCTTTCCGTTGCCGGACTCCCCCGACCACGGAGCTGAACAAACATTACCCAGGAAACCTCATGAGCCGCACCCTTCCAGAGCGGCACACAGAGTGCACTCCACAGAGCAGAGGGTTCTCTCTGCTAGAATTTATGACGCAGTCGCTAAATATTCTCTAGTACATCTCTAGTACTCTTTTATAAAACTTTCAGTGAATTCAGTGAATAAGTGACTACACACACTAAATAGGCTACAGTGCTAAAACATGAGATGACAAACTTGTGTGACAAATGTGCTAAGGGTTGTACTACCAAACATAAGAGATGAGACATCATACAAAGGTATGTTATCATTTTGCCTCTAATCAATACTGCATGATAAACACACTGCAGGGCAAAGGTGGACAGAAAGCCTTTGCTGTTACATATAAAGAAGCCAGAAAGAGAAAAAAAATACACCAATGGGATGCGGACATAGCCAACACTGCCTCCAGTGGATGCAATAAAAACTGCACCTTCCCAAATGTAAAAAATTCGGGCCTTCAGTACCAGCCACAATTGCGATGAAAGAGTCAGATCCCATACCGGAAGACGGAATATATAAATATGATTCCTAAAGGTATTGAGTCCTATCTGTTATGGTGTAGAGCACAGCTGTTCAGCAAAGAGTGACATGAGTGTTGTTTTCTATTGCTGAGCAAGTCATGTTTATTTTCCAGTGCCCTCCCCTTTATGAGCCTCTCTGCACTGATAAGAGCCGTAGCAAACAGTCCGACGAAGGGGAAAATCTCAGCTCGCTCACTGACTCGTTCTGCATACGGAGGAGTCGGAAGAAGACTGGCTGCCCCAGCTCTGATCGCCAGGAGCAAACCATCCTCGATTCACAGCAGACGATCGGGCGGAAAAGGAAGAGAGAACAACCCGTGACAGCCGTGTTGAAATCCGACCCCTGAAGGTGTGATTGACAACCAGAGCAGAGTAACGGACCACTGTCGGCCTGAAGGAAACGAACGGCGATCTTCCGGTAGAGAAATGGCTGCCGAGTGAGTGGGGCCTGGCAGGAAGCTGTTCGTCTGGATCCAGTAGCTGGATAACGCAGAACGCCGAACCACACTGGCCACTGGGCTGGGATCACGGCACCATGAAGATCTCCGAGGGCGTGCTGGACATGGGTATGGCCGATTACACAGTGAGCCTGGACCCCAGCTACACCATGCTGGAGTTTGACAGGGTCCTGCCAGTGGACTCAGGTATGTGGGGGTTCAGCGGGAAGTTGAATCGAAGCCCCTGACTACAAACAGATCACTTGTGTCTCAGTGTGGGTTAAAGTTCATAAAGATTACAGCCATGTGTGTTCAGCACCCTAAACCAGATGCAGACACCATCATAATGAACCTCCCAGAGTCCTTCGGTGTTACATTTCAGCAGATACGTCGCTGGATGTGGCTCTGCTAATCTCTCAAGGGCTCGCTGAAAGCGAACAATATTGCACATAAGTTAAATCCCACATGGCTACATCCAGACATGTGGTGCAAGTTTGTGTTTTTTATGGAATCCTGTCTGCTCTATGTCTAATGGCCCACCAGTGGGGAATTTCGAGTCTTTGAGATTCTGGCCAAGTAAACCATGTGTTTAACTGGTCTCAAATTCAGCCTCTTGCATGGCATGAAAAATTTAGCTTCACAATGACGCAAACTCCCAATGTCACTGCACGTTCCAACCTATTTATCAGTTTCTAGAAACCTTTTTAAGGCCAAAAGGAGCCTCTGCCCTTCATCTGCCTTCATACTTTCCCCAATAATCTCATTTTCTACAGTCATCAGGAGTCGGCTCTGCTGAATCACGCGCACTCTTTGGCACTCTGGGCGATGCGTCTACTGGCAGCCTTTTGAAAACAGCGCGAGATGGGTGGCAGATGCATTGCGATCTTTTAATTCGATACAACTGCCCCCTGAACCCAAAACGCATTCAGCGCACAGAAGTGTAATCTCCTGCTGCTAAATTTCCAAACTCTAAGTGCGTAATTTACATACATTACGGGGGTAAGGCATTGTCCCCGCACTGCCAGGCCTATATCAAGAGTGGATTTGACGGTCACTGGTTTAGCAATGTAAAGCAATCCTGAAGCGATCGAATACTGGCAAAGTGCAATTTAATACAACATATAAGGAGACTAAATTAAAGCAGAGTTAGCAGTGTAAAATTAGCCAGAAAATGGATGCGGACTTCGGTTTTCCACTGACCTGTAACTGGTTTAATTAAATGGGGAGTTTCTTCTTTCTCCAAGTAATAAGTAGTAGAGTCTCCGAGGCCCGTGCGCTTACACTCGCACTGGCGTCGTCTCTACCAGTAACGCGCTTTTATTGTCACTCTCATACGCCAAGATTAGTGCGCGCCACTCTTGCAGTCAACAGATTTCTGTTTAACAAAGTCGTGGGAGTTCGTACAAGGTTATTTTACTCAAGAGAGGAGGCAGCCGCATTCATTAATCTGTTTTGCTGATTATTGCCCGCGATTAATTATTCGCTCTGTGGTCGCGCTTATCTACTGCCACACACGGCTCACACGCGCTCAGTTCAATGAGCCTTACACCTCCCGCCACTCCGGTGCTGTTGACAAGGCCTCTTGCGGTTGTTTGCAAAAAGCTTACCAGAGGTCCTTTTTTCGCTTCGACGGAAGAAACATCCTCACGCTCAGTTTACTTGATCATTGTGGTCCTTGAGGTGGCTTTTGAAACATTCTCCTTTTTTTTGTGAAACATCAATCACAGAACCACTGATGACCGTGTCTGCACCTGCGGTCACACGTGAACTACAGCAGAATAGTGGGACCCTGTGCTCCATCTGCGCCGACAAGGCCACGGGGAAACATTACGGCGCATCTAGCTGCGACGGCTGCAAGGGTTTCTTCCGGAGAAGCGTGCGCAAGAATCATGCCTACACGTGCAGGTGAGCGTGGGGCGAGCGAACGTGCTGCATTCACAATGGTAGGGTATGGCCTCGCGAGGCTGGGTAAAGTTAAACAAGACATACTGGTTACAATTTTCCTATAGCCAACCTCCCAATACTGTAAGGCGAGGATGATGTCAAATAAATAATCAAAAAATCTATCAGGATTTGTCCGGGCACATGGACAATGGCGACAGTGAGACAAAGAAATTGATTTCACAGCGAAAATGTCATCTTGCAGTTGTTCCATTCACACAAACATCCAAGTCCTGCTCTGAGCTTGTGACATATGAAGTGTCTGTGGGTTGATTCAACTCTGTTCCTCCACACATGCGAGAATTCCAGTGTCTCCTATTTGTAGATTTAGCAGGCAGTGCGTGGTGGACAAAGACAAGAGGAACCAATGTCGTTACTGCAGACTACGGAAGTGTTTCAGGGCTGGTATGAGGAAGGAAGGTGAGTTTAGGAGCGCAGATGTATTTGTTTGTTTGTTTTGGAACTTCTTTAGGATACAGTGTGGGATCTTTAAAGTAACGTTACGTGTTTGACACGTGTTTAATGTCGTCCAAAATGTTAAAAATGTTTTTAAAAAACGAGATTTTCAGGTTATCACACAATAATAACCTGTGTTTCTATGTGTATATTTTCTATTGTTCAAAACATTATCTGTTTGGTGTTTGGTAAGACGATGATGTGAAATACCTGTTTTATACACACTCAGCACCCAAGAGAATATAAGAGAATATCACATTTCAGTACATTTACAGTATTTAGAATATGTTCATTTAAAAAACCTCTGCACACTTTCCAGTAAAATATACAACTTGACATCTGTTCAAATGCTGAGGTGAATCTAAATATATGTTCTAAAATGGCTACTTAAAATATTTATGGGAAAAAATATTTTTCAAGAAGTGTTGTAGCTGTTTATCCCCAATTTAAAAATAAGTTCAGACATTACTGACATGGAATTACATAGGAGATTGAAAATCATTATCAAACATGTATCTGAAAATACGGCCAATTCCATTCCATGGTGCTCATTCTCCCTGATATCCTCATCCTAAAAATGCAAAATGAATTCAGCCTGTTACTTGGCAGGTTTAAAATCATAATATTTGCCCAGGTTATATAATGTAACTGGTGGGAAATGAAGAGCCAAGAGTTGGGCTTGGGTTAGGTGAGAGAGGGGGGGGGAGGGGGGTGCTGTGGAGGTGGGCATTTCCAGAGAGAAGGTACCCACCTTTACCATATCTCTCCCCAGCCAGCCTCTGAGTGAGTGCCTGTGGGTAAGCCGGTTCTTATCACCTGCTGGTGCTTACTTGGAACCAAGTGTATGGGGGAAGGGGAAACAGGACAAGGAGGAGTGTCTGAATGGCCTTTTTATATCAATAATTAACATGCCCAAGTATGGCCAAATATTTACTGAGGTTTATTTAAGGGGAACACGTGCGGCACATCCGTCAGTCTGGTAGAAGCTTGAGCAACGTGCGCTGCTTCTCTGTGGCTTTCAGAGCTGTGAGCTTGATAGATGGTAGCATAGCTTATTTAACCACACACCGTTTTTCCATGGTTGTGAATAAGACGTTTTTAGGATTTATATTATAACTCCAGTCACAGGTTGTTCAGCAGAATGTAAGTTTCCACTTTATTTTCCTACGGTGCGTTCGGACAAGCCTCATCCCATCCCTCGTCTGGCCGGAGCGTTTGTTCTCCAACATTACCACGCGACTGCACTCCTAAATAAAACAGTTATCCGCAGAGCAGACACCAAATAGACAATCATTGTTTTCGTGGAACTCCGACAGCAGTTTTTTTTTTTTTTTTTTTACATTATTGCACACCCTTTACTCCAGATTAGGCAGTGCAACATGGAAAACATCAAGGTCTTTTCTCAGCCTTCCCAGTGCTGTGTGTAATGTATCACTGCAATAAGTCACTGGAGTGGAGAAACACTACTCATGAGGCTTCAAACGGCAACAGCAAGCTCTCTGAAGAGAACCCCCCCCCCTTCCCCCCCCTTCTCTCCCCCCTTGGATTAATAGAAACTTGATTGGATGGTGAGAGAACTGCTCTTCTAAGTTCCCTTTAGAAAGGTGCTCTCTGTCTGGCTTTGTAGAGGCTGAGTAGCAAGAGCCTGAACTAATTCATATCACTCAGCAGGTACTAAAACAGAGCTACAGATCTCCATTAGACCAAAATGTTTACATTCTCTAAAAAAAACCCTGACCCTAAGCAGGATTTACCCTCCTCCTCCTGGTTGGGGGAATGAAAACGACTGAAAACGGTAGGCCAGCAAAGTTGTGTATCTCATCTCATCCAGGAAGTACATTCAGGGTACTTTTCCAAGTACTTTCCCACGTAGTCGTTTTATATGTTGTAAAAGGGGAACGCAAACAAACTGGCTGTTGGCATTAGCTAAAGCTGAACTTTTACAGGCTGTCGTCTACACCAGCAGACAGAGTTTTCTTGATGTCGGGCTCATGACCACAGCATCTTTGTTTGTCTTAGCTGTGCAGAATGAGAGGGACAGAATCAGCTGTCGTAGGGGTGACCAGGGCGGCGGGACACTCACCATCAACATCCTACTGAAAGCTGAGGCCAGTGTACATCAGGTAGGCCTTCACGATAAAGAACCAGAAAACCCAATCACTAACTAGGCTTTAACTCGCTCCTTTTAATAAAATACAAGAAAAGTGGCCATTGAAGTGATTTGGGAGGGACCTGGATGTGCTTTAAGAGATTGAAGAGAAGCAGCTATTGGGGCAGAGTCCTTGGAGACAACAACATCAGTCCTCTGCCTTTGGTTACCTCTGCGAATGGTGGAATCGCCTCGGGACTCAATTTGATCACAGCCTATTTAATTGAAGTGCATGAGCTTGGAATTGGTGCCAGAATTCAGGGTTTTTTTTTCTCAAAGTATAATAACATCCAGGCATCCACATGCCAAGCCAGTGGAGCACACACACACACGTGCACGCACACACACACGCACAGAACTAATTGGATGATTGACTAATAAGGCTAAAAATGAACCTGGGCTGTTTTCCATTGGGCTTCAGTCCACAAGTGAAGTCCTTCAAAGGAGACATGAAGACAGCCTGATCCAAACCTAACAGAGATCTGGCAGAGGCTATACGAAACCATGAGGACTACCACCCATATGTCTAAATGTCCCCATCACACAAGTTTGCTCCTAATCCAGCATTACGGAGCATGTTCATGAATGTATTTCCAGCATACAGACATGCTTGTCTCGGTATAGGTTTGGTGTTCAGATGTAGTGGCGTTCAGCTCGCTGTCTCTGGGTTGTGTTCGCAGTACTCCACGGTGACTCCTCCAGTGTCTGACAAGAGGATAGCTCGCCCGGGTGACGTGTGCGAATCCATGAAGCAACAGCTCCTCCTGCTGGTGGAATGGGCGAAGCACATCCCCGAGTTCTGTGATCTGCCCGTGGACGACAGGGTAAGACGCGCGGCAGGGTCCGTTTGCTTACGCCGGTTAGCGCGGGTGGCTCGGTGCTTCAGCATTTAGCATCTCTGTAATCGGTCTGGTTTGTGTTGGCTACGCCATACCTCCAGATGACGGGCGTGTGTAGCATAGGCTCTGGGAACATGAACGAACATGCTTGTGCGTGCAGGTCGCTCTCCTGCGAGCTCACTCAGCCGAGCACCTCATTCTAGGAGTCACCCACCGATCCCTGCCCTTCGATGACATCATCTTGCTCGGTGAGCCCGGTTTCCTCCTGAGCACGAACGGGCCGCGTTGTGCGAGCGCGGATTCAAGCGACCGTTTGTCCTCACAGGAAATGACTTCATCATCCCCGTGAGCGGGCCGGAACAGGAGATGTCCAAGGTGGCTGCGCGTGTGCTGGACGAGCTGGTCAAGCCCCTGAGAGAGCTGGACATCACAGACGCAGAGTTCGCCTGTCTCAAGGCCATCATCTTCTTCTCCCCAGGTCACGCAGGGTTCACGCATCCATGTCTGTTGCCTCCAAGGTGGTGGTTTCAGGTGGTTTCACCTGAAGCATGGGGTCCTTGTCCTCAGCTATTAATAGCTGTGAAGGTGCTGGCAGGGATGCTGAGGTCTGAGGGTTATGGCCTGTTGGCCAGAGGGTCTGACCAGAGCCACGTCATACAGCCAGCATGGCCAAAATGGCTGAAGACTGTCAGGTTTTGTCTGCAAGAGTTGCTTACACACACACACACACACACACACACACACCTTCACCTTTCAGTGCACAAACTCTTGGTTAGCCGCCACTGAACACTTGAGCTCCTTGGACTGTTTGTGTTGGTGTGACTGTGTCTGTCTGTGGGTTTCGTGCAGACTGCCCAGGGCTGGAGTGTTCCCCCGTGGTGCGGCGGCTCCGTTTCCAGGCCCAGGTGCTGCTGGACGAGGTGGCCAGTGAGCAGAGGGGTCGCTTTGGGGAGCTGCTGCTGCTCCTGCCCCCTCTGCAGAGTGTCGCCTGGCACATGGTGGAGCAGCTCCAGCTGGCGCGGCTCCTGGGAGAGGCCAGCGTGGACAGCCTGCTGCAGGAGATGCTGCTAGGAGAGAGCGCGGCGCCGAGGGTCGAACCGCAGTCAGCGGCAGGTACACCGCATAGCAGATCTCTTTGCATGTGTCCAACACCTGCCACTGATCCAGAGTCAGTCTGGATCTTGGTGGCTAGAGGTTAAGACAGAAGTGAAAAAGCCCTTGAGTCTACAGGTATAATAACTATTTCAGACCCATGAGGTGGCAGTCCAGAAAAATCCCAAAACACTGAAAGTATGTGCTTTCTTAGCAGTATGCAGTGTGTACACAGCATGTACATGTAGTATGCAGTACAATGTACCATGAAAACACCTCCCACAAGAACAGAAATTAAGTACTTATTAAATGACAAAATTAAAATGGACAGGGGGAGGGGCACTGGATGCAAATTAATCCCTTGCTCACGTCCTTGTGTCGCCCTGAAGACAGCACTGAAGATGGTTCGTCTCGCTTTCGAAGCTTTACAAAACCAAAATGGTACATTTGAGAGAATATGCTGTTTGTTTGTTTGTGTTGTTTTTTTTTTTTGGGGGGGGGGGGTGTATATAAATGCACTATAAAGAGCTGAAGAGAAGGGAAGCTGATCCCCTGCACATGTGTCTGTCCCCTCACCTCAGGGCCCAGTGCAGAAGTGGTGGCCTTCATCCCGCCAGCAGGGGGCAACATGACCAGGAGTGCTGGGCCAGAACATGCATCTCTGCCCACCTTCACATCTGTTATACTCCCACTCCCGGTCTGTGAGTACACAAACAACACAGCATGTGGGAATTGAATGCATTATGATATGAATGTTTACAGGATATTTTGACGGTCAGTGACTGGATTACACACACACACACACACACACACACATACGTGTTTGCGTCTGTGTGTATGTAGCGTGATGGAGAGAGTGTGAGTGAGTTAAAATTGCAGTGAAGTTCACAAGATTTTAGACAGGTCCATCATCAGCTGTACAAGCAAAGTGCTTCATGTATAATATTTTATATATGTGTCACACACACACACACACACACTCAGCATGTCTGTCTCCCATCATTAATATTTGCATCATTACGAGCAATATTATTATAATATTTTCTGTCTCCTTATTTTGCTGAGCGCCAGCTCAAGATTTTGAGTGACGTCCATGTGTGTGGAGTTAATGTCAGTCTTATTTACACAGTGCCGACCTGCTTCCTCTCTCTCTCCACAGCCCCCACGCTGCCTGGCAATCGTCTGCTCCCCTCCCAGACTGGCATCCAGATGTACGTGCCCAGCCAGGCAACGGGCGTACCAGAGGAGATGGCCAGCTGCCTCTCTGTACCCACCCTCCACACGTGCCTCTGAGCGGAGAGAGCAGGAGGGTTTGATCTTTGGCACATGTGCACACGTAGAGCGCTCTACAGACTTTACAAGGGCTTTACTCAAGGCTTGGATGCCTTCTCAAGTTCCTCACAGAGGTGTACGTGATTCACAGTCAGTTGAAGACTGAAAGTAGTGTACGTGAATTGCAGCTAACCACAGCAAGACCAGACAATTAACTTTTTTTTTGACAGATATGAAAACAACCCTTTACTCAGATAACCCTACCAGGAAGGGCGTGGGATAACTGAAATAAATGACAATAAAATGTAATTGTTGGTGAAATATTAACAGCTGATAAAGACTCGAGTTATTCTGTGAAGAGGTCCTGTGAAATCTGGACCATCTATGGCATCAGTGACGTGTCAGGAAGAAGAATGTGGGCAGAATAATGAGAGTTCATAGATTAACCAGACAAAAGAGGGAAAAGATCAACCAGTAGCCAGTAATTCACTAATCATACGTTAAGAACTACTGACCACGTGTGGAAAGTAAACAGCAACTTAACATTTAGTCCTGCTTTATATTAAACTTTTTTAGAGTTCATTCATTTTATTCACTTTCTTTCAAGGGACATTTTCAAGTGGAAAACCGTCATATACGTTAAAAACTAGCGCCGTGTGACGTATCTGCCAACATAAACACTTCCACCGAGATATTAATTGGTGGA
Source organism: Tenebrosternarchus preto (assembly GCA_025802075.1). Taxonomy (NCBI): domain Eukaryota; kingdom Metazoa; phylum Chordata; class Actinopteri; order Gymnotiformes; family Apteronotidae; genus Tenebrosternarchus; species Tenebrosternarchus preto. Next base: position 1,351,982 of record JAOYMR010000001.1, on the reverse strand, counting down.
AATAGATGCTTCACCATGGATCTGGTTCTTGAGTTAACAAATGTGCTACCGGTTCACTCTGGTGTTCCAGACACGTTTAGATGAGCCTTTATTGATCCCAAACGAACCTGCATTTTCGCCATATCCCTACAGAGGGCGCCATATACTTAAAAGTAAACGAGGATCCTTTATTGTTAGCAGACTGACGCTTTTGTAGGTTTAATAGGTTAGAAGAAGAAATGTGTATATAAAGCACCTACTTTATATCATTTATAACATAGAACAGCAGCTGGCACTAACTTCCCTGTTTCCGTGGAGACTGTACACCTTCCGCAGCACTCTCCAGCTCTCGGTGTGACGTAGGTTGGGGAACTTTACTGTGCTTGGTGCCCGGTGGGGGGGTGGGGTTCTGAAGGCTTCAGCAGGGGTAATCTGCCAGGGGTTGTTTGGCTCAATAGGACTCTGGGGACTTCATGGGGTGGGTTTTACCCTGACTCTCCTCCCTATGTTTATTTTCAAACCTAAAACGCAAAATCAAGAGAAAAAGAGTAAGACATGTTTAGGTCTTGGCAACTGTTGCCATGACAGTAGCACTGAGGATCTTTTACTGACTGTTAATACTTCTGGGGGGATTTTTCCCATCACCTCGCTCCCTCTTTCTCTCTCACACACACACACACACACACTTTCATATACACTCACACAGACTTGTTAATCTACAGTTTAGCCACTGGTGAGTAATACCTCCCCAGTCTAAAAGCTGACAATGCTCAATTCAGTCTAGATTCTTTCCCAAGCCAGTGAGTGACATCCAAAACTGACAAGTAGGTAACAACTACCTGACAAGGCTGAAAGTGGGGCATTTATTAAAAGAAACTGAGAGATGAAAAATTCTATAATAAAAACAGTGCCTCAGGTTTATGTACACTGCAGGTGCAACCTTCTGTTTCTGTGATAGAGCCTGTGATAGAGCAGTACTCCAGCACCTCTTCAGTGCTGTATGATTTCATGGCAGAACAAATGGATCTGTCCGACGTGGTTCTGGAAGAGCCGGGCCCACACACTACAGACACAAATAATCAGCAGGTGTAGGTCAGGTAGAACTACTGAATGGTTTTACTTGGAGTCTCTAATGACTTTGTGCTCTTTATTAATAGTCTGTTATTAACTTTCTTTCATGACTTACTTACATTTGTGCTTTTGTTATATTACAACTTGGATAAAGTGGTTTAAACATATACAGCATAAGGAATCAGCTGTACGTAGGGCAACAGCGCACCCTAGTGGAGGTGTACGACAGGAACAACAACAAGGGTAACGCAAAGACCTGAAACAAAAACTAGAACAAGACATACACAGGTGAACAAGGGGAATGAAGATCAGTCTAGCATCTAAACTCGCATCATCAGTGTGCTGTCTTAACACACTCGGTTCACACAATTACATCATCAGTGTGCTGTCTGTTAACACACTTGGTTCACACAATTACATCAGTGTGCTGTCTTAACACACTCGTTTCACACAATTACATCATCAGTGTGCTGTCTGTTAACACACTCGGTTCACACAATTGCATCATCAGTGTGCTGTCTG
>JAOYMR010000001.1:1308413-1320650 GCA_025802075.1 Tenebrosternarchus preto | reverse complement strand
CTGTAACCACACGCCAACCACACACACACACAGGTCTGTAACCACACCCCAACCACACACACACACAGGTCTGTAACATTCCCCCCCCCCAACCCCACACACACACTGGACTGTAACCACCCCCCAACCACACACACAGGACTATAACCACACGCCAACCACACACACACACACACACACACACAGGACTATAACCACACGCCAACCACACACACACACACACACACACACACACAGGACTATAACCACATCCCAACCACACACACACACACACACACAGGTCTCTAACACCCCCCCCATACAGACACACACACGCAAGACTGTAACCACCTCCCAAACACACACACACTGGACTGTAACCAACCCCCAACCACACACACACACACACACACACACCTGCCCTCATCCTCAGCTCTCCCTCTCCAGACCTGTCTGATAACAATGGGTAGGCAAAATCGTAAGTTCTTTTCCACATCTTCAAAAGAATCCCAGTCGAAGAAAAAAAATTATACAGGAGTCTGGAACAGCTTCCAGATGCTCCTGACCTGCTTACAGATGAGAGTGTTTTCCCAAATCCATCCTGGCTATGGAAAGTATGAGAGGACACACACCAATGCTCATCTCCCTCCCTCCCTCTCTCTCCCTCTCTCTCCCTCCCTCTCCCTCTCTCTCCCTCTCTCCATTCAGCTTTATACCCACTCTTTCTCTATTCAGTCCAATCAGGTTTCCCTTTTAAATGATATTGTGCATCAAATGTTATTAAAGAATATGAAGGTAAAACTGTTTTCCCCTTTTTTCAAAAGGGATTAATAATTAATAACAATTTATACTTGCAGAGCCAGATCAGCTTTTTGCTCCCACTTGTGTTCTGTCTCTCTCTCAGATGGACGTGCACTGATCAGGGGCTGTTCAGCGATCATGGGCTGTTCAGCGATCATGGGCTGTTCAGCACATGTTTTTTTAAAGGGCCCCAGAATCATGTGCACATGTACAGGTCACATGTGTTGTAGGTTAGCATGAGAACACGGAGTGATCACAGTGTGTCCAACACGTGCTCCTCACTGAACCACGTATGCACCAGGGTCACGGTCAGAACAGTGAAGGCACCGAACTGCCCGTCTCTCTCCGTTCTGTCTCACCTGTGTGTAGTGGGTGCACATGGGCCCGGAACACCTCTCTGGGCACCAGGGGTTACACTCGTGTGGGTAAGGGTAGGTGTAGTCCTTCACCTCGTCATACCATGCCTGGACGTGGTAAGCAGGGGAGCGGTACCTGTTGGGTAGAAGATCAGTCAACAGCCAAGCAGCTCCAGAGCCTGGGTGTGAAGGACCAGGTGTGTAGCAACAGCCTGCCTGCACACTGAAAGCCTTGATTTAGATGTTAAACAGCTCTGCCGTTCCAGAGAGTTAGCACTCTGTTCTCATCCTGGATTATTTCTAAAGTGTGAACGCTGCTCGTCTCTTGACCAATCAGATCCATCTGCTCACTGTAAATATTGCTCTACACGGCCCAGAAATGTGGGGGGGGGGGGGGAGGGGAGGGGCTTTTCCGCTGGCATCAGAAAAGAGAGAGCAGTGATGGGAAAGAGACGGGAGTCCCAGAATAGCACCTGCTCTAGACGTGGAGAGGTGGTGAGAGACACACACACACACACAGAAAGATGGGTTCTACTGATCACAAAGAGTTTAGTGTGTACAGGGGAACATTGATTTGAACCTCCCAACATACACAGACACAGAACACGTTTTATAATGTGCATTCTGTGTGAATCCTGGACTCAATCCTGGACCCTTACAGCAGTAGTTATAGAACAGATGGTGGACTGTGTGGTACATGTGGTGTAAGTCTGTGTAAAACACTCATCTTACCAATATTCTGTCTTAAACATAGAGAATATAATAACATTACTACTGTTCTACTATCACAGGAAATCTGTCTGTTTGGACATGTGCTGATCCACAGAATTAAAGCATAGTGTGTGTGTGTGTGTGTACCTGCCCCAGTGCACTGCCAGGTTCTGTCCAATGGACTTGAGCAGATCTTGTGGTCCATGTTCCCACTGACACTCTTCAGCCCAGTGTGTAGCTGAACGCTCCAGTTCATCATCCCACACCTACACGCACACACACACACACACACACACACACACACAAAGCTGAAACACACTTTTATTCTGTAGTCTTTCAGTGCTTCAACATACAATAATGCAAAAAATCGTTCATTTAGCCATGCTGCTCTAACCCAAGCTGCCATCATAACTGGAACGGGGATTGGGCCCAACAGAAAGAAAACACACTGTCTAACTGAATACACACATCAGAGCATGGCTTCTGTCCACTGCAAATCCTCCGCAATCAGGGAAAACGAAACACATTTCTCCACCTGAAAGGGAAAGGGTGGAGGTTTCCACCTCATGTGTTCACACACACACACACACACATTTGTACACTACTGTGCTTCCCTGTAGCTCCTCGGTGAACTCAGTAAATTTCCAATATTTAAACACACACACAGTATAGCCCCCGTTCTGTGCACTGTACTGAGAGCCCTGGTTTATTCCTGAGAGCTGGCGAGGAGCAGTATGCCTGTGGGGACTCTGAACGAGGACATGACCAACCACATGGAAACACAGTGAAACCGTCACTAGGAAACACTACCTCGAACGCTCGGCTCCTCTATCCGTTCTCCATGAGCTCCTGCCACATCAGACAACAGCAGCTCCAGTCTTCTAATACTACATTAACCACAATGCCTTTCTTTGTTTTCTGATCAATGGGTAAATTGTACTATGGTTGTGGAATAATGGCATCTCCTTTTTTTGGGGGGGGGGGGTGGCTTAAAGGTGCACCATGTTTGAAAGTAACATGATGAGGACTCCTGTTATGGGGGGGTGTTAGTCCGGACCCCTCCAGCTTCACAGAGAGCCCTCTAGATCTGAAAGCCATTTTTTAAACCTCAACTGGTCTATTTACATTGTCACCGTTTATGAGCAGATAAACCCATGTGTGCTCTTGAGTGTTGTGTACTCACTTCAAGGACACAAATACCTGCAGAAATATTAACAAAACTACAGAGCAATGCTTTAATGAATATCTGCTTACCAGGCAAACACAGACACTACTTACACATCAGATCACACATCAGACTTTAACACTATTCCTCTACAGCTGTGATCTCAACACCCTAACAAAGCTAAGCTTGATCTCCCTCTCCCTCTCTCTCCCAGCATGGAACTCTGCAGTTATCCCCATGGTAACGCTTGATTGTTGCAGCTCTCACCCCATGACTCCTACTATTCCTCACAGATATCAGAGCTGCCCCTCACATGTGAGTGGGGGGGGTTCCAGCCCCAGACAAGCCCCCCTGCAGAGCTCCCGGGGAACTTCCAGCCCCAGGGAACTGAGCTGGGTCTGTTTAGAACTCAGTGCTGCTGTTTATAGTAGTGTAAACACATGGAGACCCAACCTAGCAGTACTGCTGGACACGCTCTACTCCATCCTACATCTGGGCTTGACTGGGTTCACTCTTTCAGGGGTACGTGTGCTTTTAGAACAGTGAATACTGTACAGATTTAGCAGTGAATCATCTTCATGTTACCCAGCACTTACCATGTGCTCCATGTTGGAGGCAGTGGGATAGACGGCTCCTCTCAGCTTGTTGTGGAGAGCGAGGATCTCCTCGCGGTCGGTCCACGGGATGGCCCTGCGGTGCCGTGGCGACGACCCCGGGCTCGTGGCGTTGGGCTCCAGCTCGCCCTGGTAGCGCATGAGCAGGCGTCTCAGCTCCGGAGAGTCGGAGAGGAAGAGGCTGGTAGCCAGCTTGGCGGCCAGAAGCAGCAGCAGGGTATGTGGCAGCAGTCTGGGCATGGCGGGTGGGACGTGGGCGGGGCTGGGGCAGAACACTGCAGGAGCTTCGTCTCACGTAGGAACCGGCAGTGAGACACAGAGCTGGAAGCAGGTGTGAGAGAACAGGGCCTCTGAGTCACGGCTACTGAAGGACACGGTGGGGAGGTGCTGGGTTCACCTGGGGTAGTGCAGGAGAACGAGTGAGCGAGAGAGCGAGAGTGAAAAAGTGATAGAACAAGACTGAGTGAAAGAAAGTGAGCACGAGGGAGAGAGAGCGAGAGGATGAGAGCGAGAGAGAGATCAAGACAGCAGGAGAGAGTGAGAGGGAGACAATGAAACAGAGTGAGAGAGAGTGAGAGGATGAGGGAGAGAATGAGAGAGTTAATCTGGGGCCACTGCTTAACATGATGGCAGCACTAAGATGCATCTGGTTTTCTCTGCCTCACTCGAGACTCTCCAAAACCCTCTCATCTCAGTGATAACACTACAGCTGTAATGGCAGACGCCCTCCACCCCAGAACGATAACACAGTGTAATCCTGCTGCAAATAACAGGCTACCACAGTCTCCCCAGATTAGTCTGGTCTTCACTGGCAGAACAGCAGAAGCTTCAGACCCTCTGGACATCCGCTCCATCTCTCCAGAGAAGCTTCCTGGGGAAGAAGCTCATTCACACTCTGCTCAGACTGCTGTGCTGCTGGGTCATGTTGAACGTTTCAGAGGGTTGGCAGGAGGAGGTGGGCATGAAGGAATCTTTCTGAAAGTGGTGTGTGAAGGAGCGCCGCTCTCCTAATGCGACTCTGTCGGATGGTGGAGCCAAGGCTTGTGTGCCAGCTGCCTGCCACAGCCTACTGGCTTTGATTAATCCACCAGTCCTCCTCACTCGAGAGAGACAGACAGGATGGAGAGACAGAGAGGAGAGACAGGATGGAGCCACAGCGCTGCTTCTCTGTGAAACCTGGTGACCACACCCCTTTCCTTGCTCGTTTGCTCAGTCTCTCTCTCTCTCGCATGCGCTCCACTTCCCTCCCTCTTTCTCTCCCTCCCTGCCTCCAAAACACACACAAGTACAAATGTGCATCTTACCATTAACCCCCCCCCCATGAATTTTGTCCTGCTGTGACGGTGAAAGCTGGCCTGTCATGGCCTGGCCTGGCCGGCCCCTGCAGCTCTGACTTGCGGGGCAGTGCTTGTGGCACAGTCAACCTCCCGTGTGCCTTCCTACTGCTTTCTACACACGTTCCTCTGTTCTTCACCATCAGAAACACAAGGAGGATTTAAAAGCAAGGAAGCATTAACATGGTAATCATTCCTGCATGTTCGCTAGCAGCATGGTGCGAGAGCTGACATTGAAATACCTGAGTGTTTCATTACACGCCTACCAACCGCATGGCCCGAAAACCGCTGAACCCCCCCCCCACACACACACTCCCTCCCTCCCTCAGCCAGCAGGCTAAGAACGCTGACTTTGTACCCCTAGGAACATACAGGTATCATCTGAACTCACAATCCTCCTGCATTCATGTAGTAAACTACACACTTCAGGAAAATATACTGCACGTGAAGGAACAGCAGCAGAGAAACATTAAAAAAAAAAAAAAAAAAAAAATCAACTTAACATTATAAAGTAATAAATATTACTGCATGACGCATTACAGCATTAAAACATTCATTTCTACAGTTAAATTCCAAGCGTCAATAAATTAATTCCAATTACGTAAAACATGCAAACAATTAAACATAGTTTACCACGTTTCTTAATCAGCAGTAATTCCAAAGCTCCTTGCAGAACGAAGACCTGAAGACCAATAGTCTGTCCTGGCTTGTATTCTCCTTTTTAGTCAACAAATGTAAGTGTTTGTGTCTGTTGGCTGCGGTCCTGGACGCGCAGCGGAGCTTTCTGATTCTGACTGACTCTGGGGAGACTGTTCAGCGCCTTTTATAGAGAAGGAGACCCTGGTGAAGGAGTGGGTTTAAAAAAAAACGTAGCTACTCATCCCGTTCACTCCTCCACTGGCCTTCGGGAAGGCTATGTTCTTGGCAAGTCTCGTGCTCTCTGACGAAAGATGTCGAGAGGAAAACGCACAGAAAGTAAATCACTGTGAACTACTAAAGTGTTCGCTGGGCCCAGTTCCTAACAACGCATTTTACGACACTATCTTTTTTTTGTTGTGACTATATAAAATGAACCATGTTCGTTTGAATAGTTGATGCATATTTCACCATATTTGACCTTTTACGTTGAATCTTAAATAAAGTTAACTCATGTCATCACAAGACACCGTGTGTATATTGTCCTGTCAGTTCAGTCAGTAATCGTTAATCATAAACGTTATCGTATTTATTTAGGTAACACTTCATTTATTTTCGCTCCGGATATCTTTCTTCAACAAAACCCATCTGATGGACATTTCATGCACCGACTCTCTCAAAAATTACTCTTAGCATAATTGCACATTATACAAGATGCTGCCCATGACTACATTCTTAATCGTATCATAACTTTGCGGAAACCTTGCTAAGGCAAAGAAAAGTTAACAAAGAAGATTAGTTAATAATAGTTCAAAGTTAATAGTGTTAAATTGTCGTCCGCAAACTCACTAAAAGTGCTTATTCTGGAGTAGCAGTGTTGATAACGTGTTGACCAGGGAACATAACGGATCACGACACTATATCCCCCTTCCCCAACAACCGTGACGTATTCCCTCATTCACTTTATCTTGGGAAGAAGAAGCTGGTAAACTATTGCTCTCAAAGTCAAACCTGAACACACTACCTCCACTGGCCGGCAGCTGGCGAGGAGAGAGGACCCTTTAATCCGCTGGACACGGCTTTTAACCAGGACACAAAATGTCTTGGTGCAAGGGAAAGAGAAGGGAGCAGCTCACCTCAACGAAACCCTGAATTAAACCCTACAGTTCAAACATTCGCACCCCTCTTCCCCTACTCGGCCACGCCATGGAAACAGCCAGGGCTCCCATTCAGAAGCACGCGTGAGGAGCTCGTACTCCCAGGGTGTGGACTGCTATGTTCAGATTCACGATCACACAACAGAAGCAGCACATTACAGACTTGCACGAGAAAACATTCTTTTGGTTCAGTCATCGTTAAGTGTCAACAGTGCGTTTATTATAATAAAAACATTTATTTATGAGTAACTTTCTTTTGTGAGGCAGGATATTATAAATTACATTTATTTTCAGAGTTAAAAAAATGTATAGTGTAAAGTGGAAGTTCAGAGACATTTGCTGCATTAAGGTCATGACAGGAAAATATTTGAAAGCCAGCATATTCTCCCAGATGTTTCTCCACTAGAGGGTGCCAATTCCTGTATTAATGACAATTTCAACAAAGATCCACTAGATTTTCATCTTGAGGTCTCCTCTTATTAATCCATTCATAATCGTATCCTTCTCCACCCAAACCATTCCTGGAAGAAAATAAAGCCGTTATACAAACTTGCTAGGAGAAATGGTTGCTTATCATTATATAAACAGATGCTCTGAGTGCCTTCCTTATACTTTCTTCTTCAGGAAAAATAAATGGCAACAAGGGCCTTGATTTAGAGCTCTTACCTGCATTTTGAATTGTGCAACAAAAAAAAAAAAAAGAAAGAAAGGGGGGGGGGGAGTTTCATCACACTTACCCTGGGCATTTATTTGAAGAATGGAGGTCCACCACACTACAGCCTGTTTGTTGCCTTAGCAACACAGAGCATCTGGTCACGACAGAAGCATGACAGATGGAAAGCACTTCAGCGCTGGTGAGATGGTGACAGAAGAACATAGAAGTATGGAGGGAGCAGCCGAGGGCCCCAGCTGGGGGGTGGAGGGGTATGTTGGTATAGGAGTCATGGACAGAAGCCAGCAAGCACCAGTGGTCAAGCCCAAGGAAGGGATTCCACTACCAGTGCCAGCACTTTGTTTAACTCTACGTGGGTTAGGCGCCAGCAGTCTACAGGAAAAGATGGAACTACTGCGCGTCAGACAAACCCAAATTACGGGATGGTCTGCACCAAGACAAAGTATTGTTATAAGGGAATCTAAACTATAGCTCCCTTCTCTCCTCCACTGCATGCTTTATGGTGAAGACTGGTTGAAACAGACACGGTATTATCTGCCTTAACATTCCAGCTCATACAGTCCAACACGGAGGGAGATTCAACAGGCTACAGTGATCTCTAGATGCAGATAGAGGTCCTCAGAGATTTCAGGTCCACTTTATCAAGAGAAGGGGATTCCCTTGACAACTGTATTTGAAAGCGATCATTTCCTCCTGGCTGATATTGGAAAGTGTCTATTTCAGTCATTATCATGGAGGCCCTTTGTGCTCATCAAAGGTTTCCGAGTTACATGTGATGCTTTAGCACTCCTACCCTCCCTGGTGAATTCTAGGGTCCTGACAATTCAGCAGTTTAGTGAATGTCACGATACCTCATTGGAATCCATCTAAATGGCACCAAAACATTAATCATGTGGAAACCCAGTAACAGCTTTTACCATTTCCATTGAAATAAAACCATATTGGATTATTGTAGCGTTTACATTACACATGGTGGTCCCAACATCTGCTACTCAAGCTACCACAGAGTGTATATTATATCCGAACTGGCTGAAAAAGCTGCCTTGTTTGGAAATATATTCTGACAATAAACATCCACTCAAGGCCATGAAAGCAAGCTGGAAAACAAGCCACTATCATTTTCTCTGCAGAAACGCTTCTCTGCCTTTAGGTGGTCTGGCCACGGCCGCAGGCCTGTAAAGAACAGTGAGCTTTTTCCGTGTTAATATGATTATACCGTTTGAACTAGTGAAGTACACACGTGGGAGCTGAGTCAGAAAAACGGCACCTCTGTTCGTGTGCAAGCAACACAGACCCAGCATGCACAAAAAGGTGTGCGCGCGCACACGCGTGTGTGTGTGTGTTGGGGCGGAGGGAGGCACACCACTAGGGCATGTGTGGCATCGTGACCACCAGCTGGACACAAAAAGCACATGCATCAAACCGGGCTTACACACACACACACACACACACACACACACACACACACACACACACACACACACACACACACGGTGGGATCGGGGACTCTGATCTGTTACATCTACAATGCACACTGACATGACCAGCCAGGGCCAGTGTTTTATTGTAAGGTTGCTTGGGTTACACCACACATTCCGGGGGGTGGATTCTGTACAGTAGGCTTGCTTTCCTTTGGAACGCCAAGCCCAGAGAAAAAGCCAGCAGGATTCAGTAGAGCTAAGCAAAGGAGAGTGAGACTGCCTGCCAGAGACAGGGAAGAGGGAGGAGAGAGATAGATCGATAGATAGATAAAGGTAGAGAGAGAGTGCCTAACGGATTTAGTACCAAAAAAGCAGAGAGAGAAAGCAGAGGATTCTGTTCAGCAGTGCATTAGCCTTGTTTCAGAATGCCAAGCAGTCCTCAGACTCAACACACCTCTTTGACAGTTTTTGCTTTTATTTGAAAAGTTGACCAAAAAAACAAAACAAAACAAAACCAAAAACAAACAGGTTGCTGAGGATGAGACAGCACAAGCTTTGCATCTGAGCTTGTTCTCTCAAGCTGTAATCACACACAAGTGCTGGGAAACAAAACGAACAGAATTGTTGTTGAAGCTGTTCACCAGGAGATATCCCTGACTTTGATACTGAGTAGTAGATGAAACAGGGTTGAAGTGGTAAAAGATAAAGCCTTCTACCAGCTGGGTGTGCACGTTTCAAAGGCTGCATTTTCAAAACATTTCAAGGGAGGCAATAAGGGATTAAAACACAATGAGCTCAACGGTGACAAAACAGCCATCAGCACGTTTGAACCAACATTTAAGAATATTACGTATAGTATTCAACAACCAACCTCTTAAAATGAGGGACTGAATTATGAACCATGAAAGAATTATATTCAGAGGTCAAGAAAGATCAGGTTGTGTATTAGACACACCAGGACCAAATAACTCTCATTTCTTACACCTTATGTTACAGTAAACGGGAGAGGCAACAGGATTATATATAGGATCTGCATACTTTGGTTTCGGTTTTGGGACATTTTCCTTTCTGTAGACATTTCAAATAACCAAATTGAAACGTTTAAATAAAAGGTTAACAGCATAGCTATGAAATAGAAAATCTCTGGTCAAAACAGTCATGGTTGAGAGCTAATATTTACACCATGGAAACATACTTCAGATGTGCATCGAGTATTTAGACGCCTTCCATCACCACAAAAGGGAGAGGAGCAGCAGGTCTGAGGACCGTCCATGTCTGTGGGGTGTCCAGGTGAGAGAAAGGAGACGCACGTCCCTGCGGGACACGAGAATCACGTGCTGCTGTTCAGACACAAAAACAGTGTCCTGGATGTCCTGTCGCAGGACAGGGAGGACTCTTGGACCGCAAACCTGCACCAGGGCGCTTGGGTACTTCCAACAGTTAAGATTCATTTGTGTGTGCGCGCACGTGTTGATATTCACACTTAGTTATTAATTATATATATTTGAAGGCTCATGTGTAAGTTGTTAAAGATGTTCAAATGCTAGGGCAAACCCTTTAAGGAAAAACTACATACATCTAAATACAATTTTATGATGTGTGTAGAGAAGTAGCTGCACTCTGCCACATTAGATTTTAAATGAACTGGCTACTGAGCAGCAGCTATGGAGTGATACAATGCAAAACGTGAAAGAAATATGATCAAGCAAAGAACTTGTAGAACTTTATTCTTCTCTTGTGCTTTAGCTCGGGTTATATTTCTCCAAATATCAATTCAAATGAGAAAGAAAGGGGGAAAAAAAATCACAGGAAAAGATAACGATGTGTGGGGGTGGGAGTGAGGAAGGTGGGGGGTCAAGTCAATACAATCAATGAATAAAACTGATGACAAAAGATGTCAAACAAAATAAAACATGATTGTGTGTGTGTGTGTGTGTGTTGCACTCATTTGGGGATTATCAGGTTGTGTAGCCATGCAGAAGCAGTATTCCACTTCCAGGAACATCAGCTGTTAACAAGCCTGTGGTCAAAACATGTTGAAAGCTAATAAACAAAACTCCATCGTGTACAGTACACAGGGCATCCTGGAAAGGGAACGGACACACGTTCAACACTGTGCACCTGTGGCAGGGAAGCCCAGAGTCCGCGTTGGTGGGCAGAACAGTCTTTGTACATGGTATTAGAAGAAACCACTGCACAGTTGTCCCCTTTGTGCTGGGAAACAGAAACAAGCTGAACAGACTAATAATCACAAAAACTACAGAAGGGCGAGGAGCTGATCATGGGTTGATGGTCAAAACAGAACCTCACTTTGTGATTGGTCTCTCCAGCATGTGACTGTGTGTGTGTGTGTGTGAGAGAGAGATACACAAAAAGCTTAGCAAACAGCACAAACTTTCCCAAGGCAGCCAAACAAGGTTCACTCAGATTCAGATTTATCAGTTGTCTTGATAACTGATCAATGTTTTCAACCTTTTCAATATCTGCAGCAGAAACTGTGCATATTCACATCCATACCTTTTATTGATCCATTTTAGATTTGTACGTGCACAGAAGCTTTTTGTAAATCATTTGTCCTAAAGCGCATTAAAATTGTTAATCAGTTCTAATTCTACACCCAGAAACCACACCCAGGTTCTTGCAACCCAAAAAAAAAAAAGAAAGAGGCAGATTTGTTTTGTCTTCCACCACACCACCTCTTCCTCAGCCTGCTGTCTTTCTGCGCACACTCTTATCTGATGGCTCCGGAGTCAGCTTAGCAAGGCATGAGAGCATCGAGGTTATGAGGAATGAAGCTAGAGACAGACAGACAGAGACCGAACCGAGGGAGAGAGACAGAGAGAGAGAGAGACAGAGAGAGAGAGAGAAAGAGGAGCTGGCAGCATTGCTTGAGCAAGTGGCTAAGTGTTTTGCTTCGAAAATCCAAAAATTAAAAAAAACACAAACTTGCACGGCGCGATCTACATGGATATTTCATCGTCGTTGTTTGCTGGTGCAGAGCTTCTCGTTTTTACTCTGGTTAAGATTTTCATCCGGTTTCACTGTACTGCTGCGAATAAATCGGCTGACAAGTCCCCTTTGCTAAAAGGCAAAAACGCTTCATCTTTGTTTTCATCTCTTGCTATGCCATTAAAAAAGTAGATTAAACAAAAACAAAGAGAAAAGAACGACTTCCCTCCAGCACAGTTCCTCAGATAAGGCCATTCGCTGGCCAGAGTTCATGCTGTGTGCCAGTCTGAAGTGAGGTGGTGGGTACAGAAGTGTCTGCAGTCCATATTCCCCACCATGGGGCCATCCTTCTCTTCTAGTGCATGGTACTCTTCAGATAATCCACACTCTCAGAAGTTGGTGGCGGGGAAGGGGGGGGGGGGTGAACATCAGCTCAAGGAA
>JAOYMR010000001.1:1277387-1291357 GCA_025802075.1 Tenebrosternarchus preto | reverse complement strand
GATCGTAGAATAAAAAGAATGGCAAAGAAGCATTCAGTGATCATCTCCAGGGATCATCGGCTTCAGTTACCTGTGAGGAAGAGATATGCAGCCTACGTTTTATTTCCATTAGTCCAAAAAATATATAACCAATGTGAACTCCCACCCCCATATGTTCAACACTGACAACATGAAAAGGGAAGTGGAGAAAAAAAAGAATATGCAGTTGAAGTGTATGTGTGTCTATGCAGCCGAATGCTGCTGAGATGGCGCTACAAGTGGCAAACAGCATGGTGTAATCCTACGGCCCCTGGCAGGCTAATACCGTGACAACAGAAAGAAAGGCTCTTTACCTCCGTCAGCTAGCACACCACACGTGCCAGGCTAAGCTTCTCTGCGCTTGGTATTTGAAGAGAGGATTACCGCAAATTAGTCGTCTGTATTATTTCAACAATTTCAACATTCTGTGGTGACCGACTAACCAAACACACACGCGCGCACTTTAGGACATGACGGTCATGATCAGGGGCAAGGTTCACGGAATACAACATGAGAATGAGCTACACAAAGTTGCATAATTGCCGTCAAATGTAGCAGAACCTGCAGATAATTTGAAGAAAACTGATACTGCAATGTAATGGAGAACTTCAAGAGAAGTTCTACAGAAAAGACATGCTGTAAATTGACACCGAATAAAAAAAAAAAAACCCAAATTAAGAATCCCTACAGCTACATTCATGCACACACACCCACACAATGTGTCAAGTATCTCATGGCCAATGGGGAGCAGAGAGGGGAGCGGCTTCACTGGATTTTCAGGTTACGACAGTCTTCCATAACTGATAAAATGTGAAACTAGTGATCTTAACATCATAAATGATCCCAATCACCTTTAAATAATGCCTGTCAAAAGTGCAGGTGGGCATCCTATAGCACTACAGATATGCATTACAGCCATAATAACTATTTGCTCAGTTTGTAATGTTAAAAAATTACTAACATGCAGCATCCAGCACATTACCGTAACATGTCACCAAGAAAACCAGTGACACTGTACTGAAAACACTTGAGCTTGCTCACACTTATCTAAATGGTCATAGCTGTTTTAGCAACATTATTTTGCATTCTATAAGGAACACAGGTCTAAGTGACAAAATCAAAGATGTCAAGTAGCCTGGTCACTCTTCTAACGTCAGAATTTTTTAATCCCAAGTAAAATTACATACAATTCACACTTAACTTCACCTGTACTCCCCAGGAGTTGGGGGGGGTGGAGACAGACAGGCATGACAACTTTGAACTTTTGAAACAGTGTTACCACACCCTTAATTCAGTTTCCCTATCATTCTTTTTTTGACTCTTTTCTTCATTTGGTTCGTTTCCATGGCCCAGGTCAGATCATCCTCTCATGGGACACAGCACAGCTCCATCCCTACTAAAAACAGTTCACCAAACCAAACAGTTACAAACCGTTAACAGATACAAAACGTCAAGCAGCTCAGCACAGAGCTGAAGTGTGACACACACCGCAAAAGAATGTACCATGCAGGAGAAGCATGCCTTTCTGACATTCACTTGGGTGAAGCAAGCACTATTGTTTATATGATGTTGAACTGCATGGACATCAGGACCTTTTTTTCCTGCCGTAAATGGTTGATGTATTTGGCTCTGAGCTGAACAAATCCATGACGGTCATGTTAAAGTTAGCGGACAACACTGAACCACAAAGTTTCTTTAAGTCAAACAAACCATAAATTATTGGAATTTTTGTTCTCTTCTACCATAACACTCCAAAACGTAATACGAGTGGGCTAACAATTTAGTTAGGATGGGTTTCACTATGAAAATACCGTAGTTTGCAAACAATTAATTTTTTACATTACAAGGATACTGGGTTAATTAACCGTGAGTTTTTTGGCTGTAAGGTAAACCTAAAATGCACTCAGCATTAGGATATGCACAAACCAAATTGGTAAACTTGTAGATTTGTGTAGTTGTAGTATTACAAGGGGCTTCAAACGTCTCAAAACTCCAAAATGTTTGTTGATTATTCTAGGTGATGACTGATGTTTAAGATGGGCATTTTCTTAAAACTAAACCTACTGCAAGTCTTCATTACCAACCATATGACACGGCAGTGATGTAGCAAACACTAGTAAAAAATAAATAACCCATCATTTAGCTAGCCAATGTTAGCCAAATTAGCTACCTACTTTTAGAAAATGTATTTTTGCGTAGGAGAGGCATAATCCGTAAAGTTTACACGACTGTTGGTACGTAACCAAAGAAGGTTAACACAATTACTGGTGGAAGCAAAAGCATTTCATAGGAGGAACAGAGCAAGCTCAGCTAAGCTAAGCTAGCGTTGGTGAATTTGCAGTCGGAGCAAGTTCACCAGCTAGCTCGCTCACAAGATAAAGCCATCTGAAATAAATTCAACACTAAGCAGAAACGGTCACGCTTTCAAAAAAGGATTACAACCCATACGCCGATCTTTCTTTGGTCATTACATCTATATATCTATGCAGAATATACCCATTCAATGATTCTGAAGGAAAATAAGACCGCCCCCCAATCAACAGGCCCACCATCCTGTCAAGTCATTAGCGACAACCACCACCTGACCAAGCAACGACTCCTTTAAAATGAGAATAACTGTCTATAAACTACCCCTAACAGCGTACTGTGTTATTTATTTTGACCAAATTGCATTGGGCCGTTTATGGTCGTATAACAATCCGGTAAATATGTAGTTATGAAGTCACTGTTGTGACTCTAATAATGTTAGCTATGTTGGCTAGCTAGCAAAGCTAACAACCGTTATTAAAATCTGCACCGTCGCGTGAGCGGGCCCTGCTGCAACCGCGGGAGCAGGTGGGCCGGTCGTACACACGCACGAGGCGCGATGCCAAGTTAAAATGTCATTGCGACAGTAATAACGCATTAACAGTTTTTTTTCTAGCGGCAAAGCCCTGGTTTTGAGGTAAATGTTAAACTCGGTGCCTGGCTGCTAAACGCATTGCTGCTATGTGGCTAATTTGAAACCCAAAGGGTCTGGGCCTCGACCACGCTGGAACGGCACTTTCAATGGAGGGATGAGAACTCCGTGCTTCAAGACTAACACGTTAGCAAGTACATTCTGCAGTGACACGGACGCATCGTGCTTACTCTACACTCAAACTGAACGTACAGAAGAGAACAGTGCCCCGACTTAAATGAGCATATTACAAATTGTAGTCCCACAAAAAAAACCCAGCAATACCGAAAGAGTCGGAGTTAGTTTTGCAGCTAGCTACCTGGTTACTGTGCGAAGCCATGCTCCCGGTGAGATTTTCCCTCTCCTTATTCAGAAGATGAATATTCTCTCGGGGCAAAAAGTATGTTCTGTAGTAAGTGCTTTTATAGAAAGCCGCCTACTGTGACATGCTTTTCATTTTCAAATCGCTAGTCTTACAGCCGTATTATTCGGGTTCTGTTCCACTACTACAACTACAGCTATCACGCTGCTTCCCCCGCCGTCGCCGCCATCTTTGTCTCGCCTCTTTGCTGCTAGTGGCTCGTGCGCGGTTGAGCGCTGGCTGATGCGCGCGTGCGTTCACGTCCGGGTATGGGGGTAGGGACGAGAGCGCAGTGAACGCACACGTTCAAACTGGAAGTTAAGACCGTAGGAATACCGCACAGATGCCAGTACCAGATCACTTTATAGCAAGTTTTTAGCAAAAAACGTGCCAAAAGTCATCTTTGATTGTTGTCAGAAGCCGTGCTGATGAAGTGTCATGTTACCAGGCTCGAATTTCAAATTAATTCAGCAGTGACTTGGCTATGCAGCTATTTGCATAACAATTTGTGGGCATGGTATAAGACATTATTAAATCACATCACCTGAAATTATTCATATTCATCAAGTGTATTCACCTTGTAGTGTAGTTCTAGTGTATACGACAGCTGACAGATGTGTGTGTGTGTATATATATATATATATATATATATATATAATATTAGGCATTACTACAAACAGAACAGATGTACATCCATGTACGCTGTTTTCTCCAGTTTGAAGGAATTACCTAGCTAGGCAGTATTCTAGCCAGAGCGAAGGAATTCGTCAGTTTCGGTCTTAAAAAAACCTTAGAAACTGCATGTCTTATTTATTAGGTGTAGGTTGTCAGGCGAACGATTTTTGCAACACTCCACATATCCCTTTATTTTTGCATCATATTCCTCCAGTAATTACAGGTTAAAGCTGACAAATGTAAGAATGAGGAAAGGCGGTGCGAGACAGTTGTAACAGGTGAAGAGGAGGAGCACGCGCTACAAGCAGAAAGCAAACTAAAAACAGGCGTCTTTTTTCTTAAACCAACAGTAGGTACAAGTTATACTTTATATAACGCAGATCGCTTATTAGGTTTTGGATCGAGATAATCTGCTTTAGTCGATGGTAAAGTGCGATAGCTTGATTCGGTTATTCCCTTTTGACGTTTATGAATTCAGGAAATGCTTAAAACGTAGAGGCCGCTCACACAGGTACACAGCAGCGTAAAGCGAGGTAGGCGTCAACCATGCGAGAACCAAAGATCTGGGAAACTTACAAACCCAGCAGAGGTCTTGGTTCTTTCGAAACATTCGACTTAGAAATAGCTTATTTGTAAAATTTTCTTGGCATTTCATATTTAACATTCACGTAAATTGTTTTAATATACTCAGGCTGTAGATTTAATGTTGACTAATACAATTTTTAGTGTTGGTACTGTTTTTATTTAATAATTGTTGAATCTTTAACTATGGTAACCTAGGCTACTTTGCAATTTGCTTGGTTCATGGTTCATATAATCTACTGACCATGAATTTTATGCCGAAATAGGCGACTGATGGGACCGCTAATTTAATAAATAAATAATCACGATATAGGTTTACAAAGTAAAAATAGCAGTAATGCGAAATAAACAATGTTTAATGATGGGTAGTATGAATAATTAATGAATTATTGAACTGTAGTAGTATTTTTGTTTTAGTAGTTGAATCGCGATGCCTGACCACCACCATCAGATGAGAAACCAAAATCATAGGCATGAAGAACAAGGGAAGTACTCCAGAAATGATCAAAGCAGGATGCACTCTTACGAGGACACCTCTCGCTACAGTCATCAGACCATGTAAGAAAACGCCTATTAAAATGTTGGGGTTTTTTGCCTTTAAAATTTTTGACCATTTATAATTAGTCCATACCACGTCCCAACGGTGTTTGTCCTGTCATCAGTGTACTTATCTGCACTGTTTGTTTATTTATGTAGGTATACAGACACAGGACCCCATGAGACTACACACAGAGAGGCTCTTTACAATCTAAAATACATCCCTACTTCCAGAGGTCATTAAATATGCCATTTCTCAAGGCCGGCAATGTTTCAATGATGAATTATTCTTTATTTTGTCATTTCAACCTTGCATTTTATCAAGTAAAGATTTTCTAAAAACCAAAAAAACTTCTCTCTGTAACTTTGTAACTTGCGAGGCATGATCTCTGACTCTATCTCCATCCCCATTTTAAAATTTTGCAGGAATCTGCCAGGTGATCGAATTCTTCTTAAACATGTTGATCACCATCTGCGCGGGCGTACCCTACAGCAACCCTGGGCGGTACCAGGACATCGCCAATTTGGGTGGACTCTACTACTACTACTACGGGGGTGCACAGGCTTTCACAGCACAGGAGGCTGCGCAGGTCCAGCAGCTCGATGACCGGTTCTACCAACTCAAACTCCCCCCTTACATCTTCACCATGGCAGCCGGAGGGGCACTGATGGGTTACGCGCTAGCCGTGCTGGTTCTGGGGGTGTTCCGGGTTCCCTTCCGCTGGCCTCTGGTGCTGCTGGTCGAGGGCGTACTGGATGGCCTCATTGGCCTGGGCTACATCCCCGCTGTAACCTTCTACTTCATCAAGCTCCAGGACGTGTACAGCGACCAGATCTGTAAAGACAGAGAAGCCATGTACAACACCAAAGGCCTCACGGGCACCAAGTGCGTTTTGAGTGGGACGGACTTGGCAGGGGGGATCTTTGGGGTGCTGGGCGCTGTTCTCTTCTCCCTGAGCGCAGTCCTAGCAGTAAAAGCCTTCCGAACAGTCAGAAAGATGAAGCAACAGAGAGAAGCAGATGACAACTTCTGAACCGTTTTGCCCTGGGTAAAGGAGTGGTAATGGGCAACACATTGCCAGTCTAAATCATTCTTTTCCATTTTATTTTCATTTATTTTGTACAAGAGCAATGTCACCTGTAAAATGTAAGATTTAATATTTTTTTTGTAAATCAGGTTATTTAATATTAGACTGCAAGCATTGAATTTTAAAGCATGCATGCATCTCTCTTTGTGTTTTTAATAAACTACTTTTAAGTAAATAATCTTTCAGCATTGTTTTACCATTGCAACACAGGCAGTAAATCAGGTTATAATGACAGCCATATGAAATGCCAAAGGACTAAATGTGAGTCTTGCTAAACGAGTTTCTCTTGTTAGCTAAACATTTACATCACTGTTTATGAAGCTTAGCAACTGATACTTGATCACTCTGATCTGATCCAATTGTTGGCGGCTCTCATCTGGACTGAATACAGCTTTGAATACTCGGCGATTATCACGGTTTATAAAGGTTACAAAAACAATGCAACCTACTACATTTACATTTAAAGTCATAGGTTGAACGTAACGCAGAACCTAAATCATACCCTTACGTTATTTTATTCATTTTCGTAAAGAATTAAAAAATGAGTTCCTTTACGAACCCTCATTATTTAACATGATCTCATTATGTAACATGATCTCATTATTTAACATGATCCTTTGTAGTATACGTTTTCTTTACTGACCCCATGATTTGTAGAAAGTCATATATATTTTGTGAGACTGTCGCGTCCCCCACTGCTTTCTCAAAAAGATTAAACACGATTCACAGTATAAATTTTTATTGCTACTTGGCTGAAAAGTTAATTAAAAATACAGCTTTTCTTTTGAAAACTAGCAGCATCTCAAAATTAAACAAGGAATCATCACCCATCCTCCAAACTACCAATCTATCTGACAAACAGCAAAAGTGCTTCTCCTTTCATTTAATCCTTTCCCTAAATCAACAAAACAACACATTTCTTCTTGAAAGTAAATACATTAAATATATAACATAATTAAATTTTTCAGCAGATTTCTGCATGCTAAAAATAATAAAAAAACAAACCTAAAAAAACATAAAAAATATCATACATTATGCTTTGGATATTTAAAACAATGCCTTATAAACAAATGTTGTTTTGTACAAATAATCACATGTTCATATATTTTTATTATATGTAATCATTTATATAGGGCATGCGTTTGACATTAAATACATTAATAACTACTTCCTTGAACAAAAGATTTTGATGCGGTGATATGACCTAGAACCTTGTTTTCTAGATTAGAACCTTATATTCTAGATTCTATACTGAAGGACCTACAAATTTGCATGAACCAACGAAGTACAAAAATAAACCTTGGCTTCTTGGCATTGAGAGAAAATATTCAAGCATCTCTAGAAAAAAAAATGTACAGAAATGATAGTGAGATCAAACTTTGGTCACATGTCAAACAAGCAGGAACATCCAATACCATCTATCCAGAACAAAGTCATTATTTGGAAAATAGAAAAAAAAAATACTAACAAAACTTTCACATTCAAAGGAATAGAAAATCAAAAATAAAGGAAAATGGACATACAACAGCAGCTAGCCTGTGTTTGAATACAACGACTTTTAGGCAGTATGAATAACTACAGGCAACAAAATAAGATGAAATACAATTTATGACAGTGAATTCACAAGGTTAAACGAAACACCTTTTAATTAACGGATTAAACGAAACTTTCCAAGTGTGACACTTGCTTACATCAGCATAAGCGTACAGCCACTCTGTGTCAACATCACCCCTAACGCCTACATAGCAACAAGATTCTGAATACACAGAAGACGAACGCTCTTAACCTGTGGGTTTAAAGGTCATTTCTACATCACTCGTGATGTGTTCACCTCATACCAAAGTCTTTACGTCACTTTTCTTCTGTTACTTTGCAAAAAATGATGTTTGCATGTACAGTACTAATATATCCCAGTGTTCCTCACAGTCACCTAATTACAAATCATATCCATTTTTCCATATAACTCTTTTTTTATGGTCATAAAAATGTCCACTCTGATAAATTCTGACTTTTCAAATAAACCTTGGATTCACCCTGCCCATCCCAAAAGTTGCTCAAAAAGACTCACCATATTTTGGCCAGGAGAGTACATAACACGAACTATTAAAGAAAACGACCCGCTCAGAAATCCCACACACTGGTCCTGGGCGAATTCCAGGACACACTACAGGACCCAAAATCCAGGACACACTACAGGACCCAAATTCCAGGACAGACTACAGGACCCAAAATCCAGGACACACTACAGATTTGGATTTGAAGCGACTACACAACAGTAGGCTGGACAACACAACACAACAGAAGCAGAGCAACAGGCGTTCACACGTGCACACAATGTGCACGTAGTCGCTCGAATACACGTGTGCACGACGTGCACAGTCACTGGAATACTGTCCATGGCTCAGTCTGGACAGAGACACACACACAAGCTGAGGCAGACATATGTAGAGATGATTCTTCAATGCTTTGCATATATCATGTTTGAGGATGACACATATAACGTCATGCTGTAATACTCGCTAGCAGTTATAATTCAGCCATACTGTGTGTGTGTGTGTGTGTGTGTGTGTGTGTGAGAGAGTGTTCGCATCACTCGAGATGAAGCAGAAAAGGCTGTAGTTTTATGTAATAGTTATCTTGTGGCTATTTACTGATGAGGAGCCAAACGAGTGCCTACAGCTGTGTGCTTGTGTTTCTGTGCCCAGGTGAGAGAAGACAACTTTGTCTAACAAACACAGCGTGTCGGCAAACTGCCGTGAGCAAGGGAACACGTCGTCAATCACACCACCGTCTCTGGCCTTGAGAGCACCACCGACACTTCAGTTGGACACACTGATCTGTCCACCACACGACACCCCACCCCAGAACCTCTTACTGCAGGGCTCTCGTCACCCGTACGAAAGCACGTCCGTTAAGCACGTTCTCTTAGAGAAGATCGAGTGTTCGCCCACGTAGGGGTCACCGCAATCAGAACTCAAGGCCTATGAGCTCATGTGCATTTCAACAAATAGCTAATAAACTGTAGTTTGTTACACAAATATATTTGTACAGATTCCTTGAACTATGTACAAAGTGCTTTTGCAATGTAAGATCCTTCCAAAGTGAGTTTAAAAGAACAAAAAGATAAGGGTTTATTTATTTCAAACTGAAGCACACAGCACTCCATAACACTCTGGAACATCATCATATTCTGTACGACTCAGGCTGGCAAATGTTTTTAGAGCTTTTTAGTGGATATTTGGTCACTAACAATACTAACAAATTAAAACACAACTGTAAGGCTTTTGAAATGTAAAATGATATATAAAGAACAAAAAAAAAAAAAAAGAAAGCAAGACTAGACTGGGGATTGCGGCGCAGAGCTAGCCAACAGCAGCCCTGATTAAGGCTATGGCAGGGTTCAAGAGGGTGCAAGGCCTGCTAGGTTGCCATGGTCACGCCACAAGCCCCGCCTCAGGCCCCATAGCCTTGATTCCTAGCACTCGAGGGAGTCCTCCACCTGTCCACCACATCCTCCCAAATAACACAACCCTTTAAAAACGCCCCTTTTTGGCACCAGAGCAGCAGACTGTGGTCTGCAGACACGTGTAGTAAAAACATCACCCACAAGCAGCTGGTCAGAAGCCATCTGAAGCCAATGCAAGTCGCTTTAGCAGAAGTGACTAGGTTTTTTGTTTTTCTGAGATAATCATGATATGAGTAACAGAGTAATTCTTGAAAGGAAAGAACATTATGTATTGGCACAGAGGGCACTCAGTAGCAAACAGTGACTTCAAAGAGAAATATGCCAGACATGCAAAAACTCCCACAATTAATTTTCAAATTAAGTGGCAAAAACATAGTACTTGTCCAAAGTGCCTACAGGGCCTGTATGTACCGATCATGTGCTGATGCCGGGGAATGTCTCCATGTTCACAAATCCAGACCCAGCAGACCCTCCAAACCCAAGGTCACCCTACCCATAATGCATCTGGGACATTTTAAGTTTATATCAAGAATAAATATTCCACATCAATGATCGGAAACAACCAGGGCCCTTTTTTTCGTTTCTTGCTGAGATAAACGATTAATAAATTTAAATCATATCCAGAACAAGACGGGTCCAAGCGACTTGGGTTCCAGTGTTCACAGCTAGCAGCACTTCTCTTTCAAACTCAGACATATTAGCTATGATGTATTTAGCACTACAACAAACATGTTCAAGTCATACAATGCCAAGTGTGAACAAAGAGGACAGGATAAGATCAACAGTCTGGGTCAGACGGTCTTGTCCTCTACAATGTCTAAGTTACACGGCCCTTGGAATGAACTCTGCTAGCCTTAAACTACAATACCGTCTATTCTTTCCATTATAAAAATGAAGTGCATTAGTGTCAGCTAGAGAAATACACCATATTTGGTTTACTTCCCGAAACCCAGTGAGTACAGACCCAATCACTGTGCAGGCTGCTCTTTATAGTGATCACCACTAGGTGGACCCTCAGTCCAGCATCTCACCAAAAAAAAAAAAAAGCCAAACCTGGCAACTGTGTCTATGCCATAACTCAAGATGGCAGACATGTTATGTACTCACAAAAGGTTGCCGATCACATTGCGAAAGGCATTTTCTGAAACGTCTCTCTCTCCCGCCATAAAGTAGAACACAGCAATAAGGTACAGTGCAATTCCGTACGAATGAAATCACACATTTCATGGGTAAAGACCTGGCATCACATACACACAAACACACTCTGTACAATATAGGAAATGGATATCTCAGTTATTATTAATTCCATTCCATCATATTTCATAAACTCTAGGTATTTGTTCAGTTTACTGGTTCAGATAAAGCGTGAAATAACCAGCCACGTTCGCTCAGCTTTTCAGTGTTGTGGTATGTTCAGTATTCATGATCCCCAGTTCTTCAGCTTTTTCGTTCTCTCCTGGCACACTTCAAAAAAACAAAAAACAAAACCTGGAGGCCGTGTTATAGTGTGAGCAGCAGTTATTGAACCCTTTCATGGTGCCCACACAAACGACCTCAACCATCAAGCGGTGATGACATAACACGCATGAACACGCTAGCAGAGCGCGTGCTTACGGACACGCAGCCACGGAGATCCCTGCTTCTCGAGACTCAGCCTGGACCTTCACACGTCCACTGTAGCACGCTGTGCTTCTCTCTTCTATTGTGCGAAAGGCTGAAGCAAGTAGAACAAGCTGGTTCGGTCAACACACTCTTTCGGTGGTATTTTTCCCCTCAGACAGCAGAGAAGAATCCCTTAAGACGGATCTGCTAATGAACGACCAGAGGGTTTTAGTCACCATGACAGAGCAGGAGAACGAGTTGGTGTTTGTAGTTAAAGTAGACCAGACCAGCGACGCCTTTTGAGACACCAGTACCTGCAGTAGGCACTTCTCTGATCTTTCAGTCACCCCAGAATCTCTCTCCCAAGAAGCAGCTGAGATGTCAGAAGCCTGCTCAAGGGTGTGACTTCAGATGTAAAGGGCAATGTAGCTAGTGAGTTGTGAGAGATTGTTAATGAGGTAGTCTAGCTGTGGCGATTGGTCTGGGACAGCCCATTACCCCCACCTCACCCCAAGACCTCATTTCATTGGTCCTGAAACATGTGCACTCCTCCAATCCACCGTCTGCTCCTCCCTCCCCAGACTCATCACAGAGCTCTCCAGGCTGGTAGGCTGTTCGTACAAAAGCACATACGGGACGGCACACACAATGAAAGCTGAGTGAAAATCCGGAACATCCCACAGGCAGCAAGACAGGGTCACACCAGGCTGCACAATATGGCAACATGTCACAGGGACGCGCACTGCTGTGGTATAGCGCCTACTACAGGGCAGTGTCATACACCTCCTGCTGAAAAGTGGTGGGAAGGAGCCCGGGATGCACATGGTCCCAGGGTGGTGGATCTCTGATTGTGGGAGGTGTTGAGGAAGGCGGAGGTCCAGGAACGACAGGACTTTGGCCCCTCAGCTGTTCCTGAACATCCTGCTCCAGGCTGGGAGGCACCACTAACTGATCCTCGGGGTCCTGTTGTGCAGGTGCTGCAAAATAACCAGACTTCTTCTTCGGAGCTTCCAACGCCACTTCGATGATGTTGTGGCTGTCCTCGGGGACCACGACCGAGCCGTTGGACAGCTTCTTCCCGAAGAGGCTGGAGGTGGAGGGGGACTTCTTCAGGTCGGAGATCTCCCTCCCGCAAACGGCCAGCAGGCAGCCATTGGTGGCCGACACCACCACGCTGGCCTGCCGGCGGACCCTGCCACCGGGGCAGTAGTGGAGGCCACGGGGGTCATTCCGCAGGTCCAGCTCTTTGGGGCTGGGTGGAGGCCCAGAGCGGAGCTGGAAAGCACAGCAGTGGATGTCCACCTCCACCTCTAGTTTGCTCCCGTTGGAAATGACGCCCTCCAGTGGCGCTTCGTCATCGCTGTCCAGGCCGTTGTCCGACTGTTTGCTGGAGAAGGCGGTGGAAGACGGTTGGCGTTGGAACAGGGTGGGATTGGCACCGGGCAGCAGGGTGCCCCCCCCGGCAGCGCTGCAGAGGGCGGCCACGGGGTGCAGGCTACAGCGGCGCTCGGGCCGAGGGTTCTGTCCCGAGGACGGGTGCTCATCGGACGCCGTGGAGCCCGCCTCGCTGCCCACCTCCGAGGCGGACGTCTCGCTGTTGAACTCCGAGGCGATGCCGCCGGTGGAGGAAGGCGTGGCCGGCTCGGCAGGCGGCGCGGCCGCGAGCGAGGCCGCGGCCGCCGGAGACCCTCGGACCTCGGCGGTGGCGTGAGGAGGATCGCACGTGCAGTTGTCGTCCCCGATGTGCAGGGCCACCACCACCGCCCCGACGTTGTCACGACAACCGTAGCTCTGGGCCAGGGTGCACAGTTTTTTGGCCGCGGCCCGGGGATCGCGGACCGCCAGCACGGTCTTCACCGCCTCCTGATAGGACAGGTGCTTGAAGAGCGCCCTGTTGCCCAGGATCAGGAACTCGTCCTGGGCACAGAGGGGCTCGGTGCGCACCCAGGGCTTAGGCAGCACACATGGAGACAGGTAGGAGCAGCCCAGCAGGCGGGAGCAACATGTGACACCACTCACCTTGTTATCCTACAGTACAGGACACACAGGACACAAAGTCATGCGCTGTCCAAGGAAACGTCAAAGGAGATGTAAAAACAAGTGTAAAGGAGATTTAAAGGTGCAAAGGTGATTTATAACATAGATATTAACCAGTAGTTCTGGAAATAATTACCTGTTAGCACAGTGTGAAACATGAAACTAACAACCATTAATCACATGAGGGCTGTGTAACAGGACCCGACCCCTGTCCCCATGCCAACGAGCATGGTAAAACTGACGGTTACCTCGGTGATGATGGCCTTGGCCGCTTTCACCCTCTCCATCTCCTCGGCGTTATGCTCCAAGCTGAAGACCCTGGACAGGGTCAGCGGTTGGCCCCGGCGGCACAGGACCGCCTGGCATGTGCCCACGTTGGCCACCGTGAGGCTGAAGTAGCTGCCCAGCTCAGTGGGCTCATGATGGATGTAGCAGAGCACAGCCGACGCCCCCAGCTTCTGTCCCACCACTCCCAGCTTCCTGTTAGGATGGCAGAAGAAAGAAATGGGATTCATGAGAAAACCCACCAATAACAGTGAAGGATAAACCACCAATAATTAGGAAGTAACCTCCACCAATAACAATAAAGGAAAACCCACCAATAACAGTGAAGGATAAACCACCAATAATTAGGAAGTAACCTCCACCAATAACAATAAAGGAAAA
>JAOYMR010000001.1:1254886-1267231 GCA_025802075.1 Tenebrosternarchus preto | reverse complement strand
CACACACACACACACACACACACACACACACACACACACACACACACACACACACACACACACACACACTCCTCCAGGAAGCTGAGACAGTACTGCTTCCATTCTGAACCCTTGCAGAGTGATTCATCATAATTACTATGGTTTTGTCTCTAAAACTAGCTGGAAACTCAGCTTGTGTTTGTGGGACTACCTGCTGTTAGATGATTACAGGGCAGAGCTCATGGATTCCCAGTCCAGCGTTTCTGCATGTGTGAAATCGCGTGTGAAACGAACCAAAACGACCTTCACCTGCATGCAGCAGGTTTGCTTCCGTCTGTGAGAGAAGTGTGGGGTATGGCTTAATTACAGCCTCTGGTGCTCACCGCCTAAGAGGCCCCTCACTCTGCACCTTTCAGGCATTTCGCCTGAGTGGCCTCTTATTCTGTGATTTTTTTTTCTACAGAAAACAGCTCCACAAAGTGCAGAGTTGCTTCATCTCCGAGAACGTCTCCCAGAGGCCTCCAGTCGGCACAGACGTTCTCTCTCAGCCGTGACAAAGTGCACCAAACCTCACACACAACACAAAAAGACACGACTAATTACAGTGCTAATATTAAAAATAATAATCCACTAACAATCCAGTATTACCATTCAATAGGCAACGTAGTAAAAGTAACACAGAGAAGAAAATGTGCTTTGAAAGGCTGCTGTGTGCAGTGAAACACGCTCATCTTCACTAAACCATAACGTTATGGAATTCAGCTCCTCAGACGTTCCAGGATCAGCTGTCCCTCTTCAGTACTGCTGAAGATAAAGACATTCATGATTTCATATTGTAGACACAAAAAGCCTCACAGAACTGCATCGTCGGTAGAGGCGTCTATCCAAGCACAAAGTAAATGACTATATGAGCACAGATTTCCGGGTAAGTTGCCAAACTTATAAATCGATCAGAGGTGATAAAGTGTCTTCATTGAAAGCTCTTGGAACTAGCAGCAGGGCTAGTGGACAGGACTCCCAGCACAGACCAGCATCTGGAGCTGTGCTTCATGTAAACACTGAACAGTTCAGCAGAAACAATGCAGGAGGAAGTGAAAAGGACTTCCTGCTCTCATGAGAAGAGCCAGCAGGCCAGAGAGGGAGAGGGAAGAAGAAAAGCTCTCAGACGGCAGCCAGAGTCAGCGGCCATCTCAGAGGGAGGGGCCTGTTATTCTGGACAGCTGCTCTCTTGCATCACGACAGAGAGAGGAAAATAGCTTAGATTTCAGAAACAAAAAAAAGTCGACTAAGGGTAAGTGTTTGTCAACAAAGAGCCCTTCATCAGAGCAGCCTTGCGCTAAGTGCCTGTAGCACGTGTGTGTGAGTGCGAGTTTTACCTGATCAGGTCTCCGTGTAGCTGCAGGTACAGACCCTGGCCCTCACGCTGACAGCAGAGCTCCTCCACAGTAGTGCTGGTGGAACAGAGAACCAGCCTGAGGTCTGGCTGCACCGCAGACGAGCTCTGGGGCCCCGGGGCAGGCGCCTGTGGCTCCGACGCTCCATACAGGCACACGCAGCCACGTAGGGTGTCACCCTTCAGCCAGTCCCTCTCCCGCGAGCCGAACCGCGTCTTCCTGGTCACGCAGCCCCGACTACCGTTACGCTTCATATTGCGCTGCGGTGCACGAGGAGAGAAGGGGGGGGGGGGGGGGGGGGTGAGGTGCTGGCTGCCAAAAACGGACCGTGTGGATAAATCAATAACAATACCGAACCAACCCTGTGGTCTAAACGTGACACAGCGTCGTTTTCTTTTACATACCTTGTTAAAATGTTATCAAGGTACATAAAATGAACGCCAACTCCAAATTAAATAAAATAAGCACGTGCCTTCACTGAGCGCGCTGACTGACAGATTCGTGGCATGAAACGATCCAACGACAACGAGCACAGAATCAGTGAAGGACACCCAACTGAGCAGAACCTGGCGCGCGCCGGAGCCGACAGCCTTACCACCGCGGAAAGACCGGGGGGCCCGAATATTTACACGGGGCACAAACGCCCGAGCGCGAGGCGCGAGCCAAGCCTGATGAAGACACGGGCGGCCCGACATCAGGTCATTATAGAGTACGAAATCATACTCCCACGGAGGGGGCTGGTTGCGGCTGTGCTTGCCTCTGCTTCAGTGCCCACCGCTGAGAATAACTAGACTAAGCAGCGCGCACACGCTCTCTAATGACACTCCCGCACGCTGAAGCAAAGATCACATTTTAGACGCAAGCACGCGCTCCCCCCTGTTATGCCGTATCTATAAACGCAGCTCTATCTATGTAGCTGACTCACCATCACTAAAGATTAAACATCCTAGTGTTTGCTGCAGCATGTATGCTATCTTGTAACACGTCTAACTCCAAAGAAAATAGGCCTTTTTAACTAAGCACTATCTCGATTCTGATTTTAAAAATCTCTTAATATATACTCTTAATAAAACCTAACATAGTTTGGTTTAAGAGGCAGGAGAGCATAAGCTGGTTTGTTCATGTTCACCTCCACACTAAGCACCAATTACAGGTAGTTAAAACCCTCCACCGGGACCGGGAGCCGCGTGTTTATTGCTAGAACATGTATGCTAGCTAACCTCACTAAACGGACCATATATGAGAGGTCGATCGAATAATGTATTTTCGTATTCCTAACTTATTAGAAACAAAATACAAAACGCTGCCCCCTTGATGTACTGTTATCGGTTTTTCGCCAAACATGCAGAAAGATTTCGGGAGTGTGCAAACAGGTTAGACTGTTAACGTTACAGCATCATCTCGAGCGCTATTGTATTACACCCGCGGCGGGGTTTAATACCAACAGCTGCGTAGCTGCACACGAGCGCTCAGTTATAAACATGCATAAAGCTTATGAATGTCCTAGACTGCACTAGCCACCATCGAATATGGTTGAAAGGCATGTTCAAGTGTTAACGACTCAGACGTAGGCTACTTCGGCCCTGGTTGTCACACATACTCTGCACGGTTCATTCGCAGTCCTTTGTAGCTAAGCTCGCTAACTGTACACGAATACAGACTCACTACCTTCAAAACTCGTATCCCTGTTCCGCCTCGGCTTGTGGGACCGTTGCGGTCGCCCGACACTGCAGTTTGATTAGATGCCGCTTCATGGACCACCAGGACAGGCGATGTGCCTCTGAGGCTCTGGCCATCCTCGACGGCAGCTCCATTTTTTCGGTCAGTATCGGCATTTTGTGCCAGCCTCGCCGTGATCTCCTCGCCCTTCATTTCGCCTACATTTATGCCTTTCACCACATAAATCCAGATATAACGTCGCAAATGACGACTGGTAAATTCCAACACAGGAGGCGGCAGACAATCCCCATCCTGATTTGGTGAGACGCCATAATGGGACAGAATCTCACGGCTGTCAGATACACACTCAATAAACATGAGAGGGGCAGGGCTACTTATTATTCATAGAGCGCCGTCCATTCTAGGACTTGAAATATAATTAATTATTCATATGGACGCTGACGCCTGAACAGGTGTTTTTAAAAACGCACGTGAAACGTACAGTTTACACAATATACCAATTGAAATTTATTTTTATTTTATTGATATTTATCTGCACTAGATACATCAATACACCCACACACAGCAAAGGCAAATCTACATTTCTTAAAAATATAAGAAGTGCTTTACAAATTATTGGACGTAATAAAGTATTATTCGTTTTTTACTTTTCTGAATAGATTAGGTATGGATAATTAAAGCCATTCCTCATAAATGGACGTTTGGATATGAAATTTACATGTGCACAGGTTAATGAACATAACTAAAATGAAAGGTTTGTAGCTCAAGGTGCGTCTCACCTTTATCAAAGATCAAGGTTACCATGATAAATACTTAACTTAGCTTATGCATAGTTTTAAAGTTAAAATTTAAACAGTCTGTATGTGGTATGTGGAAATGGTGTTACTAACATATTTGGAACTGTGTTTTAGGAGTTAAGAGTTATTTGTTTTGCTATGAACTCAATTGTTATCTTAACACAAGAATCATTCTTGGAAGTGATGACCGTCGTCCCTCTTCACATGAGGTACAGATTATCTAAGAGGGAAGGAGACCACGTGTGAATTTCTCATCGGGATCAATAAAGTGATCTATGTGCAAGAGACACTGCAGTGCAAACATTCACTCGATATCCAAGCAACTCCCTCAATGAACTGCAGTTTTTTAAAATTTTACTGTAAGAGAATTAAGTCATGCATCTCTCGTGGCTCCATCTGGATAATTATCTTCCAAGATATGAGGTCATTCTCCCTGAGGTACACAGTGGACGGTCACCGAGAAGTAACGCCCCAAGCGCAGCAGTATTACAAGATTCCGCTCCGCATAGCGAAATCGCAAAGTGAAGTAAGAACAAGCAATACAGAAATCTTGGCTCTTTCTGTGAGAAGAATGACAGTTAAAAGTAGCTTGAATCTCTTGGATTTTCATGAAATAACCTATATAATGAGGTAACCTTTTGAGAACAGGTTTACAGGTTGTCTGCATTGTACCGTTTCCTCATCATTGCATCATCTTGCACCACAAGAGGGCGATATTGTAGCATGGCATAACTAGACTCTGCCTCAAGCCCTTAGTGAGGAAATCAAAGATTCCCCAAGCAGGCCTTGAGCAGAATGTCAAAGAAACATTTCTTCGGGACAGTCTTCACTTTGATTGTGATGCATTGTGTAACCGAGTACACTCCTACTTTGTTTAAATCTCTTAACTCCGATAGGGCAAGTTTATATCTGAAATAATAACCATACTGAATAATTCAAATTTTAATTTTCACTTTTTTATTTATCTTGGTCATTTTCTCCAACCCAAAGACAATAATACACAGCATAAGTCTAAAATATCCCATGTAATAGATTACAAGTTATTTTCATTCCTCATTTTTATCATGGATTATTTTCAGTCCAGCACACGCTCCTTAAGACACGGGACATGGATTCAGTTCAGCATATCAAACTTATTGGGGGGGGAGGGGGGGGGTACATCCAGCCCCCCCGCCCAGCACACGTTGAGATGTGGTTGGACAGAAAGTGTGAAACGACTGGGTAG
Organism: Tenebrosternarchus preto; assembly: GCA_025802075.1. NCBI lineage: Eukaryota > Metazoa > Chordata > Actinopteri > Gymnotiformes > Apteronotidae > Tenebrosternarchus > Tenebrosternarchus preto. The sequence goes on along the minus strand of JAOYMR010000001.1, from coordinate 1,262,156 downwards.
GAGGCCCATGTATAGATACAATTTCAAAAGAACAACTGAGAGATTTCAGTTACAAATAGGTATGTGGAAAGGGAAGATAATCACCCAAGCAGGTGGTACATGTTAGAGTTCACTTGGTCAAAGAACTACCTCCAAATCACCATGTGGTCAGCCCTCACCACGTTACCAGCTCAAGAAAGAGGTGGACGCAATCAACATTAACTTGAGTTAACAGAACAGGTTTTCCAAAAAGGTCTGTCTATATCAAGATCGCAGGGAACTGGGGTGAATTTTCTTTAAGAATCCTTAACTTCTCTTGCATTTTGACAGGAAGTTTACAGAAAGAGTAAAAATGACAATATTTACACTTAGTCTTTCACATGCAGCTCAAATGCTCAAAGTTGAATCATCGCAGCAAAAACAAAGTTAAACAGCGTGATGGTTTGGTTCGACGCACTTCTCACACTCCTCTTGCTGTCTTCAACACGCACATATACACACTGAGTGAAAAGAAACAAGCCTAAGAAACAAGTTTAAGAAACAAGTTTCTGTGAGGCTTTTCTTTTCTTATGCCATTTATTTATTTACGTAACTCAAATATCTATTATTTATTCACGTAACTCAAATATCTGTCTTTTAGATGTACACTTTCTACGTGCCCCTCATCTCAGAACAATGGGCTCTGTGTAGGTAAGTTAGATGTTATAGTTGCTGGTATGTGGTGAGAGAACATTCAGAACATTCAGAACATTCAGAACAGGATCAGCAGCACTGATCCCCCCACCTCACCACTTCATCAGTCCAATGATTAAGGACTTAAGAGGGCTGCGGTTTGGACTTCTGTGATTTCATAAACAAAACAATGAAACCTCCTTCTCCAGTGGTAGAGCCTGACAACCAAATCAGTTACTTATCAATCCACTCTAACGTAGCAACAGTCACGACGTGTGGGAGAAGCTAGTCTTATATAGCAGAGGAAATCTATGAAGGCAGAAAAAAATGTATATAAAAACTGTGTGTGTGCACGTGAGAAGGGGGGGGGGGGCATGTTTATTTTGGTGTGATGCCTTTTGTGAGCAAAACAAAGTATTACAAAAGTGGTCATGAAGGCTACAATACCAAACCTAACCAGGTAAAGAGCTTATTACACAGGTGAGATGGTTTCTCTCTCACACACACACACACACACACACTGTCACTGTTGCTAAGGGGAGCAACACAAGCATAGTGGCGAGGTTGGGGGGAGGGGGCGAGCTCAGGAACACAAGGATTGCCGTAGTCCTGGTCATTACCAGACCTCCTTTCAGTAGTGCAGTACATATTACCACCAGCAGTAACTACTCAGCTGGTTCAAAGGGCCAAACCTAGCCACGTTAATGAATGAAGGCAATGCAGCTCAAGGTTGATTCTTTACACGTTTGTACAAGTACAGCTAACTAATCTCCACAGGTCTTCAAATGGGAGTTTATTTGATTTGATCTTTTTTTGTTGTCTTTTACAATTATATACAATATACAGGCAGCAGATAATACATTTTCATCTGAATAAACAATCAAAAGAGGGAAGCTGTTAAACTAGACTGATTCTGTGTGATTACTGTGCAGTACTGGAAGGAAGTTTTAGAAAACTGTCGATATCTAAAAACAGGGATGAAGACGGCGAATGATTCTTAAAAGTTCTCAATATGTACAGAAAAAGCCAAACATCCAAAAAAAAAAAAAGACATTTAAGAAAATGAAGTAACAGAAGGCAGAACAACACTTTCTCCATATACACATAACATTGATCAAAAAGATTTCCAAAGCCAAAGGAACATTTCTAATTTGGTCACCAAACTCAAATAATGAGGCATAGTAAATCTGAATTTGCAAAATCTGGTCACTGTGTGTATATGAAGATTCACCAAAGAGCAGCAAGAGTGCTGGTTACGTTTGTTAGTAAAGATGTGCATATGGACACCAAGGTTGTCCCAACAATGGTTTGAAACCATGAAAATGATTCGATGGAATAGGGTGGTGTTTCCAGCTTAAAAAAAAAATAGGTGTGAGGTATTTAGGTTTTACTGCTTCCAAATGCCTTCTGACAAAGAGGAGAGAGCACAGAATCACCCCATACATAAACTACTCATCTGTATATACTTGATATCAGTCTCAAAGGCCTCTGCATACAACCAGAAGTTAAGTGAGAAATGAAAGGACTTCATTTACACAGCAGCCTGTTCCTGCTCACGCTCTCCGTTACTTGTCTGTGGCATCACCTGCTAGTCATCCTCCAGACATCCGAGGGATTCAGTTCTGCTAGTTCCGGCAAAAGGCACATTGCTTTGAAATCAGGCAATACTTTGTTTGTTTTTGTTTTTTTTGTTTGTTTTTTTTTTTTACTTCATCACAGCAGAAAAAAAAATCAAAAGACAAATGAAGCTAAGAAATGCATTCAGTGCATATAACTACATTCATGATGGTTCTCGCATACAGTGCGTTCACATATGATCAAAACCGATTTAGTCAACCCAGACCCAAATTCATTTCTGCATTGACACCAACACAATAAATCTAAAACTCCGCTTTTTGCTTTTATAGTTTGAGAATTGCACTGACATACCGCGCCGTTGCCTGTGCACTGACGTCCTGAAATAACCCTAGCAGCTTCCGATCGATACCTCAACAAAGCACAAAAGCATCTTCTTACATAAACATACAGGCCAACCCAAAAAACAATACAAATGTCAAATAAGGGTTTTCAGAGGAAAAAACAAAACAAACAAACAAAAAAAACCAACAACCACGTCCAATGTGAAGGTTGTGAAAAGACTGATCTTCTACCTAGTTTAACCTTGGGAAGACAAACCACATTTTCATCCAGCTACACTGCCTGAAGGGGTTCCAAGCAGACCCTAACCACCACCTCTGCTAACTGTTGAACTTCCAACCATTATTGTTCCTCACCACCTAATAGATAATGCATTTTATGAAGGGTTCAAGGGTGGCCTTGATGTGAAGTTGTTTGATGGGCAAAGCATGCATGGGCAGATGTGAGAAGAAGTGTCGCTCAGTGGACGTACTAGAGGCCATTTGACTGCAGGGTCTTGAACGAACATAGTTAAGCCATCACATGGATTCTATTTGGAGCATTAATCTAGTATTTCTTTATTACAGGATTAAGTTAAGATCAGAAGAGAGGTAACCTGACTTAAGAGCTCATGAAACGGCACACGATCATTTGCCGCCCCATTACAAGCCGTGTACCTCTTCACTGAGAGATGAACAGGGTGGAAATGTTCGTAGCAATTCAGAGATCATGTAGTTCAAAGCATTTTTCCCCCTCCCGTTAAAAATCACCCCAAGCCTTCAACAATTTAAGATTAAAAACATGAAAAGATCAAACAAAACCAGACAAATCAAACAAGTGCTCATACTAATGAGCTCTACTCCAGGGTGACCGCGGGCGGCCAGGGCTTAGCTGGCCTGAGGTGAGAGAGAGTGAGAGGGTGAGCGTGAGAGAGGGTGAGAGAGTGAGAGAGGGTGAGAGAGTGCACACACTGAGCTGTGGGAAGAAAAGATGAGATGTGTTGTAACTCAAAAGCAAGCAGACAGACAGACTGTGGTCAGACCAAATCACGGGGGGAGGGGGGGGGCACCGTTAGTAAAATGAATATGCATGGTGATATTTCAGGTGATGGTTCATCATTGTCATTGTAATCGCCAACATGGTCTTCATACCATCAACTCTTTTCTGTGTGTGCGCGCGCGCGCGAGTGTGTGTGTGTGTGTGTGTGTGTGTGTGGAAGATTCCACTGCTTCCCATGCAACCCCAGGGCAGCAATGTGCAGTGATGTCACAGGGGGATCAGTCGGGGATGGGGAAGGGTAATCTTTCCCACAGTTCCCTTGGTGGGGGTCTTTTAGATGGAGGGTAACGGCACAGTCACTGCCACGACTGAGGAGGGAAGTTGTTGACCTCTGCCAAGTCTTGTACAGGAGTGCCCTTGTAGGTGTATGTCAGCTTGATCCGCATTCTGAGCTGGTGCTGCAATTTTAAAGGAGGAGACATTTTAAAGGAGGAGTTCGTTCATTTTCTGTGCGTTTTTTTGTTTTTTAAGGATAAATAAAACTTCCACCTCGACAAGTCTCTTCATGACATTCACCACCTACAGCTATGAAGAGTTAAGTTCATTTAAATCTCATTTAAATAGCCCTTTTCTTCTTGTCAATATTCTGAAGCTGCTACAGACAACAGCAGGGGGAGTGGCATGTTGGAGGGTGGTGCTCAGCTGCCAATCACAGTGGTTCATGATTGGTGGATAATCCTGGTGGGTGTGCACAGAGGTCTTACCTTTTGAGGGTTAAGCACCCTGATGACCTGCGTGACGTTTCCCTGGTTGAGTGCTGGAACAACATTACTACTGGGTGACAGGAGCTGCAGCTGGAACGTCTAGACACACAAAACCATGACGCCGTGTGAACAACAGGGGGCGCCCTTGATACAGATCAACCATACTCTATATGAACATCAAGAGGTGCTGTTGATGCTCATTAGTAGGACAGCAAATTAACTGCAAAGTGTATAGATGAGAAAAATCAACAGAATGTATTCTCAGTGTGATTAGAGTTGAAATCAAACCTTTGGTACTGCAGCCTGGAACACGAAATCTGTCATATCTGCCTCCGTAACGTTGGAGGCGTGGATGGTGATTACTGAAATGTTGGGATTTGGGTTGGACCTCTCGAAGGTGAACTCGATTTTCAGGCCATTCTTGTTGTATGCAGTCATCGGAGGGATACCTACAGAGGAGGAAGGGGGGGAAGAAACTCAGAGCATGACGCCTAAATCTGTCCGGCTGTGCAGAGTCAGCGTCTGAAGGCACCGTGTGCGAGACGAGCAGGGCCAATGCGGGGAGCTCACCTGCTGCAGTGTCATTGAACAGGGGCTGTGAGGAGAGACCGTCCAGGAGAAACGGAGGCTGGGAGATGGGCACGGAAGGGGCGGGGCCAGGGGCGGGGCCACCTACGGAGCGCAGAGGAACAGAGTGGTGGGGGTGGAAACAAGGAGGAGCAATGGACACCCGTTTCTGGACACCTTCTCCAAGAGGTGACCGATTCCAAGACATGGAACAGGCACAAAGATGGAGCTTTACACTGATGCACGTTTTTAATTTGAATGAAAAAGATTAGCTGGAGCATATTTGACCTACCAGAAAGAGAGAGATCCCCCAGCAGATCGAGCAGCTCTCCACCAGCTGAGGCAGGTTTAGTAGGCAGAGCCGTCTGAATCACAGGGCCCACATCGTTCCCTCCAAGCAGGTCTAACAAATCATTTGCCTGCAAAACACACCCACTCTGAAATATAACTAAATGCTTTATCATAACCAAATAACATTTTAAAATAATATTCATTGTGGTGTACAAGGGTGGGGTGTGTTTGTTCATTTATTTGACTATAGGAAAATGTTTTCCAAGTCTAGACAAAGAAGCAAAAACTTTTAACAGTATGTACTAGACACACATCAAGAAAGGGTCCCTTGTTTTCTACACACGTAGCTGATAAAAAGCCTGCAGCACTGGGGCCTCACCTGATTGGCTGGCTGTGCAATGCTAGGCAGGTGCTTGGAGTCAGAGGATTCCGTCTCTCCATTGGTCTGTACAATCTCTGTAGGGCCGTTAGTGGCCGTTTTCTCCATAATGGGCATTCGCTCTAGTAAGGCAGGCCTTGGAGGTGCAAGAGAGAAAAGGTGCAAGTCACAGCAACGGTCATAAAAATTATAAAATAAGTTCAATTCAAAGACAAACATCACTGAGGAAAAGAAGCCCAAAGTTGTTAGTTGTTCAATAGGAATAAATCCTGCTTTATGTGCTAAGAGAAAAGCACAGTGTAAAATTCCTTCATCATAAGAGAATGGAAATATCTGTTGAGCTTCCAGGAACATATAAGTGAGGCTGCTCGAGACCAAGGTGTGCAACCAAACCTGTCTTATCAAACGCCATCTTACTCCTCCTTCTGTGACCAATGAGATCGTGTGGAACATTGTCTGAGCTCGTACCTCATGTGATCGTATTTCTTGAAAAGTGCATTGTACTCCACAGCTCTCTGCTGCAGCTCCACATCTATACTGCTGCCGTAGATAGACACCACCTTCTTTATTCGGCTGGTCAGAAAAACACACACAAAAAAAACGTGGAAAAAATCAGAATCTAAACAGTTTGGACAGTCAAAAAAAAAAAATGATACAACAAACTGGGCAGAGTGTAATTCTCAAACTGGGCAGAGTGTAATTCTCAAACTGGGCAGAGTGTAACTGTTATCCACAGGTGCAGTTCTTACTTCACACTGCTGAATCGAGTGGACAGTTTCATTATGGCAGTCAGGGCATATCCTCGGGTTACAGGTGTGGACAAGTTAGACACTAGCAGACCTTCCAGAACATCCAAGACTTCGTCTTCTGTAACCTGTGAATGGAAGATTTTAGTTAGCATGTACACAGAAGTTGGTCATTATGCAAATGAATGAATGAATGCTGTAGGATTACCTGGATAGGCTCCTCCTCCTCACACTGGCCTGATACCAGTAGGTCTCCGTACTCTCCTATGCACCAGGAGGCCACCTGCACCAGAGGTTGCTACGGAAGACGCAAAACAAACCGATTCATTCTTCACTTATCAGCAGGAACATTTCAGAAAGGTCATTTCAGGAAGAGGGGCGATAAGCTGAATCAATAAGGTGAAAGCAGTGTTCCTTTAAAACAAAACCAACCAACTCTGAAGGGGACCGACCTGAGAGATGTCATCCAGCAGGGCTTTGTAGAGTCTCTGTACAGTGTACGAGTGCATCTCCACACTGTTGGTGATCAGCTGTATGAGGTTAGGGACAGAGTCGTCTCGGACATAACTCCCTGCCTAAAATGGCAGAGGAAGAACATATTATACCATTGTTAAAAGCATTTAACATTTTAGGAATAACTAATCAGTTCTAATAAAATCTGCTGCTGCAGATCATGGATCACTTACCATCATTCAACAGCTAACAAATGTTTTAACGGGAACTCTTGTGTTAACCCCTGGATATTCTAAAACAGATTATTTTACACCTAGATAATTTTAAAATACTGCTGAGGTAGAGATGTTTACCGTCGTTAGCACCCTCATAATGGTGTCTATGTGCCATCTTTTGGAGGGTGCATACCTGGAGAGGGAGAGAGAGAGGGAGAGAGGGAGGGAAAGAGAGAGAGAGAGAGAGAGAGGGGGGGGGGGGGAGGGCGGGGGGGGTGGGAGAGAGAGGGGGGGGGGCGGGGGGAGGGG
>JAOYMR010000001.1:1201053-1236037 GCA_025802075.1 Tenebrosternarchus preto | reverse complement strand
ACCTGTATAAACAGAGACTGTGTATACCTGTATATATACCTGTATAAACAGAGACTGTGTATACCTGTATATATACCTGTATAAACAGAGACTGTGTATACCTGTATATATACCTGTATAAACAGAGACTGTGTATACCTGTATATATACCTGTATAAACAGAGACTGTGTATACCTGGCTGTCAACCACTGGTGACTCCAGCTTCACCATATCCTAAACAGAGGGGGTAACATTTGTTCACTCTCTCAGAGTTTCTCAGAGTTCACTCTGGTTTTCTCAGAGTCATATAAGGAATAACACCTTTGAGTGTAATTAGGCTTTGGAGCGGAGCTGGGTCTGATGCAGGCAGAGTGGTAGTGAGGCTGCGTTGAGCCGCGTGGTGGGAACGCAGAGGGAGAGGCAGGTCCGCGTGGGCGAGCGGGAGTGTGTGAAGGAGTCGATTCTCACCACTGAAGCTCTGACTCGCAGACGTCACAGTCCGGCTGTTTCCTGCAGGATAACAGCGGGTGGTGTGTGTGTGTGTGAGAGAGAGAGAGAGAGAGAGACTGACTGTGATTGCATACGTGATAAAGCACATAGTTCTTACGCTGTGTTCCATTATTGAGGCCATGTGTTGACACTGTTCTGTTTTAGATACTGCAGTACAGGACGCTTCTCTTTATATTAAAGGCCTCTGCCTCTTTTACCCTCCGCGTAGATGTACACGCATCTCTATGGAACGTCTGAGCCTGGGGGCGGGACCTCTTGCATGCGAAGGCCATTGTCCTTATTGCTTCCAGGTCACTTAGCCACTGCTTCTTCTTTGATCTGCAGGGCCGTTTCACACGACTGGCTTCTCTGGCTCGCGCCACACTTCAGACATGGAGGCTAGGGATGACTTTGCTGAAAACCCCGCCTGCCATAGCGGCAGCTCCCAAGAACTTGAAGAGCAGGACAGCATAACCGGTGAGGCTCGTGGTCGCCCGGGAAACACCTGGGAACGATCGTCGTTGCTCCGCTAGAGGGTGTACCGTCGTCACCCGCTCGTGCTTAACACTGTGCTTTGTGTCTCCAGATGACAGCGACAGTGACTTGGACAAGGAAAACTCCTCCAGCTCCTCAGTTGATGATAACATGCCCAGCAGCAAGGGCAGTCAGTGCTCAGCTCACGGTGGAGACGTGAAAGAGGTGAGCCTGGCTCTTGTGACGTCAGGGGGTTAGTGTTACCCAGGAGGTGCCCCTCTCCGGACCAGCTGGTGCTGCTGCTGTGGTTACCACAGTAAATCTCCTTCCACAAGCTGATCCAGTGGGAATCGTTAATATCCTTTGTTTTAACCAAAGAATTGGATTGGTGACTAGATGTAACTTTGAAGTCTAGGATGGCGGCAAATTCATCTCATGGTCTTCGTCCTCAACCGAAACGCCTTCCTGATTTGTTTCTGATTCACGATCTGTTTCTTATTCTGGGTTCAATCTGGATTCAGTTAAGTGAACAGAGACACTGACGTAAGCAGAGGATGGACTAAACCTTCTAGAACACGTCAGAATGTGTGTCTGCTCCTCGCTTGTCGAGGAGCTCCTGCTTGTGTACGGGACGCATGGCTCGATGGTTATTTCTGAAGCGTGATTCACACCTCTATGGCAACGCAGCACAGTAGCATCACCACGGTCGGGGTGACTCACGCTGGCACGTGGGGTCTGCTCATATGCCCACGTTCCGGCCTCCTCTCAGTCGTTGGCAGCTACCGCGGTCCCATGCGCCTGGCGGAGGGGGGGAGGGGGTGCGTGTAAAGTCATAGACTAGCAGGATGTTACTACTGCTGTGCCTTAACCGCACATATACGCACGCCCCCACGTGGGCCTTTCCAGCAGCACGTCCTGAATCGGCTGTTCGCGGAGCCAGGGAACGCCCGCTCGGATCGGCTCGGATCGGCTCGTCTCTCTCCTCTTACTGTCAGCCTGAGTCTTTGCCTTCGCTCTGGGACTTTCCCCTAACGCCCTGCCTGTGTGGTACATTGTGTCTGTTAGGAGAACGAGGGGGGGACAGACCTGGCGAGCAATTATGTATGTCCCCTCTGCAGCCTGGAGTTCAGCAAGCCAGAGAGTCTGATTGCACACGTCTACCAGGTGAGGACATCACGCTCAAAGCCTCGTTCGGTCCGCTCAGGGGTGCTAAGACGCCCGTGGAGGCTCGGGACCTCCTACAGCCCCGTCACGTGGCTCTCTCACCTACATAAAGCAGTGGACTGCTCCTGTATCCTGAGCTCCTCTGGAAGGTTTACTGGGAGCGTGGCGTGGTAGCCCACTCCTCCACGTGCTCTGGGGTTTGTACTGGTGCAGTCGGGCAGGTGAAACTCCCGTGTACTGCACACTGTGGCCAGTAGCTAATACAACCAGACATCCATTACATGCTCTGAATTCCTTTAAATGTTCTTCCTGATTTCATTTTCCTGATCTAATCTTTTTAAAAGGATTTGAGTTATTTCTTGTCTGTTGGTATCTGTTCATTGGTCTTTGTTTTGCTTGTTGGTGAGCAGCACACTTCGGCAGTGAGCAGCAGTAAGAGTTACGCGTGCCCGGTGTGTGGACGCGCCCTCAGTACGCCGGGCTCCCTCGGACGGCACCTCCTCATCCACTCGGACGACCGACTGTCCAACTGTGCGGTGTGCGGAGCTCGCTTCACCGACACCAACAACTTCAACAGGTCCGTAAGCCCCGCCCACGTCGGCCCACACAGTCGGAGCGAGTCCTTCCTCCCGTCCAATAAGAGTCGAGTCTTTGTCTCGTCCTGTTTCCGCACTGCAGGGAAAAGCTGAAAGAGTTCCTGAACCCCGACGGTATGGAGAGCAACAGTGGAGATCAGGCGTGTTCCATGGGTCAGCCTCTGTCCGTCGGCCCCGCGCCCAACCAGGGCCCCGGCCCCGGGCTCCCGCCGCTCCCGGACGGCCTCTTCTCTTCGGGGCCGTCGCTGCCCTCCCTCCCCGACGCCCCGAGCCCCTCGCCCAGCCTGCCGGCGCTGCCCGACCTCCTCGGCCCCGTGCCCGTGTACCCGGCCGGGGTCCTGCTCGTGTGCAACAGCTGCGTGGCCTACCAGCAGCTGGTGGGAGGGCAGGCGCCCTCCATGCGCAAGTGGGCGTCGCGGCGCAAGAACGAGCCGGTGGAGGCGCGGATGCAGAGGCTGGAGCGCGAGCGCGTGGCCAAGAAGAGCAAGCGGGCGTGCGAGACTCCCGAGGAGCGAGAGCTGCGCCGGCTGCGCGACCGGGAGGCCAAGCGCATGCAGCGGCTGCAGGAGACGGAGGAGCAGCGCGAGAGGAGGCTCCGGCGAGACCGCGAGGCCATGAGGATGAAGCGGGCGAACGAGACGCCCGAGAAGAGGCAGGCGCGGCTGGTGCGCGAGAGGGAGGCCAAGCGACTGAAGCGGCGGCTGGAGAAGATCGACCCGTCGCTGCGCACGCAGATCGAACACGATCCGGCCGCCATGGCCGCCCTCACGGCTGATATGAACCTCTTCCAGTTCCCTTTCACCATGCCCGTCTCCTCCATGGACAACGGGCTGTTCATGAAGATTCCCTGATCAGACAAACGTGCAAGCACACACACACACTTACAGGTTTTGCTGAATCCTGAAACGGGGAAACCATTCCAAATGTGGGACTGCTTCAGAACTATTTTACAAAAGGTTTCCAAGACATAAACTCTCTACGTTTATTTATACGAGAAATTACAAACGTTATTTAAAGCTGCAGGGTAAAAGTAACTTATTCCTCTGCTTTATGAACAAATATGTTGAATTGGGATTTGTTTTGTTCCATTTTCAGGGCCTACATACTACAGATCTAGCGCTCAGAGTAGTATAACACTTCCATAAAGGAGGGTCTCTATTTGCACAAGGATCTACAGTGAGCGGAGGGAGACATGTAGCCACGTCCATGGTCACCTGATGCAGTGTGCCCATGGTCACCTGATGCAGTGTGCCAGTCCGCTGGCTGGAGTTTACCCGTAGCTACAACTCCCTCTCCACGCCAGAGCCGCTCACCGGCTAGCTTGAAACCATGGACTCAACTACCTCAGCACAGCCCAACACGGTTCCCAGCCTGACCTATGACCCCTGCCTGGACTGCAGAGGTTATATAGGCCTGCACACAGACGTTCGTTATGCCAACACGCACTTAAACACATTCTCTCCATTACCTTTGCTCTGCTACATGGAATTTCTTTCCAATACTCCAACACCAGTCCTTCCAAACCCCCTTGTTCTTCAGCCATGCTCTCAGTTTGGTACTGTGTTGTGTCCTTTCCTGCAAAGCCCTGATACCTGGCTGAGGGCATATAATATTGGTGTATGCTAAAAAAGAGTGGATACAAATGGGTCAGTACCGAGCCCCTCTAGCCCAGTGTCCCCTCGGCAGCGCCGGACCTTCAGAACTTTCCATGCTGGCCTTCTGAACACAAACACGGACTCTTTGTTTTCCAGGCAGTCAGGGTTGGTGAGGGCCTCTTACATACCCCCCCCCCCCAAAAAAAAAGCCAAGCCAAGATCTCTTCCTCCACCCTCTTCCTCCTCCTCCACCCTCGAAGTCTCAACCTTGTCTCAGATCACCAGGAGCTCTGTTCACTCACTTCTGCCGCTTACCGGTCACATTGACCTGTTCTTTCCTGTTTTTGCACATATTTCACACTGCAAGCTTCTCAGCTGAGCCAGGAATGTAGTCAGTGTAGGTTTTCCATGAGCGCTTGATCATTTGCAACCAGCTCCTCTTCTGCTGTCCTCGCTGTACTGTATGACATGTTCATTACCTCTATTGTGTTAGTGGGCCCCTGCACCTCTATGCTTGCCTTTGCAGTTAAGGCATGTAAACATGAAAAATAATGTTGCCTTCATCACTGGACAGTCGTTTTGTGTCATGGTTTTATATTGAGTCAGGTATAACGTTTTTAGTTTTGGTATGTTTGAGATGTATTATTCTGTAAAGAAAAAATTTGACTGCATGGAAGATGAAACACTCCAGTTGAATGAAACACTCCAGTTGAATGAAACACTCCAGTTGAATGCATACGTCACTGGTCATGTTGAGTGATGGATCATCTGAAGTATTGAGCACATTTATAATTCATGGGCAATTTACTGGAAATTGTACATGCTACAGATTATTATTAGATGATGTATGTTAATAGGTAAATATAAATATTTATTGAATAACGTTTACACCAGTTTAACACAGATTTAGAGTTCACGGCATTTTCTCTTAGAACAAATAGGGTAGAGGCAGCCTTGACCAACTGCCTGTTTTACACAGTGAGTACCTCTCGTAAACAGGGTAAAGCTATTCTATTTTACTTCTCTATATGCTTTGTTAATTTCATTCCATTGATTCATTTCAGTTATTTATTGTTGAAATAACTGACATGCCACTCATCACCAAGATTTAACAAAGACCTTCTGTGATGTTTCTCATCCTTGACAATACCTCTTCAGTTAAACAGGTAAACTCTGCGCAAGTGAACTGACTACGTAATGTGCATATTGTATACAGGTTTCTTGTCTGAGCCATTCGAAGGTGTTGCTGAGGTAGGGAGAACAAGGTTTTGAAGAAGGGGTGGTGTTTTCAAATCCAGCTCTCACGAGTGGCTCAAATCACTATGCAAAGATCTGTAACTCAAAAACTGTATTTGACACTTTGTATTAATACTATGCAGAAGATGCAAAAGGAAAAGGACTTTGAATGCAGCAAATCACACAACTCAGGCAATTCTAGAGAACCAGGGTCAGGATTCGCAAAGCACCTCCGGCTACAAGCAACTGCTCCTCAAACGTTTTGGAGCAGTCAGGGGAGAAGCTTCACCTCCTCCATCCGCATCCCCCGTCCCAGATGCATATCGGCTCTGGGCTTTTGGCATGTGGCTCCCAGAGCATGACTGAATAAATGGGCGTGTCGCCGCTTCAGGGAACGCACCCCATATTTCCATGGAATTCAAGTTCAGATGGATGTGATAAAGGCAGAGCTAAGACTCGAGGATCGTGAGCCCAAACGTTGGTATTACAGCAGGATCGCTTGGAGCCAAGGGCTGGTCTTCACAAAGCATCTCGGAGTCTAAGATTTATCTAGGTCGCCATTCCTCCCCATTTCATAGAGATCTTGGTTACAAAACCAGTCTGAAATCAGGACTCCTCTCCTGATCTGAACTTTGTGAATACCAGCCCTACACACTATCAAAATTAAGATCAAAGCATTTTTATTTTATTTTTAAATGTCCTAAAGCAAGGGGTGTGTATTGCCATGCATTAAAAAGGGAAAATGTCTATTTTCACTCCAGAACAGCTTTGTGAAGCCTGATCTGGTGTGAGGGACTGTTTCAGTCTTGCATGTTGTACACTACATGTCCTAGATATTTTGAGCTTGTGTTCAGTTAGTTATTGTATGCCTGCTTAGTTCTGTTCCAAGTAATGTAAGGAGAGGGACCTATTGACAGCTTGCCTTTCTGTTAGTCTATCAGGGTACTCCCTCGCCGATCAATGTTTACAGATGTCTGCAAAGGCCAAACTGACTTGAGAATGAGCAGAAGTGAGAGAAAGAACACTGTACACATCCCGTCACTTCCGAACGCCACTTTCGGAGAGCCACTCTGTTTCTGAATTAATGTGTCTCAAGATTGAGCTGAAATCAGGAACAGAATTTTGGATTAAACATTGACCTGGACCACTAAGACGGAGTGTCTCCGTGTGTGTGTGTGTGTGTGTTCGTTCTTCCGAGTGTAAAGGCTGCGCTCAGCTCACTGAAATGCCCTGCTCCTCACAAAGGACTCCATTCTTCTCGCAGCCCAGGCAGAGTCATGAAGAACTGTGAAGCTTTAACAATGCAGACTGGTTCCCAGTACAGCCCAAGGGTAAGACAAGGGTACACTCAACAACACTTGTGTCTACAGTTATTAATAAGGAATTTCTTGATTAGGTCAAAGTTCAACACTCAGAGACACTAAAAATAGGAGATTCAATAGATGTGCCATTGTGTTTATCATGTGTACAATACTCTTATCAACTAAAACTTGAATTTAGACAAATTAACAGGAAACTGAGCCAGGCCAGTTTGGTAATATTATATATATTATATTGTGTTTACTTAACAAACATGATAAATGCAATGTTTCCAAGAAGTTAGCTGTAACAATAAAAATACAATATCTTTGTGTCCTTACATAGAATTAAAACAGCAAAACAAATTAAAACGGCCCTAAGTAGTTCACAGAGAGGTACAAATATACAGTACAAATCTATTTTATTCAAAGAGGGTACAAAAAAAGAGAGAGAAATGCAACAAAATATAGTTATTAATGCTTTGTAAAGTTCAGGTATAGGGCAGTCTAAGGGAGCACTTTGGGTTGACAACTCTAAGGCTTCTGATAAGAATTAATACATATTGGTTCGGCCATACGATATTAAAACTCACTATACAAAGTTCATACAACCTGGATTATACTTGAGGATTGAATATTACATACACGTCATTGCATATATTTTGCAGATCTTTTATGCATTAAAGAAAGATGCCGTTTCTTTAAAACTTGTCACATGTCACATAAAAAGCAGGGTCACTTAGTGCCAGAAAGTACAATGTCAATTTTGAAAGTACATGATTATTTCTTGAAAAATGTTTTAAACCATTCTGACTTTCTCCTGATGTCAATGTTCATTACTCACTCTGGCCTGCAACAAAGGCGTTATCAGTCAGGGTCTTACACTAAAACCAATAAGGTACCACGATGTGTGGACTCTGGAAGGGTCATAAAGCCTTTCGAAGAAGAAGAAGAAGAAGCCAGAATTAGACCAGTGATAGTAAGACCAGTAAATGAAATGTCACTGATTCAGGATTTGAACATTTGTCCCATCCCCCAGCGCACAGTAACCTCAGCAGTGCAGGGCCATGACACTGCAAAAAGCCGACACCCAACGCAAGACGTCACCTCCAGTGACGCTTCGTGTGACCTGCCGCGTTTCATCTGCATGTGAGGGGACCCTCCTTCTGTTTCATCATCACTGTAGTGCAGGGACCCTCCCCTCCCCCCCCCCCCCCGACTTTGTCTGCCAAGCATTTCCCATGATTCTTGCTTTAATGGCAGGTATAAGACCACAATGAGGGTTTATGAGGGTAATGCTTGTCAGAAAGGTCTGCTGGGAGTCACGCTGGGAGTCACACTGGGAGTCACGCTGGGAGTCACGCTGCCTCCACTCCACGGCAGCGGTGGTGCTGGAGCTAAACCTCCTCGTTACCTCGCCTACACCCTTCAGGAACGAGATTGAAACTAAAAAACATAAATCAACCAAAACATTCAAAAATGTACACTTTTATATAAATGTACACCTTTATATAAAGCTCATATTGCATGGATAGATACATATTGTGTGTATAAATACAGATACACACCGTGAGCCAGGTTGGCACACCATCAGTAGGTGTCGATTTTTTACTGAGTAATTGTCAATAAACACGAAATGTCCTATAGTTTGAATCTTTTACAGAGGGAGGAGGCATGGGTGACTCGCTAAAGGGTGAACTACAGCATTCTGCTCTAACCAGAATGGGTGACTATGACGTGTTTAGTCAGACTGAGAGGACACACCCGTAAGTGTTGTTTAAACAACAAACGACGTACATCTTAAGGCGTTACTGACAAGCGTCTCGATAATATAGAAAACTTACCATCATATCTACACACACATATACACAAGTTTTGGGTGATTGTTTTAACTTATATAATTCAATATTAGAGGAAAGGTTACTATGTAACCAAACACATGGACTTAAGTGCAAGACATTTCATTTAGTTAAAGTAGGGGACAGTATAGTGGGTAAAGATTAGATAGATTTTGTGTAACTTGTTTTATATGGAGCAGGATGAGCAGATGCTGCCAGAGGCACATGTACGTAGAGTAATGGACAGAGTGCAGGACTCTTTATCCAACTACTGGTGACACTGTGCAGTTCGTGTACACCAGACGGGGCACACGGTCCAGACCATGAATCCTCCTCACAGGAGGCTGTGCACGAGGACCAAGGATTACCTCACAGGACCCTGTCCAACGAGACCCTCACGAGACCCTGTCCAAGTGTGTCAGACAGGATGGACAAACTGGGAATGTCAGGTGAGGTTTTGGGAGGATGATCAGAGGAAAGACCACCGCAGAGCTGGATGACCGTCACAGGGGAGCAGACGAGAGGGAACACGTACATAACGCAGGAGGAAGGGCAGCGTTGGGGCAGACCAGAGTAATCGCACACAGATGAGACAATAGGGAAGGCACATAGGTAGCTGTTCTCAGAGACAGTGCACAAAGGGGTCTTCGAGAGTGGCACGTATGCAGCTCGCTCTCCCCCAACCTGGGCCCGACAGGCCAATGTTGCCGGCAGCGGCGGAGGCCGCAGGCAGGATGGCACGTCTGAGAAGGTATAGAGCAGAGGGCACCGTCTGCAACTCTCTGACGTACAGTAACGAAGCAACATAAACTTCAAGACACAAAATTAATGACAAGACAAACTTCAAGTTAGGTAACATGGTAGAAAACATGCCTGGAGGAGGTGATGGACCACGTGGGTCATTTTACTGAGGATGCGACACACTGGTGGCTACGTCAAGGTTGAAGAAACACCAACCAAAAAAAAAAAGTTTTTGTTTTTGTTTTTTTTTAAAAAAAGGATCATTTTGAGGACTGCATCAGCTAATAGTGTGTAACACAAGTCCAGTTGTTTATTGAGTAAACAAGTTAGATCTGAGCATTTACTGCATAGCACATGCTAAAACTGTACATCGTTCAGGTAATCTGTGTGGGTATTGCTTGTCTCAAAGAAACGCAAAATACTTTGAAAACCTGCTAAACGGGCCCATTGATGAACCGAGAGGAGGCATCTCTACTGAATATCCTTGAGGAGTATTTGGTCACAATACAGACCAGATCTACACTGCCTGCAATGGTAAGATAAGAGGACTGCTGCGAGTCTGGGCCAGCTGTAACGGAAGGCTGCCGTCCCCTCTGGATCGTTCATCCTGAGCTGGCGAAGGACTCGGAGGCAGAGAACAGGAGGAACAGGACATGGAGCCTGAACTAGTTCTGATGCTGCCAGGTATATAAATAGCATGAAAGTGGGGCTCTGTAAAACCATGGAATGCATCTCCACCACACGTACGGTGAGGGTCACCCGCCCCGAGCACACAGCTGAGCTACTGGAAACACCACCATTTGAGAGAACACAGGGGTGTGTACAAGTCTAAAGTACAACGACTGATTTAGAGCCACCATCGGATACAATACGTTTAGTGACCAGTTACTGGATACAAAAAAAATTATATTCATCAAGACCATTCAAAGTAGGTTTAAGAACAAGATGGCAGCCAAACTTCACCTGTATGAGGTTAAACCACCAGCCGCGCTACACCTGTATGAGGTTAAACCACCAGCCGCGCTACACCTGTATGAGGTTAAACCACCAGCCGCTCTACACCTGTATGAGGTTAAACCACCAGCCGCTCTACACCTGTATGAGGTTAAACCACCAGCCGCTCTACACCTGTATGAGGTTAAACCACCAGCCGCTCTACACGTGATTAGTGGTAGAAATCAGTCAGTGCTACCTGTACAACAGAGCATCATACAGATGTGAGAGCTACAAAAAAGCAAAAGCATTTACATTTCCCATCAATCTCAAAATAAAAAAAAATTATCACGTCAAAAAAAACCTCTTCTATTAAAGCCTTATTAGGTTGGACAGGACAAAAAAAAAAAAGAAGAGCATCACTCATGATGAAATGTAACCCTGGCCCAAAAAGGTACAGAAGATCTTCTGTGCTTTGTCAAAACAACCCAAGCAAACATTCTTTTGCAGGAGGGACCAGCTGAGAGAGAGACAAGCTGAGAGAGAGACAAGCTCTAATTTAGTCTTAACTAAGTGGTTGAACAGACATGAGCACAAAACTTTCTTAACCAGAAAATGAAAATCTCTCAACTTCCACTACATAAGAAAAGGAATGTCGAGCCCCTTTTTGGAATGCCATTTTGGAGAATTTTTTTTCAATAAAACACTTCTAATTGCACTTAATTTTTTCCCCCACATTTGCATTTGTTCACTAACGAAATCAAATCAATGCCTGTAAAATGAAACTGCAGCAATGTCGCTCGGCTGATGTGTAAACAGTGTCAAACACACCCGTCAGTTTCTCACAAGCCAGAAAGAAAAAAAAACCTACACAAAAGGTTTCCCTTTATAGAAAAAGCTGATGTAAAAGATCTGATTCCAATTAAAAAGGTCAGTGTGAATCATTTAAGAACGTATGTGCAATTACAAGACAGTTTTGAGAAATCACTCAAGTAATATTGCCAAGTACAGACAGAGTCCTACATTGTACAAAAGTACATCAACTAGAAAAACAGTAGGGAAAACAGGACCCTGCATATCATTAAATTGAGCCTCTAGAAGGTGTGCTTACATAACTGGGATCTCAAATTAAACCAGAATGAACAGAGAGGTCTATTTCACCACTGAGATCCATCTCATCCAAACAGAACATGCTGGATCACCTCACCTTGATTGAACCCTACATAGTAACCATCACAATACAGGCTAAGGAAACCAAACAGAACTGAAAACACAACAAATGGTGCCCTGGTAGAGAAGAAGCAGGCAAAACGGGTAGATCATTCTTCAAACAGCCTACAGATGTTTTATGTACATTACATCTGTAATACAGGGAACAGAAAGAACCATGTAAATCAGAGAGGTGGAAATAAGAACACAGCCGGGCTATTGCTTCGAGTTTGGTTAGTGCGCAGAGTTGGCCTGTACTCGCCTGGAGAGACGACGAACCTGTGGAGGGGGTGGGGGCTGAGGGGGTGGGGGCTGTGTGCTCCACTGCAGCTACTGCGTTTCCACGGGAACAGGCCTGTTGACAGATGCCAGAACCCGTACCACGTTTGGTCTTAGCTTGGTGAGTGGTGATGACTTTGGTGGACACCGGACAATGTCTTCAGGACAAAGACAGGAGGAATGATGCAGTCGACTGCCAGACTGAGGAACTTTGCTGGCCGTGAGGTACTCGAAAGAGGCAGTTTTTAGGCAGTTTGCTGCGGGGACATATGGACAATGTCTGCTGACTAATGCTGTAAAATCACTCAACTTGGAATGCTGATTCAAAACTTAAAATGCAAACAAAATTAAAACCGTGGTGCAAGTAGAGCACGATACTGAAGACAACGGGAGCCATATCTAATCTTTAGGGTGTTCCTAGACCTTGATTGTTGGTTGGTTGGCTGATTGAGGACGAGTCACCGGACGATCATTCTCACACTATAACTGACCACTCCTCAGCTCCACCCCACTGAGGAAAAGCAGGAGGCGGGGAGAAGGGCGGAGCTGAAGTGCAGACAAACGAGAATTACATGCCCTTAAAAAAAAAAAAAAGTTATTTACTTTAAGATATTTTTAAGTCTCAGTCAACGCAAGAGCTCAGTAAAACCACAAGGATTCATAAACACTAAGAGGGAGAGGCTTCAGGCATCGTTTAGGTAGTAGAATCCAAGCAATTGATCAAGTAGGGTGTGTGTGTGTGTGTGTGTGTTTGTGTATGTGTGTGTGTGTGCGCGCGCACGCATGAGGGGAAAAAAAAAACAGGATGGCAAAGATCCTATGGCTCCATCCTCTATTCTCCATCCTCTATTCTCTATTCTTCTCACCTCCTCCAGCAACTTTCCTTCAATAAACATTTATTCAAAGAACTGCAGGATGTCTCTGTAAAAGTGATAATCGCCAAACTGAATCATGTATCATCCTCAAAACAGGGGTGCAGGCTGCGATGGCTTTGGTAGAGTTTACCAGCGCGGACATTCAGCCGAGCCAGACCACTGCCACCTCCGCTACCAACGAAAGCGAGATGGGCACCAACGCTGGGCACCAACGCTGGGCACCAACGCTGGGCACACTCTCACTCAAGCCCAGAATAACTGAAAGAAAAGGGGACGTCATCTTCTTACGTGTGCAAAATCTCAAAACATTCTGAGGCTACATTCTCTCTCTCCTGCTCCTTCTCTCTCATCCTCTACCAATTCTGACACTTTCCTCCTGTTGCCACGGCGCCCGACGTCGGCGCGGCTGCTGCTACTTCCCGGCGTTGGATCGTCCCTCGATGGACAGTTTAACCTCCTGAGGGATGAAAGAGGGACGGGAGGAGCCAGAGGTGGAGGGAGGGGCTCGGATCCCCTCCTCGGTTTTGATGGTGTATCTTTGGAAGCCGGGGGTGGACCAACGCCTCTGGGAGGTGCCGGCCGAGGAGGTGGCCGACACCACCCCCGCCCTCCCGTGGCCCTCACTGTGCAAATAGTAACTGCGCGCGTGTTCCACCGAAGTCCTGTTTGGCCGGGGGGGCGCGTCTCCGTGTGCCGAGCCCACGGCCGCCTGCGACGGCTCCTCCTTGTCTGCCCTATCTCGGTCCCTCTCCCTCTGGGCGCGCTCCATCCTGAGCTGCCCCGAGGGCCGGGGGTTCTGGGGGGGCGGCGGGCCCATGGGCCGGGGGACGCCCGGCGCGGCGTTGGCCTTGGCAGAAGTCCTGCCGTGGGCGGGCATCGCCGGAGGGGGCGGCCTGGGCTGCGGGGCGGCCTGCTGCTGCAGAGCCACGGAGACGCAGACGTCTCCCGCCTGGAGGTGGTGGCAGGCCAGGCCGTAGAGCTGAGCCGTGCGCTCGGGGCTGCAGGACGACCAGCCCTGGCCGAAGACGAAGAAGGGGTGCTCCGGGGGCACGTCGATGGTCACGCGGCTCTGCTGTTCGCCCACGGTGAAGTGCAGAGCCACGAGACCGGGCCTCTGCTGGCTGACGCGAATGTCCACCACCATGCTGGAGTCGATCTTCAGGCCGCCGCTCATCTCCGCGCTCCGGACGAAGTCCTGAGTCTGCAGGTCCTCCACGCGCTTCAGCTCTCCCGTGGCCAGCTGGATGATGGCCCCCTTCATGAAGTGCGACGGTCCGGGCCCGGCCGGGGTGAGGGGCGGAGCGGAAACCGTAGAGGGCGCGGCCGCGGTCGAGGGCGGCTCCGGCAGGGCGGACGTGGGCGCGGCCTCTGAGGCTTTGGAGTGCGGCGTGGGAGGGGCGACCGTTGCCGTGGAATCATTGGGCTGACCTGGGTAGTGCTGCTGCGGATGGTGGTGGTAGTCGAGGGGAACGAGAACCGGCTGCCCATTCGCCAGGATCACAGCGTGGCCTGGCTGC
The DNA here is from genome assembly GCA_025802075.1 of Tenebrosternarchus preto. Classification (NCBI taxonomy): domain Eukaryota; kingdom Metazoa; phylum Chordata; class Actinopteri; order Gymnotiformes; family Apteronotidae; genus Tenebrosternarchus; species Tenebrosternarchus preto. Next base: position 1,221,813 of record JAOYMR010000001.1, on the reverse strand, counting down.
ACCGTCTGCTGCTGAAGAGGTGGGGCTCTGAGATCCAGCTGACCAGCAGGGGAGGAGCCATACGATGTCCTACCCTCCACCTGAACCTCTCTGCTCCGCTGGGAATTCTGGGACAGGCTGTGCGTTACCTCTCTGCGACTTGCACTGTGGACTGGAGAAGCTATCCGCCCAGCCACCTGCTGAACCTGTAGTAACGCGAGAACATTTTAAAGAAATCTGTAACCAATCATGGAGGGAAAAAAAAAACCAAACAAAAAAACCCATTTGGTTCTCCTCTAACTCACTTCTCTTTCCTGGTTTCATAAGAGTTCCCCACTGTAGTTTCTTGTTAGAGTAAATCTTTTTAACGCAATCAGGGAAGGTCTTAGGAGTGGCCCACATGTCTGCCTACTTCCCCACCACCAACACACCCAGTCTACAGCTAATACAGGAAGGAAGTGGTGCAACTCAACCCAAGGAATGAGACCACATGACTGATGATGATCACCCTCATTTTGGTAAAAGCACACATTTTATATTTTATAAATGTGTTTACATTTTACATTACAAGATACATGTCATGGACTAAACAGAGTTTGGTTTGGCATACAGTACTTTTATGAAGAAATATTGTTACATAACATTGTAAATAATGTAACAGGAGGGTTGGTTTAATGCAGCCGATTCACACATCACACTGAGAAACACAATAAAACCACTCCGTGTTACTCATCTGATCACACGTTTCTTCACAAATGACAAACCCTACCACCTAATCACAGAGTCCTGACTGTGTGTGTGTTGTTGGGGGCTCTGCTGAAACATGCAGTAACTAAACACGTCAGTAAGCAAGTGACAAATTTTGATTCATGACTTTACTCTCGGAAAAAACTGCAGGAATCACTTGGCAAGAGATCAAATTTGTGACATGTTGCCCTTATTTCTGATAGAGACAAGTTTGCTGTCCAAATGCTGCTTGTAGCCAAGATAAATCTGTATTTTTCTGAATTATTTTTCTTTAAGATTCTTTTAACAATAATAAAAAAATAATAATGAATTCTAACAAACAGACAAACAGTCCCACATTAACTGTAATGTCAGAATTTGCTCACCTCCAGGTCCATGTCTGGTGTACTGCGCTGGCCAGGTGAACCTCGGCCCTCCTGTCTGCGGGTCTTCAGGACCCTGTCTGCCTGAAGCTCCAGTACAACTCCGCAGGGTACGGCTTGGGGCGGCCGCGCGTTTCGGGCGGAGCAGGTGGCGTCCTGGTGGTGCTCCCTGCCTTCGTGCTCCCTGTCCCCTCCATTCACCTCCCGCTCCTGCTCCATCGCACAGCCGTGGGAGTCCCGCTGAAGCTGGGCGGCCCTGGCGCCGCCAGAGGGCTGATAGAAGACGGGCACGGCTCTGGGACTGAGCTCGGCGGCGGGAAGCACCCCCACGGTGCCCAGCGGCTGCTGTGCTGTGGCCTGCTCGGAGGACAGGACGAGGGGGAGCCCCGCGGACGCTGCCACTTTGGTGTACGCGTGGGCCGGCACCTGCTGCTGCGGGGAGGAAGAGACCACGCCTTCCTGAATGACTGACGGATAGGGGACGAGGTGAGACACCGGGTGTGGCTGAGGAATGGCAGACTGGGGCGAGATCAGCGGGCTGGGGACGAAGCCCGGAGGCACCGCGTAGGGAACGGCAGTGTACGGAGAGCTGACGAACTGCAGGGAAGAGTGGGGGACGGGGGTGTAGCCCAGAGGGGGGTAGGGGATGCTGGTATGCTGCAAAAGTGGGGAGGGAACTGTGTATGCAGGGGAAATGTGGCTGAGCACAGGGTGGAGGCTGGTGGGAGAGTAGGTGACAGAGGGGAGGGCTACTTTATATAGCATGCTGTACTGATCCACAGGGAGTCCCGTGAGGCCGTCTGCTGCCTCCACTCCATAGTGGAGGCTAGGCTGACTCCGCACCCACTCCCCGCTCCCTCCTCCACCCTGGGGTTCTCCAGCTGCTCCAGAGCTCTGCGAGGATGCTGCTTCCTCCCCTCCACCACCGCTGCCACCACCACCACCTCCGCCGCCACTGCCTCCTGCGCTACTGCTGTTGCTGTTGGGGATGGTGGGGGTGTTGTTGAGTGGAAGATCGCGCTTCTTCGGAGGGAGGCACTCCTGATTGCGCTCTTGGGCTGGTTTCATGGTGGTCCAGACTGGGTACAGGCAACGTTAGTGAGCAGCAGAAGAGGCGAGGCCTGACATCCAGAGAGACGGCAGCGCTGGAATCAGATCTGAGAACCTCCCAGTGACGTCTTCCATCACCTTACCTAAACATTCACAAACACTGTGACAACCAGGTCTGATTCAACCATGTTTCCTTGTATAACCCTATAAGAGGTTCCTTAATTTGTAATTACATCTATAGGAATCTGGTTTCTTACATATTTATATTTGTAACTGATAAATTCAACCACTGTACATGGATGCATTTTGATGCAATAATATTTAATGCAAACTACTGACATTTATTGTTAAAAATTATGAAATTCATTGCATGTCACTATTTTATATATATATTTTGCTTTGTTTCTTACAGACCACACTGGCACAGGACATGGTATGCGCGCGCAGAGGGAGGGGGGCACGGGCACACACACACACATATACACACACACACATACACACACACACACACTGCTGTACAGCAGCCAAAACTAGAGCAATGATGGTATTTAGGCCAAAAAGAATCCATACTTTTTGCCCACGATAGCATGTAGTGGAAAATGAAATTGACACTTTTGTGATCCCCAAGGCATAAATAAAGCTCAAATGAAATTTTGCATATTTTTCATACTGGGGGGAAAAAAAACAAAAAAAAAACTGTTTCCAAACCTGAAAGACTTTTACTATGGTATTTCATCCAGTTTTATTTCAGTGTAGAATATATAAATGTCCAACTACCTTTATCTGTAGCAAATCACAACATGGTAAATGTGTGTTAATGAGCTCTAATGCTCATTTCATATAGAAAACATAGAGCTCATTAAACACACTATTAACTTTATCTTCAGACCAATAGAGCAAAAGCACAACAGGTTGTCATTCGTTCAGTCAGTGACTAACAGAAGAAAAAAAAAATTGCAACATTAAATTCTGTAAACCTTCTGAAATTAAAAAAAAAAATACCTGTGTAACTATAAATCCAGCAAAGAAATTGCGGGAAATAAGATATCTACGATAATTATTTAAACTATAATAAAAGTGAACGATTAGCTCGTCAATGTGTTAATCTGAGATTTTTACTCTTCTAAACCTTTGGATTAACAACAAAAGTTAGAACTCATGAAAAGTATAAACATTTTAAACTACTTGAAAAAATTATTTGTATCTCTAAACTCAAGGAAGCATAAAGAACTAAAGATTAACGGGCTTTGACATAATAAAGCATGTAAAAGTGTCCTAGCTAGATTAGCTAGTTAGCTAGCTAGCAAGATGGCAAACTGCACAGGAAACCACATAAACACACAAAATCAATATATCACAGGTTAATGCATGAATTAGTAATAAAAGAAAAACTTTGGAATGTATTAAGAGTTTTAAAAAGCTTTACTGCCCCGACGAAGCCCAAAGTGTTAAAATCTGAGTGTACACTAACGAGTACCTTCTAGCTAGCAGGCTAGCGACAGATAACTACAGCTAGAAAACCAGACACCCGTCGCTAAACGGATACAAGCGTCAACGGTTAAACACGTTTTTCACGGGTAACGAAACGTTTTCTGATTATAGACTCACCCCTGCATATCATGGTGCAGCCAAGGTTCAAGCTTTAGTCTTTTGACGAGTCCATGTAATAAATCAAATGATCAAATCAGGGCTGATGATTTGTGCCCATTTCAGAGGCCACCAGACGAAACCCCAGTGGCGCTTGTGGATGACGTCAAGACGTTTCGTTAGGGAACGCAAACGTGGCGCTGTTCTGCGCAGATTCACGCTTTTAATCGTGGATAGACAACCAATTTATAGTATATTCTATAACTTTAGACATTCACAAAGCTCACTCACTTTTCATATGATAATCGTCAACACCGCTATATAACTTAGATATGATGCACGGATTTATTCAACTATGTATGTTTGCTGAGAGTTAATGTTTTATGTCGAGTTACTGCAGATATGTTATGTCACATTTATTCATTTAACAACAAAAAAAAATACTTTTAATCAATAAAAGTTATTTTCAGTGTGTTTTAATCTGTAGCTCATTCTGAGGCTGGTTTTAAATATTAAAGCTTTTAGATATAAAACTGAAGGATTTTTCTGAAAATTAAAGTAAAAACAATATAGCCTTTTAAAACTAAATCCTGGCCGAGGCCCTTCTAAGAGATTTAAGGTTTAGTGTTTCATGCCTTAAATGTTCTATTGTAGCTCTACAATCCATTCAGGAACTTGTTCGGATCTAAATTGTGAAATAAGCCTGTTTTAGTAACGTGACTCACTTATTTTTACAGAAAGAAATAAAACCTCTTTGTCCTTCCGCTCAGCAAATACACAATCCATGTGTGTCATACGGGGTGCTAGATTCATCAATTTACATCTCATTGTCTCATTGAATTACTCAAATAAACATATTCTTTTGGATATTTCATTTCAGTATGGTAATTTTAACGAGGTAACTAGCCAAATCAAAATTTTGACTGAATCGACTCTGCAAAATGTGTTGAAACATCCACTGGAATTACTAAGTATATGAACTAAATGGAAAAGGGTAGCAGGTTTAAAATAAAAAATGCGATATACCCAAATTCCTCAAATAAACCTCATTTTTTCCTCTTGCTACGTATATAGTTAAAAATTCACAGTTCGTACCCTGGAGTTTAAAGTGACAGTGAACGCCTCACCCCACCTTTCAAAACTATGTTCAGCAGGACCAACGTTTCCAAACAGTTAACCTATCTGGTATAAATACGTTTCAAAAGAAACCCCAAGAGGGTCCACATATTTCTCTGTAATCACTCAGGGTAGTATCCAAGTAGGTGACGTCCAGAGGCAGCCAGTGGAGAGGCTTTGCTGAAGTTTTCCGTAGGACCTCTCCGGCCCGGTAGGTAGCGGTGTATTTACGAGTCTCCTTCCAACCGCCAATCACAGCGTCTTACAGCCGTAGTCCACAGTCGGTGAAGTGCGTTACGGTGGAGCCACGCATCTAGTTCGCTGTCTGGAAAGGTAAGGCCGCTAGGACCAAGGAACACGATTTGCGAGCGAGTTCACAAATAAAACCTCACAAAGCCACGGTTTAAAGCCATGTCTGACACGGATCCCAAATCAGCTCAGGATCTTACGGCCGTGGTAAGTATTGATTTGTCGTGTAAATAGCAATGAGCGGCCGCTGTATCGTTAATGCGGCGGCAGTTAAGGTACTAAGATACGGGTTGGTTTATAAACTAAGGGAGTTCGAGCGCGTCCATGTACGCGGGTGTTAGATAATCTAGGTAGGTACTAAGTAAGTTATCTTGTTATCTAGTTATATTAAACACCCTCCGGTAATCGTCGAATAGTGCAGTTTCGTGCTCGTTAGTCAGTGATATTTAAAAGGCGTCCTCTATTCTAGCTACTTTGACGAGTGAGTTCATTGGAAATCTCCAGTGAAATTGAATCGGAAGTAACGTTAGCTATGGTTTTGTTTCTCAGCAAAACGCATGGTTAGGAAAGGGAATTGTTTGGGGATTTTCGACACTTGTCTTGGAATTGATTTAATTAAAAATGAACTTGTTTCTGTATTGTCGCTGAAATAGCTTGTTTCTATGGTTTATCGCTGAAATACCTTGTTTCTATGGTTTCAGCTCCAAGCGTAGGCGTGGAGCATGACTGTTTTTTTCTCTCTTTGCTGCCGAGTGTTGTAGCGACCCCAAACGCCCACACCGTTTCATAGACTTACCTTCACACGGTGCATGAATGGTGCAGTTAAGCATTACGTTATGCTGATGTGTTACATAAGTTTTTTTTTAATCCTAATGACTTTTTCTTTCTCTCTTTAGGTGCAGGGTTTACTGCAGCAAATGCAGGACAAGTTCCAGACCATGTCAGACCAAATTATTGGAAGAAATATCCTACCTTGACTAGAGGGGAGGCAGTACAGGTTTTTCAGTATAGGTTTTTCAAGAGGCGGTGGCCTGGTCTTATGGTATTATTCACTCCTTTTAGAAAAATACCGTATGGATATCATATTTGGTTAAATAATGGAAAAACTCTTTATCTGCAGTGGTTTTCATCACGCCAGCAGTCATACACAGCAGTCAGTAACATGGAGGTTGACTGACTTCAAAATGTCAGGTTTACCAAAGTAATGCTAACAGCATAGTTTTTCCTTTTTTCTTGGAAGTAACTGTAATTTCTCTATGCTGACGATTTCAAAATGTCAAATATAAGTTCAGCCGACCAGCAAATGCTGCTGATGTGAACTAAAAAAAAACCCACCATGTTCAGGGTGTCCCGGTGTTCAGGCGCCGCGTTCAGGTGTTCAGGCGCCGCGTCCCGGTGTTCAGGAGTGCTGAACTGCAAAAACTGAATTGGTGTTGGCACTCGTGCTATGAGATTTTGTTTTCTAAAAAGACATTAGTTATATGCTAACTCAAAACACAGTGTGTGTTATCCTTGGTGATTTAAATATCATGCGAGTTTCACCTTAACCACCTCTCACTTGATGAGATGAGTACGAGAATTGATGACCTGGAGAAGAATATCTCGGATCTCATGACTCAGGCGGGTGTGGAGGAGATGGAGGGAGAGAACAGGGTCACGGATGCATCAGGAACAGCTTGATGAAGGTGATGACCAACTGCTCAAATAATACTGAGAGATGTTACATTGGTTATGATTCATATGACTTGCATCAGATGTGCTGTATTGTACATTGTTTATATTTTTGTATAATAAAACTTAACACCTTTTCTCTCTTTTTCTCTCAGTTCTTGCAGCTCATCATGTAACATAATGAAGACTTTCCATAGGAATGACTGAATTCTCATAATATGTGTGTGTATGGGTGTGTATATATATTTGTTAGGTTTGGGAGAGTATTATTTGACATGTTTGGTACTAGAAAATCTATTAACTGTATCAATTGTCTTTAATTATGTTTTGGCAAAATCCTCTACAGTTTAGGATGTGCATGCCCTGCTTTAGAATTCTAGATAGGCAGTGGGTTTTGCACTTCCAGTCTGCTGCCTGTTCACACTTTACTGTCCACACCATTAAATACAAGCTTTGAGTCACAGCCACAGGCCTTAGATAACAGAGGGTACAGGTCAGTGCCATTTCCACATACACACACAGACTGGAAAAGAATATAGATGGACATTACCAGCAGCCTCCCTTCACAGCAATAAAGCAGTGTTTTATTATACATGCTGTTATTGTTCTAACGTTACAGGCATGTTAGCTTCAAATGTCCCCTCACTGGTCAAATATTCAACTATGCAAACACTGATTAAGAGCAAATTTTATCTAGAGGAGAATCTTTAAATTTGTTATTCTACAAAAGGATAATGTAACAAGCATGAAGTTTGTTTATATGTTATGTCAGGATGTGCGAGAGAGAGAGAGGGAGAGATGTATAAATAAATAAATATTCTAGGCTGCCGTTTAAAAGGGATGGGGGTGGCAACCCAGGACAGGAGTGATGCAGTCTGCTTGACCAAATCACATTCTGGAAGTGTAAAACCTACTGAGGACACGCATCTGTATAACTAGATGGCCTTTCACCACTCCTTACTTATTGAGTATTGGTGCTGTTTGAATGTTACATTAGTATTGCAAGTGTCCTACTTTAATGTCAGTGTAACGTGTGATGCTGCCAGCATCTCTCTCAAGGCCTCTTTAAGGTCTGGAGACTCTATTCATGACTAATATCCTCCATCTTGCACTGCGTAAAGTCCTTCTTGCTGCACTTACTGCAACCACAAATAACAAAAAAAAAACCTGGAACATAGTGAACAGCCTGATCTACTGTGACTTAGCACTCAAATATCCAACTAACTTACTGGTGCTATTCAGGAGAGGTTTTCTGATGGGCTTCATGACACTGGTGGTAAAGCCAACAGAGCTTGGACTGATAGAAGTTAATAAACTCACTATGATGCCCAGTATGATTTACTGCATTTGAAAATTAAAAAATTTACTTGTACCAAAAAAAGAAAATGGCCAGTTTCCTAACTATGAAACCAATGGAACGAAAGCAAGTCATGAGGATACAATAGTAACAATGTTTCAAAAGTTTTGATGGTTTCACTTGGTTTAATTAGTTCATGTACACTGTGGTAGCGACCTTCACATACTATATTGAAGCATATCATATACTTTAATCAGGCTCTATTATATACTGTAGAGTTTTGATACAAACCTTAGAAAAGTTCAATTTCAGTGACGCACCAGTTGAAGAATGATTGGTTAAGATCTAATGACTTGCCTCTAATTTCTAAGTGGGTGGTAATTCACAGATTTACTAAAGTATTTTACTAGATTAAATGTACGACCCAATTTCTGCTTATTTCTGGATGTACAAATTATAATTACTGCAAATTTATAATATAATTTTAAGAAAGGTTGTTGCCTTTGGGTTTCTTTTTAGGAGTCCAGGTCTTTGTAATTCTGCTTTGTAACTGCTAATTGTAAAAAGCCTATACAAATAAAGTTGAATTAAAGTTGATACTGTAAGTTTATGTGACCCAGGTTTTTAGTAAGGGCATAAAACCATCTGATGTGCCAGCTTGTAAATTATACTGTGTGTCCCTTGAATAATAAGTAACAATATTATCTTGTTAGGCAATCTCAGGATTTGATTCTTGTTTACATTATTTACAGAATAACATGTGTAAGATAGCCTATATGTTTATGCAGATATGCAGCATGAATAACTCAACCTTCTGTGGATTTGGCCTGTTTAACTCATGGGTTGCATGACTCATGGTCTACAAAATTTACAGATCTTCACTGATAGCTGAATGCAAGGTAAATGCACATTGTTGTGAGGTAAGACCTAAACACATGTGGAACTCTTACTGAATAGTAGCAAGTTCTGCAGATTTAATGATTGCACCTGTATAAGTAACCCCATGTAACCCCATTTTTTTCAAGCTCATACTGATTGGTAACCTATGATACTCGGAATCAAACTGGGCATTTTTAAACAGAAGTTGGTGCTGTTGTATGTATGAAAGCATGATAATTATGTTGACTTTATATTTCTTAGCTGGTGATGTATCTGAGTGCTTGAGCAGTGTTGCTGAAGCCTGTTCATATTATCTTTAATAGTATCCTCAACTTATCACAGGTGCTACTTAAATATGCTGTTTTTTTATAGTGTGGGTTGAGTATTACTGATGTTACACAGCTTTACTGCAGAAATTACCTACATGTACATGTTTAGGGGAAAAAAACATTCAACAAGTTCATTTTATTTTTGAATATGACCACTTATACTCTTTGCAGTTTCATCTGGAATGAATTGTTATAGTTGTACTAGTTTATGAAAACTATGTAGGAGTAATTCACTCAAATGTATATTCACTCAAATGTGAGTTTCATATGTAACTGTTTATGTAATATTTATCTTAGTGTATCTAATTTGTTGGGCATAATTATATTGTAATGTGCATATTTGTGTCCCTACTTTAGCTTGTTAAGATGTTTATATTGTAATGTGCATATTTGTGTCCATACTTTAGCTTGTTAAGATGTGTTATAGATTCTTTGTGACTGTGAAATAGTTTTTTTTTTCTTGTATGTTTTCTCCCACACATGACATGATTTCCAATAAAGTGCTCATCCTGTGTTTCATCAGTTGACTTGCACCACATTTGTGGTATCTGACCACACCAGTTTCAGACTTCAGAACTGGTGTATTTTTTGATTAATTTCAACCCAACAAATACATTGATGTAAAAGACCTCCAGCAACACTGATGCACAGACCAATACGCTGCTCATCGCTATGATAAGAATGGTTGGCAGTTCAAATAATGTCAAGTCAATAGAGCTCCTGTGGCTTCCAAGTGATAAACATTCTATGTTTATGCAATAAATGGGCTCTGGTAATCGTACATGTATAAAAGACACGTGTACAATTACCCAATAATGTGACCAGTGAGTGTAACGACTATGTCATGTGATGGATGACTGTAGGGTGGAGCCATATCTTATATTGTTAAAGGCATTCTTCAGATGAAAGGCTCATTTAAAGAGGACTTACTAGCTCTCATTCATTTATTATTAGCAGCATTTACACTTTTTTGTTTATTATTCTATTTCCTTAACTAACAACAATTAGGTTTATAATGACAGTTAGTGATAAATGGGTCTAGTATAATTAAACCTTTAATATTTTTTTCATCCTTAGTGGAACACTTGAAATTTAAGTAATTCTAACATTATCTGATTATATCAAGATTAACCAATGACTGTTTAGACTAAAAGACAACTGAAGGTGACAGCGAACAGAAAATATCATTGTTCTAGGTGTTTGTACTAAAAACAAATCCATATTCCAGGCACAATCACACCTAGCAGTAACCATGTAAAAATCCTTGGCCGTTTTTTTCAAGACTTGATAAGAGTGAGGCCAATAAAGATTTCTGTGACGTTGCTATAATTACATGGGTAGAATACCTTGATCTGGCAACACATTTTAAAAGGACTATAGGTTGTTTTAAAGGGACTACTTTGGTGTTCCTCCGACTAGAAGGAAATAGTCCTCTAATTATTATGACATTGCGACTTTTTTGGTAACTAAAAGTAATGTTGCATTCTGAACTTTATTATGTTCGAGTTTATATGAGTCTTTAGCGATAAAATGACAAAAAAACATAGTTGGGTGTATTTTTTAGGCTGATTGCTCAGCAACCTTTCTTCTTCATATACGTCGGCCATCTTGAATTTTAATGTTAATTTCTGAGTGTACTTAAGCTAGCTAGCTAACTAGCTATATATATGTTTTCCATCATTTTACGTACTTTACATTTGGATCAAAGAGGATATTCAATTGCTGAAATTCCTAATGGACACCAATGACTAAGTGAGTATTTAAACGTTAGCAAAGGAAAATCAATTGTCTCTTCAAGTTAGCAAGACTGCTAGTTAGCTAACAAGCTATCAGGATTAGCTTCTCCTAGTTATCTAACTATCATAACAGTTACTAGCTAGCTAACTTAGCTTAGCTACCTGTTCGGTAGGTTAAAACTTGTTAGCGGTTGTACACACTCATTATAAAAAACGCAATATACTTGTTGACTTTTTCAGACTCTGTACGTCTGTTCATTTGAGGACATGTAATCTGTAAATGATTGCTCACTTTGCACTAAATGTAATTCTCGATCAAGATTCTTCTGCTAGCTAGGAAGCTAGATAGCAAACAAACTCCAGTCAGGAGCTGGAGCTGTTATTCTCGTTAAAGGGATGTGCGACTCCTGTGTGATGCACGACACCGAATATTGCAACTAGTATTGTTAATTACACAATGATTCATTTTCAAATCCACAACAATACATACATCAAATACATTTGCAGTGCTGCCCATTTCATAAGATACTTTGAAATAATAGGTTGCTAGTTACCTATCTAGGTTAGCTATAATGCTAAATGGCTAGCACGGGCTTGTTTCAGGTGCAATATGTGAAGTTCAAACATGAATCTGTCAAAGCATCGCAACAGTTAATATAATAGAGTGATCGCTACTTTCACAAGCGTAGCTGATATTGACTACAATTTTTTTCCACATTGTAGCAATGTAATATCCGCTCGATATCAAGCTTGGCTAACTACAATAGCAAAGTGCCTAGTTAACAGGCAAAAATAGCAGATAGTCCGTCCAGCTCCTTCTACGTAGGTACCAATAAACATTTCGGTCCTTTCGGTAGCTATTCACCCTACGTGTAGTTATAACGGTGCTGATTTTTTTATTTGTGCAAATGTTTGTCAACCCGCGTATCCTTTGCTAACTAACTAGCTACGATAGACACGATTATGTCGTGGAATTAAAATGCACGTTTTGCAGGTTCATTTTTATGACTTCAGAGGTAACATTTTTAGTCCACCCAGGCATTGCGATCCCTTCTAATATTCGTCTTCTCTGTATAGTTCATATCACTGGGTAAGGGATAGCGTAGGGTGCCAGAACATTTCGCTTGTAAAAATCGTCTAACGGTAACCGGTAGCCAGGCGGTTTAGTGAAGCCGGTATAATTATACAGCACAGCCAGACCCAGCGTGCCAATGTGTCCGTCTTCGCTCGGACACATCTAAAATTGGTTCACGTGTAGAAATGTAGTTTTTGGTTTCCTCCTCTGCAGAACGACTCAATGCAACTAACCCAAGAGGTTTGTGTGTATGAAGTGGACGGGAGAATCCAAGAACATGGTAGTAAATGGCAGACGACATGGAAGCAGGTTCAACGAACAGCCGCGGAGCCAAGCTCGAGGTCAAAATCTGCGTCACAGCAAAAGTTCCCTCAGTAGCCGGAGATGCAGCCGCCGTGAGTACCGCCAGCAAAACTGATACTAGCAACCTGCAAAACTTATGTAGAGAATAAAAAACGAACTCCATCTAGCATGTCAGGAACACTGAGAAGAAATAATATAAATTGCAAAACTGACTGCAATAAAATAAAAAAATACAGACTTGCAGTTAGAAACATTTGATAGAAAGTTACATTTGAATGTTGTGATTTGTAATAGCATTAAAAGCGCAGTCCAAAAAATCAGTAAAATGAATAAATAAAAGGCCTGTTTGTCATTTCTCCTGTGCTTATCTCTAGGAATGTTCAGTAAGTCAGAACTTGATCATCTTCAAACAAGATCTGCAACATAGTCTGTTCAGTACTCAGAAATGTATGACTGTGATAATCCATTAAGAGTTTAAAAAACAATAGAACAATTTTGTAATTTTGTAATTTGTAATTTTTGAGAATACAGACAGTTTACCATCTGATGCACAGAGATGTTCCAGGCAAATTGTAACGTATCCAAACTGTAGCAAACTGTTTATTACCACATTCACATATTTGTACCTTCCAGTCCTATAAAAGATTGTGATTAAAATGCTTAAAATAGGTACAAAAAATGGACAATATTTTTCCAGCTTTCATAAAACTAGTTAAAACTAGGTGAAATAAGAAACTCTTATCGTGTGTGTACACACAAGAGACTTGAAGTATAAAGTGGATTTACAAGTATGCATTTTGAATAGTACAGAAGAACTGACTGACTGATTTATGTAATCATATGTAATTGTTTTGCTTGCTTAGGTTTCAGTGCTGCACCACTGGAGATGGAGAGGCGGCATGTCCCATCCTCAGGAATGACTGCCAAGGAGCTGTGTGAGAATGATGACCTAACCACAAGTCTAATCCTTGATCCTTATCTTGGGTTTCAAACCCATAAGATGAATACCAGGTACTTTCACAAATGAATTAACACTAGAACTTGACAGAATGTTAAATGATGTTGGAAATTATTTTTAATCCAGGTTTAGGCGTAACTTGGATCAGGCAAACTGGCTGCCAAAGATTTAGTTTTCTGTTATCTCCTTATTCTTAGTTTGAAATGGGTACTTGGGTACTGGGTTTTGGTCGTGTTGGAGCTTAACAATAAAGTTTGCCTCCATGTTTTTATTGTGTAACAGGTTTCGGCCAGTTAAAGGAAGACAAGAAGAGCTAAAGGAAATTATCGAACGTTTCAAAAGGCACAACAATCTGGAGAAAGCCTTCAGGGCTTTAACATCTGGGGACTTGTCGAGAAATCACTTTCTCCCCAAGACCAAGGCTGAAGAGAAACTCTTTAAACAGCATGTACATATTTTAAATGTTAAATAGATTTTCAGCTATTTTTTTGCATGATCAAATTTGGATCAAAAGAAAACGTTGAACTTGTTTCTTTGTTTTAGGTTTTTGTTTATCTGCACATGTTTGCCAGTGACAGTGGGTTTGAAATATTACCTTGCAACCGATATTCATCTGAGCAAAACGGAGCCAAAATAGTCGCAACAAAAGAATGGTGGGAAGATTTATTTAGATCGGACTTTTTACAGACTTATAACCAATATAGCTTTAGCATAGTTTGCTAATTTACTCCTGTGTGTTTTTGCTGCTATTACAGGAAGAGGAATGATAAGATTGAATACCTGGTTGGTTGTATTGCTGAGCTGTCAGCGAGTGAAGAGAGCATGTTATTGCGCCACGGCGAGAATGACTTCAGCGTCATGTACTCCACTCGTAAAAACTGTGCTCAGCTGTGGCTTGGACCTGCCGCGTTTATTAACCATGGTACATTAACAGCTCGTATACACACATTTCTTACCTGTGGAAGAAAGGTTCGTTTGTGTTAATTGCTCCTTTTTAAAGCTGATGTTCTTTTTTTTTTTTTATTTCAGATTGTCGGCCAAATTGTAAGGTAATCCCAAGCTCATTATCTGTATTGTTTTGTGTAGTGCATGCAGCGATGTGAAAGCTGACTCAAAAGCTCCTCTTCTGTTTTTCTCAGTTTGTTTCTACTGGCAGAGATACTGCTTGCGTCAAAGTTCTCAGAGATATCGAGCCAGGAGAGGAAATCTCTTGTTACTATGGTGATGGCTTCTTTGGAGAAAACAATGAATTTTGTGAATGCTACACATGTGAAAGGTAGGGTGCCTGTGTTTTTTCTGGATCGTGAGGTGGTTGTAATATTTACATGTTAAGTTATGCTTAACGAAGCGTTCTCAATCGTCTGCAGGCGTGGTACTGGTGCTTTCAAATCTACAATGGGGCTCCTTGTGGTTGTCCCAGTTATTAATAGTAAATATGGCTTGAGGGAGACAGACAAACGACTCAACAGGCTAAAAAAGCTGCGTGAAGGGAGTCGGAACTCTGACAGCCATTCCGTCGGATCTGGCACGGACGTGGATTCTCAGGACTCACCAAAAATACACTCATGTAAGCCCAGCTGACACATTTTTATTATTTATTACTTTTACAGATCTTTAGTGTCCACCAGTGGAAGGTTTAGCCAGTAACTAGATTAACTATCATGTAAAAGAGTTCCAGCATTGTTCTCCAGTGCGCTGCTGTTATGCAGTGAATGAAGAACTCAGCGGGAGGAGGTGCCCTGTGAGGCTGGTTTAAGTCAGCGGGAGGAGGTGCCCTGTGAGGCTGGTTTAAGTCAATGGGATAGTCAAGGCACAAAAGAAAAGCCTGCACATGTATTTAAATAATCTCATGTATTTAATAATCTCTTAAAAGCGTCACCTTGAGTACTGATGCATGATGAGTCAGCAGAGCAAATATGCGACAACCTCTCAATCTGGTGTGTGTGTGTGTGTGTGTGTGTGTGTGTGTGTGTGTGTACACATACACACACATGAATGCATGCACATTGAATTTCTCTGATTACAATTTTTTTATCTTCACGTTAGCATCTAGGAAAAGGACACCCACTAGTGCAAGACTGAGTAAAACCAGGACTCATGATGACCAGACTCTATCAAGCGCTTACACATCTACCTCACCATCCAAACAATGTCAGAGTAATAACAGGCTACCAAAGAGACTCAAATCAAAGCCCTCTAGGCCTTTGCTCACTAATATAAGACTGAGGAGTCAGAGCAGAGGGACAGAGGTGAAGGCATCTGCTAAAGTAGCTACGAGTCCTACAAAGCTAGAAACTGAGATCTGCAGAGATGTCCCTGTTAAAAAAGAACCTGACTCACTGATATCCCTTCATTCTCTGAGGTCTAGGGAGTGTTTAACACAGCACATCGCAAAGGAAAGCAATCAGCTGGCGTTAACATGTGCCACAGCATTTGAGACTGATCAGACTTGCACTTATAAAACTCGAAGGTCAATCAGGACTTTGCTTAAAGCACAGGAGGTTGATGGCATTAAGGTTGAACCAAGCACTTTTGAAGAGCAGGGCCTCGTGCCAGGTGGTGTAGTTATTAAAACAGAACCAGCTGACATGGAGGAATACCTTTCTCATGGACTGAATGAGCCTGAGCCAGAAGACCGATACATTAGCAGATGTTCTCCCTCACAAAGTTGTCGGTTTGCTCAGCTACAGCCTGACAGGATGATAAAGAGGGAGGACTCGAGCGGCGGTGCTTTCGCAGCAGCCTTCCTCCCAGACGCACAGACCGCTGTCCGGGAACGAGGGAAAGCGCCGTTGGGTTTTCCCGAGGCAGCTGGTCGTTACGGTGCTGTGATGAACGGGAAGAAGCCCAAGAAGTCCAAAACCAAGGGTAGTCGGGGTCTGGGCAAGGGTAAGAAGAAGCGGCGAATCACACGCTACGATGCACAGCTAATTCTGGAGAACAGCACAGGAATCCCCAAACTCACTCTCCGTCGCCGTAGGGACAGCAGCAGCAGCAAGTCCAACGAGACTCCTCCCCCGGCTCGAGCCGACTCCGCTAAGAGCGGCAAACTCGGCAAGGGTCATGACGCGGACCCTTACGTAGCCAAGCTAAACAAGGGCTTCAGCCCTGGCGCACGCTCGAGCTCCACCGCGCTGAAGATCCAGCTCAAGCGCGAAGACAACGAGCATCGGGTGATGCCGCTCTGTCTTTCCGAGGCGAGTTCACCCGAACCTTCGCAGGCCGGAGCGCAGAATGAAAGTTGTAGCCACAGACCTGTGGATGAGCAGTCCTCGTCCGAGGAAGACGAGGAGTTTGAAGACGATTTCATCCCGCTTCCGCCAGCGAAACGTCTTCGGCTCATTGTTGGGAAAGATTCCATAGACATCGATATATCCTCCAGGAGAGACAATCAGTCCTGAAGGCTCAGTGCATTAAGCTTTGAGACTCATCTTCAACCTTCAATGTACATCTGTTTCCTGTCAATTCTGTGTTGATTATAGAAAGAAATCACTGAAACGGAAAAACAAAAAGAATTGTACATAGTTAATAGAAGTTAATCTGTATATTGTTAAAATAATGCACTTCAGTTGTGATGTTGAAATGGTCATTGCTATTGTAAAAGGTTTGTATAGTGTAATTAACCATGTACAGAAGTAAGATAAGTACATAATATCAGTCTGATGCTCAGACTGATGTCTGTTATTTTTAACAGTGCTTTTCTTTTCCTGGAATCACTTGGGAAACAAATCTATGATGGTTCTTATAGTACCATGTAAGGTTTTAGTTAGGTTTTTAAGAACCACACACACACCTGAACAGTTGCTCTCATTCCCTGTTGATTCCCACTGAACGTTGGCCCATGAGCACAACTTTTCTTTCCTTTCTCACTTCATACTATATTCCAAACGTAACAGCTTTTGATTACACCTGCCCATATCTGCATGTAATGTCAGTGTTTTCTTTTCTGTCACATACTTTATTAGCAGTGCTTGTTATGTGGTTGAGTACATGCACTGAATACAGGTGTTAGCATGTAGGACCTGAGCACTGTAGGGAAGTGACACTTTCTTGGTTCCCAGGCCCCCGTGAGCATTTTCTTTACCACAGAACATTCCACATCAAGGGAAGAAACATTCATTTTCTTAGCATTTTAACTGCCTTGTGCTTAGGTGGACCTTTTAAATTTGAGTCATAATTTAAATCAATAATCATGAGGTTTTTTTACCTGTAGGCACCATCAAAGCTGGCTTAAATACCTTTAGGATTATTTATTAGATCACTACATTTTAGCGTATAAAAATGCAGCATGTTAATACTCGTTACTTTTTTGACTGATTGATGAAGGATGTTCAGTTCTGCAACTTATCTCTGCAAATCTGGAATACGGCATTAGTTATTGACATCATTTTCTGTCTTTGTCGATCATAGTAGCCTTGGACCTGTTTTAAACACCAGTGATGACATTTAGGGTATTGAGGACATGAATGAGGAGAGCTTACGTAAACTCAGGCTCCTAGGAGGGGTTTTTAAAGCCTTTTTAAAGCCAAGGAACCTTTTTTTCCAAGTGGAGGTCCCTGGTACATTTTTATTGATTATGGCAGTGAAACCATAAATTTGTTGTACCTTTTTAATTGTAGCATGTAAAGTCTGCCATTATATCTGGAATCAGACACAATGTATTTTGAATTGCATAGTTGTGAAATTGAAAAGAGCTGTTATCAGTCATCAGATTGCACAAGGTGCCTTACGGTGGGTCCTGAACTCTCAGCCTTTGGAGAGTGGCTACACACTTGGGTGGAGTTTCTGGGTTTATTCTCCCATTGTTATTCTTGATCTTCAGTCTGTAATGTTTTTTTTTTTTTTTTTAATGGCAACAAAGAAGCTGGGAATCAATGTTAAACATATCAAGTTAATGCTTAGAGATGAATGTTTTGTTCATATCACCAGCAGCTATGAACTGGACTAGATGTTGTCTTCCCTGTTTCCATTGCACCATTTGTGATCTGAGGTTACCTGTTAAAAATTTTAATCTAAAAAGTGTGAATATATGTTTATTAGGGTATGGGGTACATTTTAAATAGAATTTTCAAAGCAGGCAAAAGGTTATATTGCCATCCATTTAAAACATGTTCTGTTATTTAACAGTTTTGAATACTTGAAATTAAGATAAAGTCCCTTTGTGAAAATAAGCTTAATTCTGCGTCCTGCCCTGCGTCTGTGTAAATATTTCCAAAGCCTTTTTTGCATGCTAAGAAAATAACATAAGCTGAGATTGTTCAGATCTAAAGTCATTAATGTGAAGAGCTGGGGAATCCCCAGTCCAGGACTGAACAGCTGTCAGACAGTACACTTTTTTTTTTTTTCTCTCTGTGACATGGGCGCTGAAAGATATGTCTCTGCTCACCAATTGGAAAACACTGCATGTTTAAATGGCATCTGTGTTGAGTGCTTCTGGGTGCAGTGACCGTGCTAATATCGCAATGTCTCCCCTGTCTGGTGCCACTGGTGAAATTCAGGGTGCTGAAAAGTGAAGTGGTGTAAAAGCACATGTTAACACACTATAAGGAAATTATCCTGAAGGAAACCACTTGATGGAGCTGTTTCTCTCTGGGGTTCTTGCCCAATAAGCTGTCATACCTCATATAAATGGTTTGAAGCTATGATTTACCTGGAGTAGTAACATTACTGTACTGAGAGACTTCATCCACACTTCTTACACACCTTTTCCTGCCACTTGACGGTTACGGCCTAAATTTGTTTTTTGCAATGTCAGATTTTCCAAATAGCTGGGTTTTTAGGTTGTGTGCCATCATCTGTAATATGTGGAGACATACACAAATAGTTTAAATCACACCTTTGAGGGGAGGTTATATGGTTTACCAGTTCTAAGTAGTTACGATATAAAATGTATATTTGCTCTCTAGCTTAGTATCTGCATTGTGAGATGAAGGCATACGAGCTGTTTTCCTGGGTCTTCACTATATCAGGCTTAGGTTTCACAAGCACTCGACTCACCCCTATGGCATCTTCTCTTAGGCTTCAACGTGCTCTAGGAGCACTGCAGTGTGTCATTTGTATATGTAAATTCCTATTTTTCCAACACATTCGGATCCATGAATATCATTTTCACTCCGTGCTGGAGATGCAGCCGGAGGTACGTGGTCTCTGTCCTCTGCTTGTGCTTTACCAAGAAAAGCAGGTCAGGAATGTGAGTTTGATGCAGTGTTTTATTACCAGTATCTTTTATGTGATGCAAAAAATAAATGAATAAATAAAATGACTAAATCTCACAATATAAAACAAAATGTGCTGAAGAGATATCCAAGAATTACACCATCTGTAGGAGTAAAGACAGGCTCAGGTTTAATACTAGCTGGTTCCTTCCTCCTCACATCTGCCCAGCTGTGTTTAACTTGTGGGGTTTGTGCAGTTTGGATGCAGATGGACTGAACAACCAGACTGGTGTCAGAAGCCCTGTCTGTGAGCCCCAGTGTAAGTAGGATCAGTGATACCTGCTCTTTATGGACATTAGTTTCTTTAGTTGCTTACTTACATTGTGCTTGATAAGGACTTCAATGCCACACAGGATGATTGTTTAAACTGCTGAGCAGCAGGTCACGTTTGTGATTGTTATCCAAAGTGTTGATGACACTGTTGAACGCTAACAAGGTTGGCTGTGATGATTTTTGCAACGTACGTTAAGACAATCTGATGTTCTGTATGTTTTCTGTTTAAACTGATTGAGAAAATAAATAGCCTAATCCTGAATCACTGGTTCTGCTCCAGCTTTTTCCATGGCTCTAGTACCAAGCGCATGGTCCTCTGGTGGCCTTGCAGCAGTGAGGATGGATACATCTGTTTGTTTTGTTCTTCCCCTGTAGTGGCTGTAAATGGTGGTGCTTCCAGCCTCCTCCTGACTGAGGCAGACCCCTTTTATCCCACCTGCCTACCACTGTGCCACAGGAGGCTGTTGCCATGGAGATGTTCCCAGTTTCTTATCACTCTGCATTACACAATTGCTTCACTATAAATAGGAGAATCACACAAGATGTTCTTAAATGCTTTAAATGATTCAATTCTTGTATTCAGTCACTAGATTAAGTGAATGCATCTTTTTATTTTTTTTAAATGTATTATACGGTCATTATATATATATACACACACACACACACACAGGGGTTGGACAATGAAACTGAAACACCTGGTTTTAGACTACAATAATTTATTAGTATGGTGTAGGGCCTCCTTTTTCGGCCAATACAGCGTCATTTCGTTTTGGGAATGACATCATATACAAGTCCTGCACAGTGGTCAGAAGGATTTTAAGCCATTCTTCTTGCAGGATAGTGGCCAGGTCACTACGTGATGCTGATGGAGGAAAACGTTTCCTGACTCGCTCCTCCAAAACACCCCAAAGTGGCTCAATAATATTTAGATCTG
>JAOYMR010000001.1:1103604-1118359 GCA_025802075.1 Tenebrosternarchus preto | reverse complement strand
TTATTGAAGAAGGAGGGAAAAACAGATTTATCCAATTTTGAAATTTGAATATAAGATGCTTAACAGTAATATTGTACCCAGTAATTGCAACAACAACAACAAAAAAAAACTATGCAAATGAAATTTTGAAAAATGTAAGTGCAATAACTTACAGTTATAAATCACACAATATATATAGATTATTAACAAGCTTGAAAGTAAATAATTATTTAAATGCCGTATGTTTAGCTTGAAGCTTTGGAAAACAAATCTTTCTGTAATGTAAATCCATTTACATACCAAAACCTCACATTTAATCCCAAAACCCACTAGAAATCTAACAAAAGAACCACCAGTCACACACAAAATAATATTAAATTCCTCACAAGGATACTTTACAACAAATTAGTTACAATTTCAAAGGTATTTCTAAACAGCAAAAATTAATTAATGCACAAGGAAAGTTGTACATGTGCGTGGACACACAGACAAAAACACACAAGTCTTATATTATTTTTCCTTTACTTGGATATGCCTGCTTCAGTAGTATTAGAGTGACTATGGATGACAGAGACATGCGATGGCCTCCCTCGTACGCTGGGATGTCTGTAGGCCTTGGTCTAACAATCACGGTCTTTATGTTTTATTTCCACAGAGTGTAATCCTCTGGTTCAATCCTCTTGTCTGTCTGATTCAATGATTGAATTATGTATGAGAGACCTGTGATGGAAAAATGGTTTGTGTGTGTGGTTTATCCTGAAATGTAGCGATATTAGAAACTAACGTTCTCTACTAGTCTGTAAAGTTATTTTAACTATATTCTCAAGATTATTCTGTGTGAAATGAAAAGCACACCTGTATTAGTGTTCACCTCCGAGACACCTGAAGCCACTTCCCCAACAAGTAAAAGTCAGACTGACACTGAAGACAGACCGCTCTCCACTGTCAAAGTATCTTCATCCACACATGTCCCGGTGTTAATTAAAAAGGCTGCCCGAATGTAATTCTTGTTCATGCACCCGCTGAGAGTCGGTTTGACTAGAGAAGTGAGAGCCAGGCATTGTGGGGCTGAAAGAGAATCCTGGGCAGCTGAGGGGGAGGCATGTATGAGGCATGTATGTTTTGCATTTCCCCTGTGCACAGCTGTGTGGACTGTCCTTTCGCAGAACACCGGAACACTATAGTTGCTTCGCCCTCTAAGTAACCTCCTCCCCTAACGACAGGGGCAAGAGTGGTGAAACCCGTGGTTCCACATGGCAGGGCAAAACTTCAGGGACAGCAGTTGTCAGTGACTGTTAGTTGTCAACACAACCATAAGCTTGTAGCTTTTGTACAAGCTTGGATCTGGATTGATTCGATGCTGTGTAGAGTTACTGACAATGAAATGCATATCATCAGTTCACATGTCACTAATGTCATTCTCCTTGTAAGAAGACATTTATGTTCTTAAGAGAAGTGTTGCATGTTACATGTTGAGTTTTATTACCTTATGATCTCTCATCATGGGTAAGTGTAATTACTTTTTAAAACATTTTTTCTACCACTTCTAAAGGTGAGAACACTTGGTGCTTAATCTTGTTCCTTTGCCATCTGGATGTGTCAAGTTAAAATGGTTATTATTTAGTTCTGTTTGTTATCAGATTCATATGTCAAACCATTCTATTACCTTAATACCACTCCAGTTTACCCCCCAAAATATCAACTTTCCCTCAAGTAAATAATTTTTCCTAAAAATGTTTGAAGGAGAATGGTGCTTTTCTTTGTGTAATTGTTCAAGTCAGGTTTGAAGATCAGGGATTCTGAAAGGCAACCCACTAAAATGTGAGAATGTGGTTCTTATTTAGAAATTAGAAATGGCCTGTCCAAAGGTCTAGGCGTATCAGGTTCTTGTCCAAATTTAAAACAGGTTTGTTTTTACCTGATCTGTATCTGACTCCGGAACAACACAAAGCCCGCAGAGCGAAGCATGATGGAACAGACTTGTTATTTCAGTCACTTTAGTGAATTGTGAGTGGAGAAGTAATGGTGTTTGGACCTGAGCTGCCTGGTCATTGTTCTCTGTTGTGATACGTCTGTAAATGAAAGCACTGGTGGCAGATAAGAGGTGGTGGAAAACACCCCCTGTGGAATGTTGTCTGTTACTGCAGCCAAAATAATGACTGAAGAAGGGATCAAATTCAAAACTGCCCCAACGTTATGGGTATCGTGTTCAGGCTCCCCCACACTACACGCTTCTCACATTTAGATTAGGGACCACAAGCCCTGGTTTGCAAAATTCCTTGTATCGTTGGTCCAACACCAGTCTGACATGGAGTTCAGATACATGTTTAATTATTTTACTTTTTGATTATTTTAAATTTTTCTTTTTGTTGCTTTCCATCTTTTTACCAGAATAAACCTGCCCAGAAGAAAAGTGTTTCACTAATAATTTGTGACCTTTGTGTCACTGTTTGACTGCTGAACTATTGGACAGCGTATCAAAGAGCATGTAACCATCACTTCAGACCCAGCATCTTGCGCTGGTCCTCTCCAGAAGAGAAAGCAAACTGGGATGGAGACATAGAGGATCATGTGTTTCCACAGATCCATCATCTTGCTAACCTCCTGGCCTGGCCTGCCATTCAAAACCATTCACTACTTCATTACAACAGCTATTCAAGTGTAAAATGTGTTTAGCTCTCTTCTGTGTATGGTTGGCTACCTTCTCTGCCTGTGGGGAGGCTCCAGTCTTTGGTAGAGATCAGATATTTTGGCAGATGCTGAGCAAGCCCATGCTTAGTGGTTATCAGTGATACCTGGAGATTTTCCCATTGTACTACACTGAGGCTGATGTTCTTATTACTCACAGGAGAGTAACAAGGACTATGAAACAGTTCCTGTAATCCAGTGAAAGCACAGATGTTTGGAGTTACCTGTAGACATGTGAGTTGAGGAATGGTCACAGCCACCTCTGTTATTGATCGTCCTTGGGCTAAAGATTTTGGCAAATTTAGAAAATGTCACTGACAGAACAAGATTCAGCATATCTATAAAATACTTAAAATGTTAATAGGATCAGACCAGTTTCTATACATTTACACGCTTTGCAAACAGGACCTACAGTTTCAACTGGTTCAGGGCAGGATGTTTTAGAATTCAAAGCCTTTTCATATAGTTTTGTTTTGGGAGCAACAAACCCTCTTGTAGAGGAAACCACATCCGCTGGATTACCGCAACTTGTTCTAATTAATTTTCATCTCCTAGAGCAATAATCTCTGATTTCCCAGTCTGGTTTTCCTTTAGAGGTTAAGTGTACGGGGTCAGATTTCTTCTCTCCAGCGGGTCCGTTCCCTCCTGGTCGTTGTCCATGCGTGGTGAGAGGCTGCCTGCTGTCCTTCATGCACGTCTCTTCTTGTTGCTGTCTTCACACTGACTAATTTTACTGCTGGGTTGTTGAGGGAAGCTCAGAGATCACGTGCTGTGGCTGCTGGGGGAGTCATGTAGCCCAGGAAATGGCTGCGCTGTGTTCCTTGGCTTTCATGCGCAGAGTGGCGATGCTTGACGACTTCCTGTCAGGGTCGATGTTGAGATCGTATCCGTTAATACCGCCGCTCATACCTGGGCTTCCAAACAGGCTGCCCATGTGACTCTGTCCCATGTGACCTCCGGTATTGGCCACTCCCAGGAAGTCAGACACTCCGCTTGCAGCGTGCGGGTGAGGGGTCATGCAGGAAGTGACAGAGTCACACGGCACAACACAGCCCGGCACGGGAGAGGCAGCGCTGCCTCCGCCAATCCATGACGGGTTCTGGATCTGCAACACAAGGGAGAAGGTTCAGGGTTACTGTGTGTACAACTATCCAGTACAACTATTCTGCAGAGTATAAACGAATATGTTGCTGTACATGCACACATTGTTGTGCATGATTTATAATGTTCTATTGTTTAAAACTGAAACGCAGTGACAGTAAGAACACACTGCTTCTTCTGCTTATTTCTTTTGCCTTCCCTGTTCTTGTCCTGAAATATTGAATCTGCTGTGTTGCCGAGTCCCATGTGGTATTAGGCTTGAAGATTTATCAGGCCCTTGGAGGCAATCGTCTGGTTTTGGTGCTGAGTGGGAGTTGTTCGGGCCTCACTCGGAGGAGGAATGCCTGTCTGTGCTCCACTTCAACACCTAGCGTGCCTCTGCAGAGCGGCCTCTTCTGCTGGGCTGAAAGGGCAGCGCTGTGTGCTGGGGCACGCAGGCTGCAGAGGGAGATGAAAGCCCTCTCAGGGAGATGCCCCAGATGTGCGCAGGGCCGCATTCCACAGCTGCAGCCCTGCTCCCCGAAGAGCCGCCTCTACCCCCCCCCTGCGGATTCATAATAAATCCGGGGGATTCTCTCGGTCTCCTGCGAGGGCGTGTCTCGCTCGGCTGCGGGCCTGGGGCTGACCTTACTCCGGGGCAAGGGGAGGCTCCAGCAGAGTGGGAGGAGGTGAAAGATCCCAGAGGTGTCTTCCTCTGATCCCACATGGTGTTAATGGCGCATAGAGCGGCTTATCCTGTTAACTTTGACCCCAATTCTCTTTATGATAATGTCCATAAACTCACATTCTGTTCCTGATGTCTGTTTCTTTTACTTTATCTGCAAGCCTTTTCACTCAGTATTCATGGTTTCTTTAGTTGGTGTGTTGCTTACGCTACTATCTGACAGTGGCACAGATGGTGATGTGTAGTGTGAGGTAAACAGTACCTGAGCATAATTCTCTGCTCGAGTGAGAAGTGGAAGCTCATAGGCTGTGGAGAAATGTGTTCGGACCTGTTGCATCTGTCCAAAACGTTCTCTCTTCCTCCACTTGGCTCTGCGGTTCTGGAACCATACCTGCAAGTAACAAAGTTCAGCAGCATCTGAGTATTTTTGAAGAATACCATCGCATAGAGTCACAGACTGGAAATGTTTTTTTAAAGTTTATGATGACGCATTCATTATGTTAGGTAAGTAATCTCAGTACTCATGATACTCTGACAAGAAAACTTGGACACCAACGATTTGTGATTCATTTTGGAGTCAGATGACCCGTTGGAGAAATTCTAGTGCCTAGAGTCTCGATCCAGCCCCTCTGGTCACAAAGTTCACACAGAAGTCCCTCTGGGTTGTTGCAGAGTGCTAGATTATTTTTCAGCATCTCTTCCTGAGGGAAGAATGTGAGGCCTGGCCGTCGTTTGATGCTGCGGAAGCCGACAGACTTTGATGGCCTCCTCCGAGTTCCTTTCCTATCGGAGACGTGGGCAGCAGCAGGAGGTGGGGAGGGGTATGTAGGAACCCACAGGGGCAGAAGGGTGTAAGAACTGTGTCACTCCTCCACCCTCCTCCATCATGTCTCACCTGATGGATTAGTAGAGGTGCTTTTGACTCTTTATAAAACAGAAGGTTCGTGAGGTAAGGGGTTCATTTGGCTGAGGCTAAATAACCAATCACTGTCCAAGTGATTTCACCCCCAAAACATTCCTGCCTTCCTTCTCCACGTCTTAACTCCCCACCCCCCATTTATACTTAAGTAGCAGCATTTATTGTGATTAAATGATTTGCTGTTTTTCATGTGGAGAATTACATGATGTTTACAGAACATCATGCATGGATAAAGAGCTGGTCTCATAGACCCGTGCTGCAATTACAATCTTTCCATTCTAAATTCTCTCTTCTTATTTCCGTTTGTGTATCAGTTCAGAAAAATGTAAGCCTTTTTCCCAAAGGAGAGTCACTTTTGTTTTGTAGAGTTTGAACTTGGTTTTGAGGAGGATAGTTTTGGTCATTCAACTTGCATTTCTGAAACGCACTGACGTGTCGTTTCCCTCTGCCTCCACCCAGTGCCTCCACCCTCTGCCTCCACCCTCTCCACACTCATGCACTCACACATAATTAAAATACAAGTGAAGTAATAGAGTCATTCATCCAATTCCCAGGGGGAAGCAGACAGTCAAAGGGAACAGAGGAAGGCCTTTAATACAGACAATGTGAGGAGAAGGGCTTCACATGAGCTTTCAAAACAAAATGCTTGCAGATCCCTCAAGTCTCACATGGCCTCTGCTTTGTGTTCAGACTGTGATTGGCCAACATGTTCATGACAAAAGTGTGCCATAATTACTTATGACAACTGATCCTACAGCCATTGTTTAGCAGAGCAATATTATGTTTAAATTTCCCCTCAAAGGCTGAGAAAGTCTGAGCTGGGCTTAGTCTCCCTCTCATCCAAAAAGAGGTACGTCATCCCTGCTATCAGCGCTCTGTGTAACGTGATAGCGTCTCTCCCCCAATGACTGCTTGTGTCATGGAGGACATCACAGTCCCCTGACTTCACGTCATGTGTTTTGGAACTTATCAGATTGGAAAAAGGACACTGTTATTGAGACAGATCAGATTTTGTTTTAAAAAATGTCATTTTAATCAGTCAGAAACGCTAATATTGTTGAACTTGCACGTTATTTGGTTGATTGAATCGCTGAAATTATCCAGAGCCACGAGAGAACTTTGCTAAGGGATGTACATAATGAACTGAGCAGCAGTGCAAAAAAGAAATAACTGTCCCCGTAAAGAAATTACTGTTTTCTTTCTGTTCTTTGTTTTCATTTCATCTTTTACTCTGACACCCTTCTTCATGAATCTGAGCAGCCAAGCTGGGAAATTGAAAAGCGCGATAGGAGAAGGTTCAAACCAGAGCTTGTTTTCATTTTGTGCTTCATTTCCTGCCTCCTAAGCCCTCAGCTTTGCGACTCTGCTCCTCCGACCTAAGAGAGGTGTGCGGCCGAGGGAGCAGGATGGCTCCACTCCTCACCAGGGCCAGAGGAGGCTCTTCTCACACTAAACGCCTACCTTTAACCAGAGACGTGGAGAATAAGGAGTGAGGATTGTTAAGGGGCACAGGTCACTAGGAATATATTTTACAATGTTTCTTCTACAGACCTGTGTTGCATGGACCCTGCGTTCTGTCTACACTATCTACACAATTTTGTTTATTTGTTAAAAAAAAGAAAAGCATCATGTTGCCAAAGAGTAGCTTTGCATGTTGAATGTGCATAGCAGTGACATGGTAATTGGTAAAGACGTTGACAGCCAAAGCACCTCTGAGACTTATTATACAGCCTTGTTTATGTTCTAGCACAAGCAGAGAGTGAACAGAAACACTAAACTCTGCCCAGCAGAAAGGAGAAAGAGCAGCTTTGATGTCTGGAGTTTTTGGAGGATTGATAGCCTGCCTGTCTGGAGTTTTTGGAGGATTGATAGCCTGCCTCTGCTGTCACTCATATTCACCTCTTTGGGGTTTTTTTTTGGGTTTTTTGGTTTGTTGCAAACTTATTTTCTCAAACAAACAAGAATTTCTTCAGGTCATCAATGCACATGGTTCAGAAAATATATTTTGTTTTTTTCAACTGATAGAGATGCATTTATTCATTAATGTATTTACAACCTCACTGATATAAATAAGTATCTGACACAGTTCATTGTAGGTGTAAGTAGTTTTGAAACGGCTGCAAACATTGTAAAAGCAGCCGGGTGCTTCGGTCAGTTGCCTTTGGGACGTCTTTCGTTTCATTACATGTTGATTTCCAGATAGTTCATCTGAAACTCTGTGATGCAGTGATTCAGACAGGTGTTTATTAGTTATAACCTTTCATGTTTGGGATGTTTTTTGGAGGACAGTCAACACATGCACTATTTGCTAAGCAAAGCGTTCTGGTACCAGTGCTTCTTTATGTGTGTCACTGAAGTGTTGAGTGCATTCACTCTTAACGATAATGCATTGTCTAATTATTTCTACAGATTTATTCGGGTCTTGCATGGTTCTGTTGGTTTACATCAAAAGCATGTTTTCCAATTTGACATATTTTTAAACACAGCAGAGTAGTTTAACAACAAAGGGGGGGGCGTGTTTGGAAGAGCTCATTTATGACTGTTGTGTTTGTCAGATCATACATGCACAACTAATGAAACAGGTGTCTATAACCATGCAGACGTGGGTTGAGATGATCATCACTCTCTTATGAAGCTTCAGAAAGTCCCATCAGAAAAAAAAAAAAGGTTTGTTGTGGCTTTTCTCCATGTGTGTCCACATTATCTTTATTGTTTATCCAGAGTAACAGAGACATTTTAGGATATGAGCAAACCTCACCACATCCAAACCCCCAAGCCGGGTTCTCTCACCTACCCCTGAGAGGATGGAGGGACACATTCTTTCCCAAGCAGGACATTAATGAAAAACAAACAGTGTAAATCCTGGGGTTCTTAGTAAAGCGTGTGTGCAGGGCTGTATGTGAAGCTCTCTGTCCGTCAGTCAGGACTGGAATGCAGCAGTGTGCTTGTGGAAGGATTATATGCAAATATGAGGTTTAGGGATGGAAGCTTGGAGGCTGTTGTGAAGCACATTTGTAGGTATTTTCTGACACAGGTGTACAGGTGCTGTCCTCTGTGTAATAGATATCTAGCCATTTCAAATTTCTTTTCTCTTTTACACTTCCTGATCCTTGTAGCATTTTCCCATTTAAGAAATAAATTACCAGTATCTTCATGATTTTATCAAGCTCTGCTATTTTTGGTTACATTTTTGCATAAATGACACCTTAAAGTGGAGAAGGATAAGCACAGGTATTGATGCACTCTGTTTGTCCACCCTCATCTGGCAGGTAATGAGGAGTTTATGAGGAGATCTTGGTGTGTTTACCAACCGATTCGTAAGGGGAGAGATGGTACAAAAGTGTGGTCAAGGGCATTTTACCTGCACTCTGGCCTCTGTCAGGTCAGTCCTCAGGGCCAGCTGTTCTCGGGCATACACGTCAGGGTAGTGCGTCTTCTGGAAGACCTTTTCCAGCTCTTCCAGCTGGTAGCTTGTGAAGGTGGTGCGGTTCCGACGTTTCTTGCCCTTGTTGCTCTCCCCCTCAGCCTTGTCCAGGGAGGAGGAGTTGAGCTCGGAGCTCTGCCTCTCCTGAGCCACCTTCAGCCCTGGATCCTTCACGCTGAGGTAGCTTCCTTCCATCCCTGCAGAGTCAGTGTTTGGGGGTAACTCTGGGTCCGTCAGCCCTGTGCTGTCTTTACCTGGAGATGACAGAGGGGAGGAACACACGTTAGCATCGCCCTTGGTGTAACCGAGTAGCTGAACATCGTTGCAGTTGTAGATCCTGTCACAGAGGCGGTAGGATAGTTCTAAACAGCAAATGACCTTAATAACATAAAACGATCTCCTGATTTCAGGAGTCAAAGAAACATTCGGTATAATATATACATTTCTTTTCAGATTCTTATCCTCCCAGTTGTACACAGAATTGTATTGGTAGCATGTTTCAGTGTGATTAGGTCATTTTACATGGCTGCATGATGCCACTGCTCGGGGTTCCTAGATGGGTCACTTGAGCAGCTCTAGCAGCAGCGCGTGTCTGTGCTGTGGCTTTGCTGTAATATCTAAACATGTCTGACTCTCTGCAGCTCGGGCTGCCAATCTCAGCTCGTAAATCAAGTGCTCATATGAAACAGATACGCTGGCTGTAATTGCAGGCTGAGAGAAAATTGCTCCGTTCCCTGTCCCTGTGCTTTGGTTTGCCTCGGTGCTGGGGGCTGGTCTGGGACGTGTTCATGGTCTGCGGATCTTCCGGTTAGTGTCGGGGCAAAACTAAGGTGGCGACAGCACTCTGCAGTGGTAATTTTCTATGTCAGGCTACTAGAAACTCAAAGCAGCTCAGCTGTGAAACCTTGGTCAGCCTGTCATTCATAAATTCCCTCAGAAATGGATTTTAACATGTAATGCCCATATTGCTGATCTAGTTGTCTGTGCTCCTATCATTTGTGTGCACCTAACAAAGGAGCAGAGCTAGAAACGTTGACCTGAGACAGCTAAAGTGGTATTGTCTGAGAAATGATCTAATGGAACACCATATTATGGCAAGGCACAGCCATAATATTAACAGACATTAAATGAAAAAAAAACTCTTGGAGTTTAGATGCTGAGCCAGAGTCCTTGAGTTCACAGATGCCAGTATGTCTGATGGAGGACCAGTATACATTCATTTCTCATTTGCTGGTTCAGTATGGGCTCTTGAAATTAGACCTGGTGAAATTAGACAGAGTCGTGGGTAAAATTTGTGTCAGGGGGTGCAGAGACAGTCGTCCCCAAATCCCAAATGGTAATTTACCAAGCTAGGAATCACTGCATCCATAAGCCTCTAAATAACAGCTGAACTGACCCACAGCTAGAGTTGTATTGCTTGTGAAACAGTTTGATTGAATAATGGTGCTGGTGTTTGATTGAATAATGGTGCTGGTGTTTGACTGAATAATGGTGCTGGTGTTTGAATAATGGTGCTGGTGTTTGATTGAATAATGGTACTGGTGTTTGATTGAATAATGGTGCTGGTGTTTGATTGAATAATGGTGCTGGTGTTTGAATAATGGTGCTGGTGTTTGATTGAATAATGGTGCTGGTGTTTGATTGAATAATGGTGCTGGTGTTTGAATAATGGTGCTGGTGTTTGATTGAATAATGGTGCTGGTGTTTGATTGAATAATGGTGCTGGTGTTTGCACAAAGTCAGTTTGAGCCCATGGAACATTTCCCAGAATCATGCTAAGAGGTGTTCTTTAAACATCTTCTTCTTCTTCTGCATTAAAATACCATCCTGTTAGATTCACTTAGGATACGTTGGGAACTGTGCAAGTGCCACTTGAAAGAAGTAGAGCCATTTGGCTCAGTTGTGTCAATAAATATGTCCGGGAGTCTGCTTTTGCTCTGGTCTGAAGGGCAGGTTGTGTGAGAGCAGCCTCATGAGGCAGGCTGGCTGTCCCTGGTCACTATGGCCTCGGTGCCCACAGACACAGAGCTTGGCCTGGAGGTATAATGGCTCCCACATGGCCTCCTGTCCAGAACTGACATATCCTGTTAGGTGAGAGGGAGCAAGCATATTTATTCAAACATAAATATTTTCGGCCCGTGCCTACAGATGCCTCGTCCCTCTTGCCTCCACATGGGATGGCTGTCAGGCTGTTTGAAATTGGGACCAGGCGATCAAAGGCTCTCGCTGATACCTGATGTCACTGATGGCTTTTGGCAGATGCAGAGTATTGTGACAATCCCTTACTTGTTATTCGGTGTGACTGAACCAGCCTGCAAGGCTTCTCATTGCCCGAGGTGAACAGCGGTCTGCCGCTCCTGGAGCTCCTCCATCTGGGTGAGTAACATGACCTGCCTTTTAGGCATGAAACCTCACTGAAAATTGTTTCTGTCAGAATGGGAAAGTCTTTGAATGGAGCAGCAGTTAAAGAGGGCAGTAGGGTGACGTCAAGGCTCCAGCCTGGCAGGAACAAGGGGCAAAAGGAACTGTGGTGGTCACTGTGATGTGAAGAGAACCCTCTCCTCCTGTATGACGCCAAAAGAAGCCTTCCTTGTAACCTGCTGTATCTGAGTATGTGTGTGAGTATTAATATTTAAGGTAATGAATAAATTGTTAGTATTAGTTTTAAATGTTGCTCAGAGTGATGAATTGCTCTGTAATCTGTACGTAACTCTCGTATTTAATAATGTATGGCAGATTGTTGGAAGTGATGAATCTTTTAACCATCTGATAAAATGTAACACTAGGTTTTTCACACCATACTGACACTGGAGAATCTGGAGGTCAGTTTTTTCGTTTTTCTTTGGACCAACCCAACCACAGAAGTGACATCATTCATTCATGTTGATTGAACTGTGATCTCAATCTCAGCTCTGCATACAAGTTTATCCCTGTTGGGTGGAAGGCCATTGTATAGTACAGCGTTAAGACTAACATTGTAATAACATGGTGGTGGGAGTTGAGCTGGTAGCCCAGTATTGTGGAGTATTTGGCATGTATCAGTGTGACTGGTTTGGTTGGTCCTCACTCCACAGTCCTGTGGTCGGAGACTGACCACTGATGAAACCATGGAGATGGATAAGGAAACCATGAATGGACAAGGAAACCATGGAGAAGGATAGAAAGAGATTGGCTAACTGTACCCCAATGAGATGTTTCTAATGAAGTGATTGGTGTGTGGAGATTGTGTTGTCATGATTCTATATCACTTGAAGGGGAGTTCATCAGAAGGGTAGGAGAGAGTGAAGTTCAGCTGAGAGTCACACCTGTCTGCATAGCAAGCGTGGAGTCTGTAAGTCAATTTTACAGCATCTAAATTTACATCTCAGTCCGGAATAGAATCTATTCAAGTATAAATAGCTGTGAAAGGAAACCCTGCATGTTTTTCATAATATGTGCCTGGGTTACCACGCACTAGTTCCAGGTCGGTGTGCTCTAAAAAAGATGCCTTTCTTGCAGCAGGAGATGCTGGGGGCTCGTGGCCCCTCGTGGCCCCTTGTGGCCCCTCTTGAGTTAGTAGGGGTCATATCTTTACAAGGGGCGGCTATTTAGTCCCAGTTGAAAATGAGGAAATACATCAAAGTGTAATTTAACTGGCTGTAAAGCGGCAGGGCATCTCTGTGCTTATTCTGGAATCGGATGGACAAGGTCAGCGGCAGACAAATAAAAAAAACACTATAAACCAGGAACCCCAGGGTTCATGGCAAAATGTTAATAAGTATTAAAACACCTAAATAAACCACATATTTAGAGTAGGAATGATGAATATATTTTCAGGACACTTATATTGCATGTTTTGATAGAAAGCTGAGAGTAAAGGACTTTTTTGTGTTTTCTGTTCTTACAGTATAAAGAGAATTGTAAGGCATCTTATTGCTCTGAAGACAATAATCCAAACTTTCTGCTTTTCTGCTTTTCAGGATTTATACCAACTGATGTATAAACATCTGGCCTTAAGTGCCTGAGCAAATCACTGACCTGAGGTCAGATGTAAATCTAACATCGTTCTTTTGTTAAATGTTACCCTAAAAGCCAAGTTTGTGTTATGTGCTCTCTAATTACTCAAGAAAAGGTAGCAATTGCCATAAAGTCTCATTGGATGTCAGACTAAAAGAAAAAAAAAAAAACAGCAGAGTAGTGAGAATTTGATAGGTGCCCACAGAAGATACACTGCTAGTCCCAGGGGACGATTTATCCCAGCAGGCAGCACAGAGCACATGCTAGATAACACAGTGTTTCCTCAAGATCAATCGCTTCTCTCTTAACTCATCTAAGGCTCTCTGAGTGTATGGACCAGTATTATTTTATTGAGAAGCTGTTTATATATGTTGGTCAGCAGAATTGTATGATTGCAAATGTGGTTTATTTGCGGCTGCATCCCAGTCAAAAAAACACTCCAGCAGGAAATGGGTTGTGAATACAGAGCAGAGGTGCTTACTGGTTTACTAAGACAAACTTTAGCTTTTGCGAGATGTCTGGGCCTTGATTGCGGCTTAATGAGCTGATTTGGTGCTTTTTGCCAAAAAAAGAGGTTTAAAATGGCCGGTGTAAAAGTGATTTGGATAACCCAAGCTGTGATTGTCACTGGAACATTCCTCAGAGATGGAGCACATGGAGCACTACCCCAGCTTTCTCCAAACATCACAACACATCTTTGCTCCAGAAATTATACAATTAACTTTCTGTACAGTTTAATCACTCCTCCTTCACCTCTCACTGCCCCCCCCCCCCACTTCATTCATTCATTTGTGTTTGTTTACACCGAAGTTTCGATCCCTCGGTGCATTTTGGAATCTCCCAAATAGTATTTAAAACCACAGTGGGGCAATGATGTACTTTATGAGTACGATGGAATTCTAACAGACGCACTGATCTGTCTGCGAGTCTGTGACAAAACCAGATGGGCTGTGAAATGCCGTTCTACCAACTCTTGGGCTCTGAAACCTGACTTTTCAGAATATTTGATTCTTTTAGGATATTTACTAGGCAAAAGTAATAATAATTAATCCACTTCTATACCCTTATTGCTTTTTTTCAGAGATGAAACGTAGAAGTGCTCGGACTTGAAATGTACTACAGCCCAAGACAGATTGTGAACTGATTTACATTAGTGACTCTATGCTGAGCCCAGTTTCCCAAAAGCATCACAGTGTTTTGGTCAACTTAAACAGGAGAGAGAGAGAGTGTTCAGTGTAATGCTCGTTCTTAAAGATGATCTTTGCATGACTGTGCTTTTGGGGAAACTCAGCCCTGGTCAGTTTTGGTCAGGCACAAAGCACAAGGATTCTGACGCATGTGGGTCCATTAGACAGAGTCTGTAGGAGATCGACTTACGACCTGGTTGAACTTGGAGCCTAAGCTTTGAAGCACCCTGATAGCCCTCTCCTGCCTGGGCATGCAAATTAAGACCAATGTCAACTGTAAAGCCAAAAAAGGATCTAACAGGTAAAACGATCCAGGGTCCATGTCACTGCTCCTTAAACTAACAACCTACAGAAATATCCCTTTTCTTTAGGCTACAGGGAAGTCTGTGAGTCCCCACTCTGTTCTGTGAGTCCCTACTCTGTTCTGTGAGTCCCCACTCTGTTCTGTGAGTCCCTACTCTGTTCTGTGAGTCCCAACTCTGTTCTGTGAGTGGTCCCCACTCTGTTCTGTGAGTCCCCACTCTGTTCTGTGAGTCCCCACTGTGTTCTGTGAGTCCCCACTCTGTTCTGTGAGTCCCCACTCTGTTCTGTGAGTCTCCACTCTGTTCTGTGAGTGGTCCCCACTCTGTTCTGTGAGTCCCCACTCTGTTCTGTGAGTCCCCACTCTGTTCTGTGAGTCCCCACTCTGTTCTGTGAGTCTCCACTCTGTTCTGTGAGTCCCCACTCTGTTCTGTGAGTCTCCACTCTGTTCTGCATGTGTTACTATACATAAGGCTGACGTTGCTCTTCTGAATCGG
>JAOYMR010000001.1:1092125-1103504 GCA_025802075.1 Tenebrosternarchus preto | reverse complement strand
CCACTCTGTTCTGTGAGTCTCCACTCTGTTCTGCATGTGTTACTATACATAAGGCTGACGTTGCTCTTCTGAATCGGCTGGATGAGTAGACTTGACAACTGTGTGGTGTTTGTTTTCGTAGTCATAAGGCTACTGAAGGGTATTTATATAAATGTAGCTTATTTATTTATTTGTTTGTTTGTTTAATATGTACATAAAACATCTGATAGGTAATTTTCAGTTAAATTCAGTAGAATATTTTTATGAAACATTGTTAAAACCACATAGCATGATTTTTTTATGTGATTACATTGGCTTTATTGCCTATTTAAAATTATAATTTTTAGCGATTCCTGTGCTTCAGGAGAATAAAACTTTTCATACCCCTTTCATGTTTATAATCAATAATTGTGTACAACACTGTTATACATCAGGAAAGTGGAATTCCCAGACCAAACTCCTTTCTTCAGCTTTAAATCAAAGGATTGAAATAATCACCACTTTGGTGTTTAATAGGGCCTAACCTTTAAATCCATGTCTCACATTGTATATCCATTGCATAAATTTAATTTCATTACCTGTGACTAGTATTTGGTTGACCTCGGCTATCATATCTAAATAAAAGTTTTTTTAAAAATAAAAGCATAAAAACTCTTTTTAAGCGTTATTTATGGACAGAATAAATATAAAATCTTAACATTTATAATGAATTCAAAATCTCAACTGTGATATATTTGGGTCAGTATTTTTGCTGGTTCCAGCGTTGGTAGTTTAAATGTTTTTTCCAAGCAGGGTGATTTTTTGTGATGTATGTAATTTCCTATTGTGACTGTAGGTCTGTCCCTGTAGATAAAATGTTCCTGATCTAGATTACACTGCAAAAACAAGAATAGTTTTATATTTTCCAGAAAGACAGATTGTGGTGTTTGTATATTAGAAGAGAACTTTATATCTTAAATTAGATTTATCAACACTGATGATTTTGCTGTTTGCTCTGTGTACAGAACAGGTCATTTTACTTGTTGAGAAATCATCAGTTTGATAAAAGCACATTCAGGCCCAACCACTGGTATTATTCATGTTGTGAGCAGTTACCCAGTATATATTCACATCAGAAGAATCCAAGACATCTTTACCTTTCTGCCATATATATTCATCAATGATCAGCAATCAACATCGTGAACTGCCCACTGCTAACTGAGCTATACACGCACAGATTCTGTTCAGAGTACAAATGGATAAGACCTTTACATACTAAACACATTTTCCCACAAACAGCATCATAACATTGTAATATCTATGTGGAGTTTAATGAATAAATAATGTTCAGGTATTTTAAAAATGCTTTCTGTGTAATGTTTTACCTTTGCAGTTTAAAGGTAAATGGTTTACATTAGCGCTTAGAGCACAGAGCTATTCAATAACAGACCCTTTTAATAAACTGGATACTGCTAAAGTTACTATTTTGGTGTAACATATTTAGTGCCTGTGTAATAGATGCAGTGATACACTAGATGGAAATTCATACATCTCAAGTGTCTTTTGATTGGAACTGAACAAAGAACTATAGGACAGATCTTTTTCTCACTCAGTTCAGAACAATTGGACTACCTCCAAAACTTCATCAGAACCAGAGATCTTACTAACCCCCCTACCTGATGTAAAGAATCTTTTTTTCCCAGCTACGTCATTGGGCCACAGAACTGTGTGCAAACCTTAGGATTCAGACTACCGCCTAGAGACAAAAAGGACAGAAGAGGATAAAGAGCCCCTCACTCCTAACCCCTAAGCCCTAACCCATAAGCCCTAACCCCTAACCCCTAAGCCCTAACCCCTAAGCCTGAAGCCCTAAGCCAGCATGTTCTGGGATTCATGCTACTCATAGTTCTGTTCAGTTCACCTCCACACGGTGTTTATCAGAGATAAAGACTATTGTGAATTACTTTATAATCAAATATTTACAGATGATGATATTACTGAGGCATTTAGCTGCTTCCAACACTTTAAGTTCCTTCAAATTCTTAGTTAGTTTATTTACAATTTTGGATGGCCCAAAGCTTTGACTCACCGCTGAAATCCTTGAAATCCTTTTTCCTAAACAGTTTTAATGACCACATGTAAGGTCTCAGGCAATGCATTGATTAGTGCTCTGTGTGTGTGTGTGTGTCCACAACATATGTGGTGATGACCATCGCAAATAAACCTGAAGCTTAATATTGTACTGAAGACGTCCTGTGTATTTGTTCAAGGCATTTATTTAATGGGGTTACACAAACCAGTCACCCCTCGACATTTAAGGCACTCCTTACGGTTTTTAGTCTCATCTTTTCGTCTGGAAAAAAGTGCGTTGCTTGGTAACATACATCTGACTCTGATTAATGACAGAGCGCTCCTGTTGAGTGCTGGTATCCCAGCCATCTTTATTAGTTATCTGAAAGAGCTAACTCTGAGATGTGGTCAGACTCACGTTATACTGGATTCTCGCGTTGTACTGGGTGGCTTCAAGTTCTCCGTCTGCTTTCGTTATTGATATTAACCTAGGAAAAGCAATCGATCTGGCTTTATTTTATAAACCACACGATGAGTAAAACTGAGTATCCATTCTCAGTTTGTGTCAGTTGTAGCGCGCTGTTCTTGTACGCAGCTGTAGTGTGCTGTTCCGATGCGATGCTGATGTGTGCAAAATCTTCTGGGTTTTAGAACTAAAAGTTATAGAATAAAATTGTAATTTAATTGTCATTATACTGTAAAATGACATTGTGCAAAACTGTGTCCAACATTTGCATTTTTGTTGCATTTGAATTCGCTGCATTATTTTTTAATCCCTGTTATTATTTACTATGAGTTATTTACATGCGATTTCATATAAACAGTTATCTGAATCCGTATTTAGCTACTTTACATCTAAGGCTGTCTGTTCAGCTGGTGTCGCGTGTACAGGAATGCTTGATAACTGCTATGCGCGCGCAACACACCATTTCACCAGAGCGAGATTTGTGGTCGTACTGAATGTTGGCATAAATCCGCTGCAAAATGATTCATAATAATAAAAACGGCACAACAGACCTGAACACGTTTTTTTTTTTTACAGGTTTTTAAATAAATGGTTGGAAATGTGTTTTCAATTTTCCTGTTGCCTGTGCTGCGCACAGCACACTAACCTCCTCCCATCAATTACAGTGATCCATTCATATATCCCTCGTAAAAGACAATTTTTAAATTAACTCCTTAACCTGACTGTACATTTCAGCTACTCATTCTGACCTTTTTTTCTTTTTGCTGGCTTTACGTTCAAAGGAATACCTTTTGCAGCAGTCTGCCGTATCCCCTTGATTCATTTAGAGAACAGGATATTCCCTAATTTAGTAAACAGAACAACAAAAGCACATTAGCCACTGGGATTTCTTATATGTTCTTAATGTTCTAACTCCTAATTCACACGTGGAGATATTTTGCATTTGCATATCTGCAATTATAAGAAATGCTGGTTGTACTAAGTATGTATCAAAACAGTTTTGTTTTATGTTTGATGTATTTCTGTTGATTATTACTACTTCCAATTCTTGCCAATTCACAAGCTAGGATGCAAGTACAGTAAATAACCTACTGTAGACTGTAAGATATATAGCATGTATACTATGTTATATATTCTGTATTTTTGCACCCTATATTTTAGTAAATAAGGCGGACGATTATTAGAAGTGTATGAATGTGGACCTCCTGCTGCGGAAAACACAAGCTTTGCATTAGAGTAAGTGTTATTTATAGCATTTCACAGATCTACCCTGCCTGGCAATGCTAATACGGAATAGGCCTAAAATTACATTACTCTTTTTTCCCCTTCATTTTGTATTCTCATTTATATCAATAATGTCTGTAATGTTCAGGGTTTCCATCTACTTTCAATAACATCTGTGCAACAGAGCGGCGTTAATTTTCATGTGTGTCAATAGCTGTGATACGTCATGCATTTACAGCGATTTTTCACTATGAAAAGAATAATTACTTTATCGCATTGCGCCTTTATGAGAGCTAAAGTCTAAAAAAATGTCTATACAAGACTAAAATAAGGTCTGTGCTATTCATAATTGCTATAATTATAATTATAGTTATTATAACTGTCGTCGTTGTTATTGTTTGGCTAGTATTAGTTATTGCTGTTTGTTGACTGCTCTGGACTGTTTTATTGATCAGTGATACTAAACTAGAAGGGAATGGTTTAGCGTCCTGTGCAATAGGCCACACGACAATAAATTTAGTTCTGAGATCTCAACCTACATTAATGTATCAATGTCAGCTCTGACAGCGCAGATGAACTGTTTGGGTTCGCCTGAGTTAGCGGACGTATTTAACTTCGCCTTGCCCGCCCTTTTCATCTCATTTATCTTAGTTACGTCTATAGTGTGTCCCTGCGCGCTAGCCATCCAGTTAGTCGTGCGAAGGATCTTTTTTTGAAATTTAAGTTTGATTAAGGCTACGATTGCTTAAACACTTGATCATTCCTATAGGTTCCTACAGTAAATAAGACTTCCGTCAGTTTTTTCCCCAACAGGTCAGTTTATTATTTGAGGTACTTCGTGCAGCTAAATAGTTGTTCTTTTAAAAATGTGTTTAAAATCTTCTTGCATACATCGCAATGTTTCAGACATCTGCGCTTTCACTAACTTAAAAGCGCTCAATGCAGTCTTAACCTTGAAAGAGTTTAAATGTTATAGGACGCGATTTTATAGTATTCGATTATCTCTTAAATCCTTAATACAGACGGGCTATGTTATTCCAGATGGAAGGGGATCAAACTCTCCGTAAAGTGATGTCTCACGCGTGGATGGCAAATGGTAAAAATTCACTCTGAAGTGTCCCCCAGTTGTCACGACAGTTGCTTTTGTTGTTTTGATTATTGTTGGTGTCACATTA
Organism: Tenebrosternarchus preto; assembly: GCA_025802075.1. NCBI lineage: Eukaryota > Metazoa > Chordata > Actinopteri > Gymnotiformes > Apteronotidae > Tenebrosternarchus > Tenebrosternarchus preto. The sequence continues at coordinate 1,098,611 of JAOYMR010000001.1, read as the reverse complement.
GAGCTCATGTTTCATGATTTTTCACGCAAACATGCATTTTTGAAATCGTCCAGACTCACATCAACTGAACATAGGATGTGCTGAAGTCTTTTTATATCCGTCACATTTTAGTGCGGTGAGTTATTGCGCATAATGAACATCTGAATCTGTTACTGCAGAGCCCTTCCTGAATTATTATCGTTCTTGACTCTACTGAATCCATATCTTTGTTTAACTTGTATCTCATATCTTGAGTGATGATCTTCCACCCTCAGTATCTCACATATAAAGACACGCATGGCATTTTCCTGATAAAAGCCAAAACACTAAAACGGACTTTTATTGTTGGAAACAAAAACCTAAAATGATTTTTTATTACGTTTAACAATAACCTTGTTATTGTAGCGCGCTAGATTCGACTTTGAAATACTGTTCCTAACTAGATTTAATGTGATGATGACGATTACTTTTGTGTTCTATCATACATTTATCCTCGGATTTTGTTTCTTATCGATTCAACAGCGCTGTTGTCATGAAGAATATCAACACGCTGTTCAAGGGCGAAAATGTGGTCCTTTTTTGGATTTAACTTCTAAAGCTAGTTGAGATGCTTCACTTAATGGTTGCGCTGTGTGTTTCTTCATCTTAGTGTCTCTACTCCTCCAAAAGTTGCTCGCACATGACACAAAAACCTATTAACTGTTTGCAAATACGAAATATATAGCAAATATACAGGCTAAGCTTTCAGCATGCAACTTTCTGTGCTGTGGCCTGAACACTATTAAAAATACATAGACTGCATTTAAAAAACTAGTTTATTGTTAAAAGCTGTAATTTTACAGGTCTTTTAGATTCTCTCTTCTATATATATATTTAAATGCTACAGTGTTTTAAACACGCAAACACACACACACTGGAGAATGTCTTGAATTTCGATTTTAGCTCATTAAATAATGTGTTACTGTGTTAAAAACAACTTTTTTGTTCTTGCCAGCTGTGTTAAAGACAAGGCTCACAGGCCGGCCCGACTGGTTTTCCCCTCGTACACACACATATCAGTTCTGGTCAACACGAGCGCGCAGACGGATAGCTACCAGAATCTTTCTGAATTTACACGGTACAATGTTGACCTACGAAGAAGTGAAGAAGTCCTCGTTGAGATTCTCGTTTATTTTATTCGAATTATTTTTATTGTTTGTTCTATTTTGGTGGCCTTTAGAGCGTATAAATTCTCTAATCAATATTAAGCATTTACTAAAACCACTAAAAATATACAAATTCACACAGTGTACAACCGAAAAAGTATTAATTAAATTGTCCGAATCAGATACACTATTAAGGATTGTAACAGATTAGCGTATTAGACATAATTTAATTCAGTCTTTAAAAGTCAAGCGTACTAGTCCTCAGCGTTATGTCTCCTTGTAATCATGTTACTAATATAATTTGAAGAACAATATTGGTAATAAGTTGTGAATTGCATTGCGTTCAGAGAAGTGACTCTTCCTTTGATGAGTCCAATATTACGAACAGCCGCAGCAATGACAACACTAAACGTCTCATTTTTGTGCCCAGTCACATCTGTAGCCTACGACGCTTAGCTTTGCTTATTTTGTGAAAGGATTTAATTTGCTGAACGTTACAGTTCAGCAAACAGTAGTGTGTTTCAAAATGAAACGGCAGTCTGTCGGCTGCATTTAAAAATGCAACGCTTTGGATACTTTTAAGAGAGCGAACGACTCTAAAGCATATTCCAGAGACATCTCGACATCTCCAACAATTTTTTTTCCGCACATGCAAGAATGTACTTCTCTTAAAACTCACCATAACAAGAGATGAGCCCTCCGTTGTGCGCGCTTTCCTGCTGGAGTTTGTTGCCTTCAGGGGGAGTTTTGCAAGAGGACTTCTGCATGAAGAGATGGTATTTGTTAAAGGTGCCTTCCCCAGCAGTGGCATCCAGTGACTGGCATTCCTGGTGGAACGGGCTTCGAGACTTCTCCCCGTAAGCCTGAGCTTTGTTGCTTAGGAAAGTGGGGCTGTATTTGGTATCACTCGTTTGGAATGTCCTAAACGGGTTCGCTTGGTGATCCCTAACTTGCGGTGCCGACGGGCTACAATATGAATCCATGGATGTCATATCGCAGTATGAAACGCACGTCTCGGCGTTCATTCCTAAAAAAAAGTTAACGGGGGAAAAAAGACGTCCAAAGTTTTTTTCTTTATTTCCTTTTTGGAGAGCAAGGGAAGCGGGTCCTCTCAGCCTCTCTCCCTCTCCCTCCTACGACCGAACACACACATACACGCACGCACACAAACGCACACACACACACACATACACTGGTGCAGCAGCTGGGTTTGGTTAGAAAATGATTCAGATGTTTTCCAGAAACGGCAAGCTGACCAAACGCTTAAAAAGCCCCCTTAAGGTTTAGAGGAGTAACAAAAATGCGTCTTTCTTCGGAAGATGCAACCCAGATATCCTCTGCGTTTGCTTCCCTGTGCTGCTCGGACTCGATGGCAAGACCCCTCTTCGGTTATTATGTAGATGAATTGAATGGGTGAGGTCAGAGCTTTGCTTAGAAGAAAAAATGTTTTGTTGGAAATAAGTGGGGGGACTTAACACATGACATTAATGTAATTAGGATATGAATATAACCGCTTGAATGTGAACGGTAACACAGAGGGATCAATTTAATGATACACTGCCAATAGTTTTTCACCAATTGCTTTATTCACACAACCGAGCTTTAGTACTTTTCTACTTTACATTAATATTACATTAATGTTATTCGGCTTTTAATAGATATTTGTTTTGTCTTGTATAATTAACGTATCGTTTTGCTGGTCATGTTCTTACTTACTGTTGTGTCTTGCTGTTAAGAATCACATTTTGGTTTACATCTCGGTTTACCTATTCCTTAAAGAGTTCCCGAGTCCATTCCCAACGGAGCTGTCATTCAGTGATCATTCTGCTCCTCTCATACTTTGATGACATTAAACCTTCACCTTTTTAACAATAAGGACGTTAGTGATGTCAAAATAAGACATGATAAACGACTCCACTCGCGCTTAACGATGTATGTTCCACTTACAGGCCCGTATAAGCTAAAAATAGAGAAAGAGTCCAGAATCTAAAATTCTAGCGAAGTACACAAGGTTTCGAACAGCTGATTAATGGGGCCTGTCCTGTTTCTCTGGAAACCCTGTGTACTACATCTCTACATCTTTTATGACAGAACACTGCAGTTACTCATCTCGAATGTTCTTTGAATTTTTATGTATACTTTCTACCTTTTGGAATATTCCTTATATATATTTTTTCATTAAATCTGATTCTATATGTAATTCTATTTTTTCACAGTTCTCCTTTTAATTCATATTAAAGACAGGCAGATGTATGCGTAATATCAGTTTTAACCAACAGCATATTGTTAAGTTTACGCGCTCTCATGTTCTCTCGACTTTAAATAACAATAAATGTTTATATTAATTTGTGATCATTATCTTGCAAAGGTTCTCATGGTTTTCCTATACATGTTTGAGAATTTTACTTTTCAAATTCATTTTCAGAGATTACAATTTGTGACATGGAAATTTATTGCAGAATCTGTCCACGTACAACGTCGGTAGAATCGCTAAAACACTTTGGGTGGGTTCGGTAGTTACTAAACTGTTAAAAGCAATTATCTTATGATCTTTCATGTATGTAGCACTTAGCAGATGTTCATTATTGCAGACGAGCTGTGAAGGTTATTGTTGTCTTTTCCAGACTGGAGGTTAAACACTAAGACACCTTTAGGTCGTGGGAGGTTTGGGGATCAACTTGCGAGACGCTGAAAAATGACCCATGATTTTAGATAACGGTAAACTCCGTAGCGCCGTTGCAAGCCATTTCCCGCACTCTAAACAGGGTTTCATCTCAGGCGCGAGTCTTCCCTTAAATATTTTTGCTTAGACAACAATATCAGTTATGCATAAATACTACTGACAATTTTAAAAGGATATAAAATAGGTATGTGTGTTTACCTATCAAAATGAGTATTTAGCATTTTGGATTTATGTATTTTTAAATGACGCGAACAAGTGTTAACGGGAAAAAAGGAAAGATGTAATTTTAACATCATGGGATTATCTTGGTTATGTTGTTCCATTTGGATCAACCTAATCCGAGTTTAATCTAGAAAAATACATTTAGTAAGATGTAATTTGTTGTATATTGCCTGTGATTAAATAGGTGTTTTTAGATTTCAGTGAAATGTGATAGGCCTATTTCAAAGATGTCAGCCTGCATAAGCGTACAACGTCGTTCCGAAAACGCGCGTGTAAATAGATTTAATTCAGTAATGACAATACATGCCTACAGCAACTGTTAAATTGCTGTGACCAGTTATTGACATTGGATATCATGAAATACATTGTAAATGCAAAAATGATTCTTAAGACTTCTGGACTCATTAAAACAGTCAAGTGGTGCGCAGCCGTTAAGTGGACCGACGTGAAAATCCGTTAAGGAAACGAGGGGCGTCATTAAGCAACGTTATCCAAAACCGCGTTCCTTATAAAATTAAATAGGGAACAACATCCTTATAACTGTTTATTAAAGTCCGTTCTGCCCAAACCCTTCTGGATCAAAAAGAATTAATCATCTTTTTTGTTTTCTTTTTACCGCCACGACATTCTTGGTTTAATTAATTGTGTCACGTCTGTCCTGTGCCACATAACTACCCTATAACAAAAATTGTATTATTACGATCATACATTTAGCATCATCATCATCATCATCATCATCATCATTCATGTTATTATTGTTGTTGATTAGTCTACATTTTATTTTTGTAATATTTATCTGTTACCTTTTCAAGTGTCTAATGAGAAGCTTTAAAAATTAGATTACTGGTTATTTTTGGAATACAACTGACTCTTCGATAAACAATTTCACCACCATAATCAGTAATTACATTTTTAAATTATAAGATGACACTTATGATCACTTTATATCCACAGTTTTTCTACTCTGACTTCTAAAACCCACAGTAAATCAGGAGACGTAGCCTGCATGCTAACCTGTAAACAACTTAACGCTCAAAGTAGCAACACTAGACTAAACCCTGTCGAATTAGAGAAGTAATAAGCACTGATATTTCAGTGATATTTCACGTGACTTGTCCAAATAGTTGAAATAACCGAAATTCATATTTGTACTAGCTGATTGGTATGACATTATAAAGTCATTTATGTGTGAAATGTGTGTTTCTTTATTGTACAGTTCAAATGTCAAAAACTGGACAACTTTATACTGCATTTTATGATTAACATTTTTTTAACACGTGCCTTGAGATTGGGCGTTCCCTAAAATCATTTCCTAACACGTACTTTCCAATCCAGAGGCTAAATCAGATCAATTTTAACTCAAGGGAACGTATAGCTTAAATTAACTCTGGTCTGAAGTTTGGGTGTTGGCTTGCAGACGGTAAGCGCAATGGCGAAACAAGGTCTTTTCGTGTCCTTTTCTCTGCATTGGTTCGTATTCCGCCTACTGAGGTATTGTTATTTCTCGCAGTCAAACGTCACAGCTGGACACGTGTCGTTCGCAAAATGTTCATTTTATTAAGACTATGTAGGCCACCATAAAACCATCTGATCATCTCTGCTTTATCAAATATAAATAGTAATGAATAGACCTCATATTAACCGTCTACTGTAGGTATCAATTAATTGTCAGTTAAACACGGTATAAAGTCAGTATAAATTAATTATTAATGAATTATTATCAATGAATCATAGCTTACTATCTGTGGATTTATAATATTAAGTGAAACATACTTATGTTAGAAGATTTTTTTGGTGTGTTAATTAAGAAAATAATACATTTCCAAAATTGTTTATTCATGCTTTGTGCCAGTATTGTAGGATCTGTACTGTAAGGGAAATCATTTATGTACATGCACAGAACACACACAGAACATACACACAACATACACAAAACTTACACAGAACACACACAGAACATACACACAACATACACAAAACTTACACAGAACTTGACTTATGTCAAAGCACAACAGTAGAGTTACGATTAGTAATATCTTAAAAAGTAATATTAGTAATATCTTAAAAAGATATTAACATTTCCCCGAAACTCTGTCTTAAGAGAGAAAGTGTTGGTGTGGTCAGAGTGCAGTGATGGAAATCGCTCTCAGACTGATGCCATGTTTACTGAGTCTGGTGGACTGCAGGCTTCTGGAGGGATGTGGTTGTCTGTTTGGACAGGTATTACTGGCAAACATGATGTCACAGGCGTATTTTCATAGCAGGTTGTATTTCAGTGCTGTGGCCTGGCAAAGCCACATGGTAAAAAACAGCATACTGGGCTCATACTGCATGTGAGTCCAGTGGCCTGGGGTACTGCATGTGAGTCCAGTGGCCTGGGTACTGCATGTGAGTCCAGTGGCCTGGGGTACTGCATGTGAGTCCAGTGGCCTGGGTACTGCATGTGAGTCCAGTGGC
>JAOYMR010000001.1:1048661-1066303 GCA_025802075.1 Tenebrosternarchus preto | reverse complement strand
TCTTGTACTCAAAGCTAGAATACTCTAGAAGATAGTCATATGGTACTGAACCTTCCTATGCAGCTAACTTGTGGCCTCACTACACACGCTCTCTCACTACACACGCTCTGTCACTGCACACATACACTCACTGCACATGATCTCTCACTACACATGCTCTCTCACTGCACATGCTCCATCACTGCACACATACACTCACTGCACATGCTCTATCATTGCGCACATACACTCACTGCACATGCTCGCTCACTGCACACGCTCTCTCACTGCACACGCTCTCTCATGTTCACCAGTTAAGCAGCTCTAGTCAAGTTACTTAATGCTAAACTAAATTCATCATTATTCAGGACAACCCACGCTCTGTCTGCCACTCAGACCTGCAGCTACAGGACAAAGATAAAGAGGCAGGAGGAAACGCCTTGATGTCCTCGTGTCCTGACATGGCAGGAGTCTCTGGTGGCCTGTGGTGGTATTTTGTGTATCTACTCTGTTTTGTTTCCATGACTCATACTGAGTAGCAATTCAGACGTTTCTTTGAATCATCACACTCAATCCACTACTTAACCTCAGATTATCTGCAGAGCTCCAGTGTGTCACCCGACTTCCCCGTGACCAGACTGGGTGATCCTCAGCCTGGCCTTGGCAGAAGGGGACTAGGTGGGGTTCACCAGCTGACGTCAGTCCAGATCTGACTGAGAGGTGAAGATCTTGTGTCATAGCAAACAACAGCCCCGGATGATTGAATTAAACTGGTCTCTGTTATTGAAGTCTCCCTTCTGAGGAGGGGATGACAGACTCCAGAAGTTTGTTTTTTTTCCTGCTCTTCACCACAAAGGCCTGTGGATGTGGAATAGTCAGGAGTCACGACAGGCAGGACCAGGCCTGGCTCGCTCAGTGCCCGGCCAGTCGTCATCCAGCGCTCCACTCACTCCACCCGCTCCACCTGCTCCACCCACCTCTCTGCCCAGGGTTCCCATCAGATGGTTAGCTGACTGCACATTGGTGAAACCACAAGCCACTGGGCTCAGCTATGCTGTGCTATTCCTGCACGTACGGGAGGACAGTACATTACTCTGGGCTTTTGGTTCGCTCTGCTCGGATCTGTCTCACTGTCTCGCTCTCTTACTTGTGAGAGATGCTCATAGAAATTGCTCACAACACTTGACCCCTTTAGACCTCTCTAACAATAAAGTACACTGAGTACTTCAGAGTATCTACAAACAAAAGGCGTGTTTTACAACCTGTCCGTGCTAATTTGTTTATTTCCCGTTTGCTCCTGGGATCAATTACAAACATGCACTGGAATACTGGCCGAGTGTGTGTTCCTGACGTAATACTCTCACTTGCTGATACCATCATACTCAGCAGAAACGAGGAGACGTCCAAGCATGGTTCCATTTTGACTTGTTTGGATGAAGTATTCATTCCTGTTATCTCTCCATCAGTTTTTGTTTTGCTTTTCCAATATGGATAGATTTCACCCTTGGTAACAGTGGAAGCTTAAACCCCTCTACAAAAGCCTAAACACAAACACAGACCTGTAGTGCAAGCAGGTTTGCTCCAAGTTTGGGTTTAGATTTCCATCTGAACTGATTTCCATCTGAATTCGGAGTAAACATGATGGACTCCATCTGTTTCTCTGCAGAAAAGGGGAAAGAGCTTGATGAAATCCTTGAACGTTTTAAAGAAATGCCCTGTAACAACTTTTATTTCAACTTAACTTGTCTTTTCTAGTGCAGATCGTCCAGATTGGTCATCTTTTGATTCATTCTGAAGCCTGTCTGTGTGGCCTCGGGATTTCACCGGCAGTAAACATACACATGACCATAAAAGAACCTTTTGAAGCAGGCCAGGGGGACAGCTATATTGGCAGGCCAGGGGGACAGTTATTTTGGCAGATACATACAGCGTTGTCCTACTCTTGCAATCGATTTTCTCCTGAAATATTTGCACACTTAGTCCCATGAGCTTGCCTTCATCTGCATGCTGCATGGATGAAGAGTGTGAGGGTGTGTGTATGTGGGGGGGGAGGGGGGGTGTGTGAAGGTGTGGGTGGTGTGAGCATGTGAGGAGTGTGAGGAATGTGAGAGTGTGAGGAGTGGGGGGGTGAGAGTGTGATGAGTGGGGGGTGAGAGTGTGAGGAGTGTGGGGGGTGAGTGTGAGGAGTGTGTGTGTGTGGGGGGGGGGGGGTCGGGGTAAAACTTGGGTAGCACTCATGGCCCTCTGAGCAGATCCTGACTGTAACACCTTAGCGGTTAAACACGACCTGCTCACGAGGGATGTACAGGTTCTTCACTACCAAGCTTTCATTCATAACACTGATGCTTGTATTTAAGAGTGCATGCAAGGTTTCACACTTGCTTGACTGGCTGTTCTTTTTGTAGTTGCTTTAGTTTGATTTCTAGTGTGATTACTATGTTTTTTAGTGTGAGTACTATGGTTTTTAGTGTGAGTACTATGGTTTTTAGTGCGAGTACTATGGTTTTTAGTATGAGCACTATGAGTTTTACTGTTCTATGGTTTTTACTGTGAGTACTATGGTTTTTAGTGTGAGCACTATGGGTTTTACTGTTCTATGGTTTTTAGTGTGAGTACTATGGATTTTAATGTGAGCACTATGGGTTTTAGTGTGAGTACTATGATTTTTAGTATACTATGGTTTTTAGTGTGAGTACTATGGGTTTTAGTGTACTATGGGTTTTAGTGTGAGTACTATGGGTTTTAGTGTACTATGGTTTTTAGTGTGAGTACTATGGGTTTTAGTGTACTATGGGTTTTAGTGTGAGCACTATGGGTTATACAGTACTATGGTTTTTAGTGCGAGTACTATGGTTTTTAGTGTGAGCACTATGGGTTTTACTGTTCTATGGTTTTTAGTGTGAGTACTATGGTTTTTAATGTGAGCACTATGGGTTTTAGTGTAAGTACTATGGTTTTTAGTATACTATGGTTTTTAGTGTGAGTACTATGGGTTTTTGTGTGAGTACTATGGGTTTTAGTGTACTATGGTTTTTAGTGTGAGTACTATGGGTTTTAGTGTACTATGGGTTTTAGTGTGAGTACTATGAGTTTTAGTGTACTATGGTTTTTAGTGTGAGTACTATGGGTTTTAGTGTACTATGGTTTTTTGTGTGAGTACTATGGGTTTTAGTGTACTATGGTTTTTAGTGTGAGTACTATGGGTTTTAGTGTACTATGGTTTTTAGTGTGAGTACTATGGGTTTTAGTGCACTATGGTTTTTAGTGTGAGTACTATGGGTTTTAGTGCACTATGGTTTTTAGTGTGAGTACTATTGTTTCCTTTAGCTGATTTATTATTATTATTAACTGCTGCACATCACTGAACTGCTAAATCAGCATCTGAATGGGCAGAATCACACAGTGTGTAACACATTAGTGTAGATACCTGCCGTTAGCATAAACTATATGACTATACATCCTATGAAACATCTATAACACCACATGAAAAGTATTCAGGTCAGGTGCAGTAGAAACAAACGTGCAGTTTCCCATATGGCCATCATTTCTGGAGGGAAAAAGAATTATGACCTGAAAACACATGTAAAGGACATTGATATATCACAGATCAAAAACCATTTTTGTCCAAGCTTTCATGTTGGAGATGCATCACCCAATGATGTCCATGTGTCAGATTCACAGCCTGCATTCACATCCCTACATGCACACAAAGATCTACACTTAACCTGAGTAGTGCTGGGGGTATTAAAATACCTCTTTAACATTATCACTGGTGATCACAACAAAGAAGAAAAAAGGGTTTAGTTTAGTTTGGCATTTTTCAAATGTGTGCGTTGATATTCTTAGATACTCATAAGCTCCCTGTAACCCAGCCTGAGAAAAAGATTGTGATTATGAATGACAGCTGACTGAAAACAGCTCAAACGCTCAAACGTGGTCACGTGACTGGACATCTGGGAGGTTCTCTGTTGGGGATCGGGGGAGGGGAGAGTGGGGGCACAGAATACCCCCATGAGCCTGGCTCAGGTTGAGCTGTACAGTGGCTGTGCTTAGGGTTTGTGCTGGGAGATAAGATCAGGTTTGTGTGGATTCTTTACATCCACCAGCGGCATCGAGTGCAGACCCCCAACCCCCTCAGCAGATGTAACACTGAGGCACGTCTGAAGGTCAAGTGGCTCCAACTCCAAACTTTAGCTACTCACGCTAGACACGAACAGGAACCGGGGTTAAAGGTCAGATTTCCTTTGTCTTAGGGACTATCATTTACCTTTATTATGATTCTTTTGAGGAGGCATGGAGTGAGCTGGAGTGACTTGGGTGAGACTGGGGTGAGCTGGAGTGACTGGCGTGAGACTGAGGAGATTCTACAGATTCTACAGAGGAAAGTTGTTCTTGTGTATAATCATATCTGCATGATTTGCAGCCATTTTGATGGCTGGTTCTCATGTGATGAGCTGATAGTGTTGAAACTACCTTCTCTCACTTTGACCTCTGTCTCTTCCTCTCTCTTTCTCCATCTCTCCCTCTGTCTGTCTTTCTCTCTCTTCTTCTTTCTCTCTCTTTCTCTTCTTGTCCCACCATCTCTCTCTCTCACAATTTCATTCTCTCTTTTGGATTTTCTCTCCCTCTATCCCCCTGTTTTTCTTTTTCTCTTGCATTTGTCCTTTCTCTCTCCCTCTGTTTCCATTTTTCTTTCCATCCTTCTCTCTTTCTCTCTTGTTCACCTCCGATTTCTCTCTCTCTTTCTCTCTCTTTCTCTCTTTCTTTCTGTCATTCTCACAGTGATCAGGTGAAGATGAATGCACTGTTAACTCTCCCTCACCACGTGGGTGGAGGAGTCTGCTCCACGTGGGCTTCACTCCAATGAGACGTCTTCAAAGACACAGGCAGCCCCAGCTGTGGTGGAGGAGTGGATGTAGGGCCTGCCTCTGGACCTCAGGAGCTCAGAGCAGAGGTGAGTGGAACAATGTTCTCGTGTGCCTGCTGTCGTTTTCTGGGTCCACAGTTTCGGAAGCTGATTGTTGCAGGTTTTTGTAATAAATCTATGAGCAGTAACATGTGACTTGACCTGTATATTAGTCACTGACTGTAATGTTACAAGGGAAAGAGAATCTGCTCTGTAGTGACCTTTGTGATAGTTCTCAGATTATAGCCATTTTATTGCTTTAAGGAATTAAGAGATAGATTTAATGTGCAGTTGCTGGAGGTTCTGGAGATTCTGTAGGTTCTGGAAGCTCCTGTTCTTGCTTTTTGGGCCTGGGACTTTGATGAGTCTATGTGAGAATGAACGACAATGTCAAACTCTGGAGTGTTCATATCTCACCCAGAGAGTGAGCTGCTGATTAAGGAAGGATTTTACCATGTGCTCACTAATGAAGTGTTCTTTTTTATGTCACCCGTCCCACATTTTACTGTCAGTGGAAAGTATGTACACCAGAACTCTGGTGATGAAGAGTGAGAGCACGTGGGAGACTGCACTCACAAACCACACTCACCCCACTTTAAATCATCTGGCAAGCTTGGAGTGTCTTTATGGCCTTGTGGAGAGAAAAGCTTTTAAAGCACCATAGAATTTTGATGTGGCGCTTGGATTCCTCACTGTCTTTCCCAAAAGCGCAGTGTGAGCCAGTCTGTATTCAACAGCTTGTCTATGCCAGGCTTGGCCACTCCTGTGGTGGAAAACTGGAGTGTGGTGCACTGTAGTGATTTCCCTGCTTAAACACACACACTCCAAGTTCAGTAAGGTAGAAACAGCAGGAAAATCGCCAAATTGTGCCTTCAAGATGGGAGTTAATCAAACACCCAGATACTTCTACAAATACACACACATCCATATATGTATATGTATATGATGATGATGATGATGATGATGATGACAGGATAATTAGATTCTTAAAACACTTCTGTCTCAAAGTCACTTCACATTGTCCTTGATGTTTACATTACTTATGTTGTAAAATATGTCTATACCGCAATTGACATGAATAAACAGCCAATAAATGAAGTCACCCCAGAACTGGTAGAGGGAATCCTAAGAGGGCTGATTGAAGTCGGCTTTTGCAGATCAGACCTGATCGCTGTTGGAGTTAGTGTTCAGTCCCCTGGGAGAGATTCGACCTGAACCCCTGAGAAGTGCTGAACAGCCTTTATTCAGGCAGCTGCCCAGCAGACCTCCATCCCCATGTCTCCATTCTCTTCTGTTAGATCTGTAGCTCACGCCTCTTCCTTCTCTAGCTCCCTCTGTCTCTCTCTCTCTCTTTCTCCTCCTGGGGAAAATAATATTTCTCTCTTTGATTTCAATCTTGGCACCAAATAAGGCTCCTCTCCCCCAGATGGCCCTGCATCCTCTGAGAGAGAAGGGGAGAGGAGTTAGGGAGGAGGAGAGAAATAGACAGATAGAGAGATAGATAGAGCGGGACAGAGTGTAAGTGAGAGGGAGTGAGAGAGGGACAGAGAGAAGGCCAGAGAGGGAGAGAGGGAGAGAGAGAAGGAAAGAGAAAGAAGAAGAAAGAGAGAGAGAGAGGGAGATAGGGAGAAGTGTTCTGAGGCCAACCACAGCCTGTGCTATGATCCCATGTGGATGGATGTGTACCCTGATGGATGTGTACCCTGATGGATGTGTGTGATAATTATGAGTGGGGATTATCCTGCACATCCCATGGTTGGATGCCATATCATCTACACACACACACACACACACACACACACACACACACACACACACACTGTGTGGGACCAGAGACTACAGCTCATTGGCTAGTCATAATTAAAATAGTTCTACTTTGTTGTGACTAGCCAGTATTTGCACATCACAGTACTTCACATACTGTAGTGGAAGATACTTTTGGGAAATAGCTGATTAGAGGGTTAAACCTCTTTTACAACAGGAGGAATCATTTCAGCAGGGATCCCTAGTTTCAGGCCCATACTGTAAGAGGGGAGCAAACCAAAACAGACGTGTCCCACTGAAACCTCACTAACCCATCCCACACTGCACTGTCTGGAGTAAGGACAGGGCATTACTGGAACAGTCTGTCATCTTATTGTGGTGTATGAATTATTAATGCACCTCTCTAATTTGAATATGGAGCTAACTGGAGATACCCTCAAATGACCTTACAGCCCAGAGGTATTTTTGTAACATTTTGTGAGGTCATTGATTTGTGTGTAGACACAGACGGAGAGAGAAGGGGAGAGAGAGACTGAGGATTTTAGAGAACTCTGATGCTATTAAGACAAAGATATGGTTCACTTAATGTGGGTTAAGAAAATCGTAATGATCAACAGGTTGAGACTGCTGGAGAAGGAAGAAAGAGAGCTTCTTAATTCTCTTTTGATTCAAAGTGAATTAATGGACAAAGAATTAAATATACAAAACATGCCTGGTAGACAGTAGATAGGACTAGTGGAAAGCAAACTATAGCCACAGGAAGACTTATGGACCTGAAGTCAGAAGCAGTTGGTCTGTGGTGCACTGTGATGTGCAGAGATATAGAGACAGGTACAGATGAACCACAGGTCAGAGGGCGGAAGTGTATGGAATTTATCTCAGTGAAATGAAAAGACAAAGGAGAGAGAGGGAGAAAGTGAGGAAGAGATGGGACACAGTGAGGGAGAGAGAGAGAGAGAGAGAGAGAGGGAGAGATATATAAAAAGAGAGGGATTCAAGAGGGGGCAGCCGGTAAATTCCAGTGCAGGTCTGCAGTGCAGCAGGAGATGGGCTTTGGCTGAAGTGTTTGTGGGGCCCCTGTGGTTTTTCAACCAATAAATCCCCTGCACGTCTTTAATACGCACCGAGTGTGCAGGCAGAGGAGTGCAGAGGGACGTACGGCCATTACTCAGCTGCCCACATCTGAGGGCCGAGCCTGGCTGGCCAGGGCTGTGGGGCCCCGCTCCTCCCCTCCGTGCTCTGGGGACAAACGGCAGCAGCTCTGCCGAGGTGTGAGAAGGAACGGATCTCTCCAGCGCTGAGGACCTTCAAGAGGCTGCACCAGTCCTCAGCACCAGACCACCAGCCACCACTCTTCCCCTGATCCGGGCCCTCAGAATTTCGGATTTCAGTCAGCCCGTGTCCTTGGGTTTTTAACCTGTCTCTCAGTTTAGAAGTAAATAAATGGGTCTGAATCTCCACAAACTCATGAGAGCACAAGAGACCCTGACTGATGGGCTGATGTATCGATACAGTAGTTTAGTGCTTAGCTTAATGTTCACAATTAAAGGTTTCTAGTTATCTGTATAACTCTAATCTGCTGTAACTATGGCCCTTGGAGTTAAATGGCTTGTCTGTGTGAGCAATTTCAATTCCACATTAGATCACCGATCTTAAAAAAAGTGCTTTTTTTTTTACTTTGTAACATCGCTCAACCCTGTTTCTGTTTTATGGCTCATCACTCTTTTGCATCGCCTGTTCAGCCTCATGACTATTAAGCTGCCTTAATCTCCAGTCTCCCCACTTCATCTGTTGGACTCAGGCCATTCCTTTGTCCTGTTCTGTTTCAAGAGAGATTAGCGCCATCTGCTGTTCTGGGATAGCACTGCCCTTCCTGTAGCAAGCCTCTGGCCATTAGCTTTCTTGTCAAAGTTACTCCACCACAGGAAAATCAGTATTCTGCTGACCAGTGATTAATTGTTACTACAACAACCTATTATCTTTTGATGGGCATCTGAGTCAGCCTGGATGCTTTGATACGTTTGATATTACTGAGAGATTGAAACCAGGCTCCTCTTGCATGGTTTATTAGGGTTTTCTGTTCTGTTTACATTCAGGTTGCTAAGAGCAAAGCAGCATTCACGTGGGGTTCGTTTGATGAACCCCAGCTATCACGTTGGGAGGGTTTTTTGGAACTGATTTATGTTTGACCTGTGCACTTGTTTCTGTGTTCAGATACAAGTCAGGTGTTTCCCAGGGCAAAGGGTTTCTGCTTTGTACAGGAAGGCATTAAGGCAGCTCTGTTAACTTACTGTCAAAGCTCCAGAAACAGTCCAGCTTTAGACACACGGAACACAGAACACAGTCCCACTCCTCTTCTCCCTGAAGACCTTCACAGAGCTTCACAGAGCTTCACAGAGGCCTCTCGCTGTGCCCAGTATAAGCACACAGTTAAGGTTCCCGCTCATGCCATATGACGGTCCGTCTCCCTCCCAGCTCATGAGTGCGGAATGAAGCAAACATTTTTGGACGCCGCGTTGATTGGTCTCATAACTCTCTTCCTGGATGCTGCTCCTGGCTGGAGCTGGGAGCCGAGCTGGTTATGTGGTTCTCCATATGTCCGCTCCTCTGCTGCAGATTTGTGAGCCATCATCAAGTCTTACGAGCAAGACACCGACTTGGAGAGGCGTCAGCAGCTCTGCCGGCTTTGCTGTGAGTGTTTTTTTTTTCCTTTTCTTTTCTTTTTTTGGCCCCCTCCACGTTTCACAGAGACAAACAATCTCACTCTCTCATGTGGTCGGGGTCTTTTCACAATCCAAACGCTAAACCATTTGTTTGTGTCAGCTAGCGCCATCTCTCCCACTCTGGATTACGACAGATTTTCTGGGACCTCACACGCAAACCTAAAACATGGCAGCCATGGATGCAATTATTGTTTTTCAGCAGCGCTCCAGTATTGTTGGGTCGGTTCTTCTGTTGGCTGGCATGAGGGAAACCAGGGAAGAGTGCAGCGAACAGAGGATTGGACTACTGAAGCCCCTGTTCTCATCTGAAGGATCCCATATGGGTGGTGTGGTGGTAACATTATTGAGTGTAGTGCTGACTGATAGTCTAGAATAAATGGCTAATATCTCATCTAAAATGTACTCTGCTCCTTTTTCCCTATGGCCTTGTAAATTCCAGTGGATAATTTTAATGGTTTTACAGTTACTTGTCTGGGAAATATTTACCTTCATCAATCATGCTGACTCTTCACTCCATAGACTCTTGTACCCAGATGTGTCAATACATCAAACTTGAAATTAGCGGGACCCCTAATGCACATCTACAATGAAATGGTGCTTTTTTTCTCCTCTTAATTTAACGTGTGCATTTTGCTCATAAATAACAGGGAATGTCAATGAAAAGCAGCATATCCCACGCACATTTCCTTGTATCTCAGGCCATGTATTCCAGAGATGTTGCTGTGTGAAGTGCCTCGCCAAAGCCCAGCCACGTTGAGGAACAACAAACCCATAAATCAGTCAGGCGCAGAAGAGCCGTGTGACAGCACAAACCCACTGCGACGCGCTCATGACGAGGCACTCGTCAGCCTGAGGCGCTCATGGGTAATCTTTAGCGAGTGGAGCTGAGATGACAGGGGTCAGTTGGTTTGACCATCTCGTAGTGGATGTGGCTGAGGTCTCTCCAGTCAGAATCTACGGTGTGTCCGTGCAGGTGATCTGTGCAACAGCCTCCGTACGTAGCGCTAGAAGACAAGGGAACTGCCAACTGAGAGGATTTACAAAAACCACCATTCTTTCTGGCAAAGATACAGTTTAAGCTGCCAAACACCATGTGAGTTGAGTTATTTGTCCAGGAAAAAGCGTGTGTATCTAATGCAGTGCTCTCAGTGTACAGTGAAGCACACATTATTGTGAAGAGGTTATTTCTGTTCTGCTTGCTGACCAGAGGCCCTAAATGCTGCCAGAGAGACGGTTTCAGTGCAGTCATCTACATAACTGTGTACATATTTCCCAAATTATATTCCACACAACTGAGAGAGGAAGGTGGGGTAATGCTTTTGAGTCTTCTGCATCTGTGTGATAAATATAGCTCCATCACACACCCCCTGAAAACATCTCTGTACAACATCACAATACGTGCGGGGGCAGACAGGGGTTACAGAGCTGAGCGCTAAGGCCGCACTGAAGTGGCCAACCGGGCCTCTGCGGTGACGGTGTGCGGGTGCGGCCTGCTTGACTGATGAATTGGCGGCCCAGAAGAGAAACCATGCGGCCACATGAAAGAGGTTTCTCATCCCACCGAGCTCTTTTGAACATCCGCACACGCACAAGGGCTGCAGCTTTGCATTGTGGGGGCTTTGTGACGTCACTCTTTCTTGTCATATCCCTGAAAGCATTCAGGGTTTGAGAAAATGAAGCGATCCCTTCCCTGTCAATGTAAATAAATTCCACACTCCTCAGGCAAAGGGGCTCTGTTACCATTCCACACTGCGGTGAGACTGAGGCCGTTTAAACGCTGGGACAACTTAGCTTGTGGGCAACCAACATACTGAATCGTGAACAGCAGTATACCAATATATCAAGCAAGTCATTAATTTTGATACTTGATATTACTCCCACAGAATTATACCAAATGTAGTGATTTCAGTAAAACAGCTACTAATAATATACTTTTAAAACCGTTGCTTCAGATGAGGATAAACTGCTGTGGAAAGTGGCTATTTATCTTTGTGTTGTTTCGCAGATATATGATCACATTTTATTATTGCTGAGAGTCGTCTACTGAGAGTGAATAACCCACATATTAGTTCAATACTGAATCAGGTTCACACTGGAGGAATCATTTTAAAAGCCTCAGAACAGCAGGCATCTGGTATGTAGTGACACTGACATGACGTCTCATGAACCATCGGTCCTCTTGTGGCCTCTAGTGGACAAATGTGGTAACAGATATTACTCTCCCGGCATGCCAGGAGAGAACACTAACATTTTTAAAGTCATAAGCATATAACATTAAACTAAAAAGAGCAAATTGTTTAAACAAACTTGTTGTCGTTGTCTTTATTTTACCTAAATCTCTATCTGCTGATGGTTAAACTAAAACAGACAATTTGCATCCTAAATTATTAGATGCAAGCTTCCTGTGCTAGACAGAAAAGCATGTGCTTTCTGTGTCCTGTGTTTTACATTTAGAGATTTAACATACAAGGATGTATATAAATCAGCTCTCATATGACATGCAGATGAAGACCTAACTGTCTACAAGTAGATTTACCATTCTGAAGAATTCAAAGACTATGAACTATTGATGTCTATTAGGATATAGAAACTCAAACCTGACATCTGGAGGTGTATGTCTGCACTGACAGAGCTGTCAGGGCTCTAGACATGTTAGAATTTTTTACAAAGGAGAGACCATCAACATAATGGATTGACTTTTCATATTCTCAGTAATAAGAAGAATATATTTTATTTATATATCAGTATTCAGTAACCAAAAGACATACATAGTTTTAAAGAAATAATTAAAATAATAACAACAATAACAAAGAATACAAAACAGAAGCAGAACAGAGAGTTAATGAACTGAGAACAGACAAAATAAATAAACTGAGACAAATGACCGGAACAGGTTAGGTTTGAGGCAGGCTGTATGCGAGAGAGAAAAGATGGGTTTTTAGCTGAGACTAAAGTGTAGAAAGTGATCTGGCTAGAACTGAGGTGGGGCTGGGAAGGGGGTAATCAAAGAAATTCTAAACAAGGCTTGATGATAAAGTAATATCTGTTACCACATGAGTGGAGATGAAACTGGAACATTAGTACTAAGGTAGGACAAGCATGTGGCTGAAACTGACATTCAGTTCTCTGAATGTCAAAAACCTTTCAAGGTCTTCAACTATCTCAGCTAAAGAAGATTTGAACTATATATTCTTAAATGGTGTGAAAATGATATGTACTACTGACAAAAGGGTGTGTTTGTTCTGGACCTTTGAATAACCCCACCCCCTCACCTTTTTGTAGCTGTCATGTCAAAATGACCAAGTAACCCAAGACAGGCGTAGTTCCTTTTAGGATGTAATACAAATCATATGTGTCACAATAGGAAGTGAAAGAGATGTATGTAAAGTTTTTTTTACTTCCCAGTGAAAGTCACTACCGCACTTTGTAACTGCAACACTGATGCAATTTATTTAAAATTATTTCAAAATATGGCAAAATAAATGCTTCCAGTGGAAATGTAAATTGACAATACGATCTCTCAAATATCTATCTTCGTCTGTTTACTTAGCTGTTCGGCTATTTAAAAGGAGTTTAATATATATATAATTTTCATATTCATTTGTCGGAGTCGTACAAATGTCTACAAAACAATCAAGTTTTCGTCAAGAACTAAATGTTATATTGCCTCTCAACTGAGATGAACTCAGGCGCAGCGCGGACACCTACGGGTCCTTTCAGCCATATAAATTCTTAACTCGTAATTTGCGATTTTGTAGTTGCCGGGGAGGCCGACGGGCTGGAGTGTGTTTAGCTAGCTAATACTGACAAAAACCACATTCCCAAAATAGTTGAAACAAATACAGAGCTTTGACATCTCTTTCAGTAGTGAAAGTAAAGGTAAGACAATACGATTAGCGCACTGGTAAAGGATGAAGACCTTGTCCTGCTGTACCAACAGCGGATTTCAAGTTCACGCCATCCCGCCGGATGTGTAGTTCGTTAGCTGGTAGCATTAGCTCGCGGGGGACTCGGCTAGCGCGCTACGATGACTGACGGATTCTCGTGTCTCGCTTTTTAATGACATTTAAAAATTCGCTCCCTGGTCAGCAGCGTGTCTGTATTGTGTGGCGGCAATAGTCCACAATTAAGGGTTTCTAGAAAATCCTGTTTGCTTTTAAGACCTTTCTCAAATCAGCTAGCTCTCTGGATAAGTATAGCAGGCAGCGAGATTGCTAGTTAGCTTAGCTGTTCAGCTCGGTTGCTAGCTGGCCATCTACCGAGCAAAGAAGAAAGGACTGAGAGTGGGGGTTGCTTCACTGATCCAAGGCGAGTTACAAATAGTTCGCCAAAAATCTAGCCAACTATTATTCGTTTGGGACTTTTGCTATCGGTCTAATACCACTCGGTCTATACATATAAGAACTAATAACGGAGAGCGTGCTAATGCACTGCAGTGATGAGGGTTTTGTTCGTCAGCCGACATTGCAGAATTCATGGATCCGGGACAGTCGAGCTTCAGCATCTCACAAAGAAGTCTGGCCATGTTTGATTCGGTTTGGAAGTTGCGTTAGCTCATGATTTTGGCTCCCCATTTGGGCGACGAAGAAAGGATAGCTAACCTAGATGACTAGCCAGGCTTGCTAACTAGATGTATTTTGTTCGAAGTGCAACAACCCAGTTTTTGTTCCACAACACACTTCGTGGTTCTTCTAAAAGCCACTAAAAGTTGTGCTCTGATTTATCTTTGGTAGGAACTGCCCTTTTGCTGTCGCTGACCCATTTTCTAGCGAAACATTGTTGTAGCGGCCTTGGTTGGAAGCAAATAAATAAATAAATGTCTCGACTGAATGTAACTTTATGATATTAATACAGATTTAACTCTGACACAGTGAACGTTAGAAATTAGACACTTTTTGTTAGTGTCCTTGCAGTGTACGTAAAATGTCCCATCCTTTTGTTGTGTAGGTCCGCTACAATATTGAATGTGTGCTCCAGTTGTATTGTGTGTGTGTGTGTGTGCGTGCAGATGCCATCTGCGAACGTTGGCGACTATGCTTTTCAGTCCTCCAGTCCAGAGCTGGGTTCTGCTCAGACAGCGGGAGCTCCATCTGAAGCTTTGAAACAAGTGCTCAGCATCATTGAGAAGAAGGTTCGCAACATGGAGAAGAGAAAGGTAGCTAGACTTCTCATTGTAGAGCTCTAAACAGTTGTACGGGCTTGAGTTCAGTTTTCAGAATACTGCCTGGAAAATGCCAGTGTAATTGACAGTTTGCTGCTCTGAACTCCAGGCTGGGATTATTGGTGCATGTGGTTAGACTTTAGGTTTGTGTGTCAGTGCCCTTGAACTGCCAGTGAAACCTGTTTGTTGTATTTATTTCTTTATTGTAGGACAGATGAGAAGCTTGTCCAGCCTCCTGTCAACCATGGTCTATTAATGGTGCTGAATAATGTGGTGTTTTCCTTCCCCTTAATCTGATTGTTCCTTGTTTTTAGAGCAAGCTGGAAGACTACAAGACGAGGAAGAGCAAAGGAGAACACCTAAATCAGGATCAGCTGGTGTGTGCAAGAACTTTGGCAGTTTGTGTTCAGTGCTGCTATTTAGTTAAATTTGTAGCCAATTAACTGTGCAATCAGCTGCATAGTACAATTTACACTTTAGGCACTGTGTCCTGCTGTAAAGGGCTGTAATGGTCCTGGTTAGGAGCTAATCCAGCAGGATCGCACATCTTGTTACAGCAGGGGCTCTGTGCACTTTAAAAGATCTAAAAAGTCGGTGATTGGTCTTATGTTCATCCAGATTATGTTTAAATACTGTGGACCTACTGTGAGTCTGTAAGAGGGACTTATTTTATGACCTTGTCTCATCCAGCTCTTTTGAATTTGAAATGGTGTTAAAGAGCACTGCTGAGCTTTTAATACATTGCCTAGATTTCAGAGGACAAGTTGCACAAACTTTGCCTCTCGTGGCAGATCTTCTAGGACCATACTGATGTATTCTTCTCTTTCTGCTAGTTTGTCACCTGCTTGCATGTCAGGTTTATTTCTGATCTGATCTGCCAGTTCACCTAAAGCATCGTACTGAGAGGTTGTAACTGTTCGATGGAGTTTTCAAAATATCACTTAACACCTAGTGGTGGTCTTCAGTTTGAAGCTTTTGGCCGGACTTGTTTTGCACTGTTTTATGATTGTATTCTTGTCATACACAAGTGTTTGATGGGTTGCCAGGTTGGGTTGCTTCACTGGTGTTTGATGGGTTGCCAGGTTGGTTGCTTCACTGGTGTTTGATGGGTTGCCAGGTTGGTTGTTATTGCTAAGATTATTAAAAGATGTGGCACAGACCCTAATTTGTGCCGTTTACCTTGGACATAGTCAGCCAAGATGTGTTTGGGGTCCAAATTTTGCTGTTTAGTTTTGCTCTGGGGCTAAAAGGTTAACATGGCTATCAAGAAACTTAAGGACATGAGAAATTTGATGCACTTGCCTCAAATGGGGTTGCATAATCTCAAATGGGCCTGCCTGCTGGACACTGACCAACTGTCTTATGTTCTGTTTTGTCTTATGCTTTTTTGTGAAGCTGTTTATTTGGATAATTCCTCTAGCTTTCACCATGGTAACTGGACTTGAGCTTCCATGACTTGATGGCTATGTTGGTGCTTACAGAAATATGAAAGATGCAGAATTGGAATAACAAACGTCTTGGCTGTCTGGCTACGTTGAGGGGGAGGGGGGGGAAATTGTGTAAATGTGACCCCCTCCCGCTGTCTCTGCTTTTCAATTTTTTCACGCTCTGACGCCTCTGTGCATCTCCAGCTGAGACAGCAGCAGGAAATTTGGCCTGCAGATGCAACATCTACTGTCGACTCGCTCATTAATTTCTCTTAGTTCGCCTTCAACAGTTCGAAATTTGAACAGTTGCTTTCCAGTGGAAAACGACTTGTGGTTGTTTGGGGCCCCACAAAAAAATTGTAGGATGCTGTGAAATGTGCGACGGACCTTGTGTGACTCGCCTGATCTGAACCCCTGAACCCACGTACCTTCTGATCAAAGCTGACTGACGCCACTTTCATGGAAATCGGCCCTGAAAAGGCAAATTGTGTTCAGTTGCAGGCCACACAGTAGCGTTGGCTCATAGAAAAGATCAAGAGTTACATTAGCAATCGTCCATTAGGTAAGTATGTAAGTGTATCTGTTCTGATCTTTGTTTCATGTCTCCAGGATGCCTTGTCCAAAGCTCAGGAGGTGGCACACAACCTTGAGTTTGCTCGAGAGCTGCTAAAGAGCTTCAACTCCTTGAATCTTGAGGTCAGTAAGTTATAGTCCAACCCCCGCCCCCCTCTTACTCTGTTTCGACTTGGATGGGAGACGTGTCCATCTGGATGACCTCGTGCTCTTGCGCTGCAGATCCAGAAAGCGGTGAAGAAAGCAGCGCGACGGGAGCAGCTGAGGAGAGAGGAGGTGGAGCGGCGGCGGCTGAAGGCAGTGCTGGAGGTGCAGTACGTGCTGGAGCAGCTGGGCGAGGAGAGCGTACGGCAGGAGCTCAGGCAGGCGGTGGGCGGCAGCGACGACGGACCCCTCCTCACCGAGGACGAGCTCTCCGGACTGGACGAGTTCTACAAGCTCGTCGGCCCCGAGCGTGACCCCAGCATCAGGTTCTCGCTGCGAAAGCCCCGCCTGCCAGAATCGTTCAAAAATGATGCCAAACCTGTTAAGTCATGTTTGCGTATTTCGCTGCTTCAGGTTGACCGATCAGTTCGAGGAGGCGTCCGTGCACGTGTGGGAGCTGTTGGAGGGGAGGGACAAGCCCGTGGCAGGAGGCACATGTGAGTTGGATCCCATACTCTCCGTAGCACAGGCTCTACCGTAACCGTGCCACTCTGAAGTCATCCGTGCTCCTCGTCCGTCTCGCTGCCCCTCTCGGAGCCGTGATGTTTGCCTGTGATTTGTAATTTTTGTGCCCAGAGGACTCTTAACTGTCCAAAATGTTATGGTTTCTTCAGACTGCATATATACACTGGCGATCAAAGTTGGAGAAGGATGTATCAATTGATCAATGTAGATTACATTATTTCTGAGAAAATCAATGTTTGAAGGATTTTTTGTAAGGGGTACACCATGCCACTAGAAGTGTTTTACAAAACAACCAAAGTACATCAACATGAACCTTTTATTTTGCAAAAAACGTGATCATAATTGGAGAACAGTAATGACTGGAGCACAGAGAAAGATTACAACTAAATTTTCTGAAGGTTACAGCAGTCAGTAATCAGTAGGAAGTGTACAGGCCTTTG
>JAOYMR010000001.1:1033327-1048583 GCA_025802075.1 Tenebrosternarchus preto | reverse complement strand
CTTGCCCACAACGTGGTACCTTGGTTGTATTTTTCCTTTTTTCTTGTTCAAGCCCATGCCCCCCCCCCCCCCCCTATGCTTTTACTGTTCCAGTCATTGGTGTAGTCTGAAGTGTGTGCTGGGGTTTGACAGGGCTGGCTAGATGCTGAGAGTGGAGAAAGTGCTGTGACTAATCTTCTTGTGTGTGTAAAAGGCTTTAGTCAGGACCGTTTGCTTCATCAGCCTTGTGAATGCAGAGGCAGCAGATGCTTTGGAAACGGGCTGTAATTCGTCATACTGATCGTGATGTGGCATCTGACCCCCTCCCCCCCAGACGACTGTAATTGATGCTGTTTTGTAGACAAAACTGTTAAGGACACCTTGGACAAGATCCTGTTGAGTGGCTACTTCGACCAGGCACAGACGCACCAGAACGGAGTGTGTGAGGAGGAGGAGGAGGACGAAGAGGACGAGGAGGAGGAACCTCAGGCCACCGCCAAGTCTGCAGAGGTAGAAGAGCCGGTGGCAGAGCCAGGTACGACCACCCCCGCCCCGATCCCTCGCGGCGTTGCTCGGCGCCTCTGTTCACCTCTGCGTCTCGTTGCAGTGGGGCCCATCTCTCAAGAGTTCACGGAGACCCTCGAGGTGGAAGCCACGGAGGTGAGCTGCACGCAGTCCTTCCTATCCAGGGCTAGTTTACTTCATTTTGTTCCCCATTACTCAAGTCATCATATTTTGTTTCAATCTTCTCGTCACAGTTTGTAAACCGGCAGTTCATTCCAGAAGCCGCCTACACCAGTACTGACCCAGAGCAAGGTGTGGAGTGGGGCGTGGGCTCAGAGGTAAGGCTTCAGCCTGGCCGCACTGGACGTCCCCCTGCCTGGAGGGCAGCGCCAGTCCCTCACGCCGTGCTGCCTGTGTGCAGGTCGTGAGCTCCCTCCAGCAGCAGCAGCCGGCTCCTCCCCCGGCTGCGAGCGCCGCTCTGGTCGGCCCCGAGACGCACGCGCTCAACCCCGTACTGGCTCCGCCCGCCGCTGCCGCCGCCGCTGCCGCCGCGGACCCCCTGGTCAGGAAACAGGCAGTGCAGGACCTCATGGCACAGATGCAGGGCACCTACAACTTCATGCAGGTGAGCGATGGCAGCTGGGGCCCCTCGCGGGAGCCGTTAGCCCTGCCCGGGTTGCTCTTGACAGACTTGGCTGTTGCAGGACTCCATGCTGGAGTTTGACGGACAGTCCCTGGATCCTGCCATTGTGTCTGCGCAGCCCATGAAGTCTGTGCAGATGGTCTGTGCTCCAGGTGAAGTGAAGCTTTGTGTTCCCTTGACATGACTTGCACCATTACTGTGTGTGTGTCTGTGTGTGTGTTTGCATTCTGCTCACCTGTCTTGTTTCATGCAGCTCACACGGAAAGCAGACATCCCCAGCACACCACAGTTCCTGTTCATCCTGAAGCCACGCAAGTAAGTCATAACTGGGAGCTTCTCACACACGTCATCGCAGTGGTTCATCGACTGCTCGGTGTTCACAAATTCCCAGGCCACGTTTGAACCCGAGCCAGGGTGTAGACACATCCTGCGAGTTCCTGCAGCTTCTTCAGCCGTCCTCTGAACACGTTCCCCTTTCCCCTCCGCTGCAGGTTTCCATGGTGTCTCCTCCAGCAGACACGTACGTGTCCACGCCGCCGCTCTACCAGGCCCACGGCTCCGACCCCCGGCCGCCCGCCGAACCCATGGACCCCCTCCAGGTAACCCCGGGCCGGGCAGCGCACGGCTGTTTACGCACGCCTGCTTCTTGGACATTGGGATGGAGGGATCCTGTGCTGACCTGTTCACCTCTCCCCTAGGTGCCCATGCCCCTGTCGTCTGAGCCGCCCCCTGCCCCCTCCTCCCAGTCCCAGGGCTTTCAGTCTGTTTCCAAACCCCTCCACAGTGGCATCAACGTGAACGCAGCACCATTCCAGTCCATGCAAGCGGTAGGTCTCGACCCGTCTGCATCTCGCTGTCCCTCACTGTAGCCTCCATCCATGCCTGATCTGTTCTTCACAGTGCATCGTGTTGGACTGCTAGTTGGGGGATGGTTAAAGCTTTTCTCATGAGCTCTGGCTTTTCATGTTAATGTGGGGTCATCTGCTCAAAGGTTATCTTTTGATCTTCACTTTTTAAAAGGGCCTGCTTTTCCCTGAGCCACTATGGCACAAAGCCTCCATGAATGAGGCATAGATCTGCAGATGTAATGCACATCAGTGGATCTGATTTGCCCAGAGATGAATGGTGTGTAACTTGCATGTCAAGGTCTGTGTGTTAAATGTTGTTTATTCGTGTGTTGCCTCTAGGTGTTCAATCTGAACGCGCCGGTTCCTCCATCCAGTGAGATGGATTCTCAAAAGATGCCCAGCCAGTACCAGAGCACCTACGTGCAGGGCTTTAGCAGCCAGCCCCCCCTTGTGGTGGAGCAGCAGGAGCTGCAGCAGGAGACTCTCCAGTCTGGTATGCCTCACACTCGCAGAGCCTCTCCACTCGTCCTGGAGAACCCAGGACCGATTCTGTCCTCGTTTTGGGGCAGGGGTTTGTTGTCAGTGGTTTGTTTTCACACACAAGTCCATCCAAACTGAGGACTGTTTGCACATCACTTTTCTGGGTGCAGGTTTGCAGAATGACCCACTAGTTCTTCCTTTTACTGCACTTTATCTTTTCTCTTGGGTAAAACCACTCAAGCAGGATGGAACAGTGCTGGACGTGCGTGCGTGCGTGTGTGCGTGCGTGCGTGTGTAAATTACTCCTCAGAGGTGAGCTGGTTACAGTAACCTTTGAAAGTGGGTTTTTATTAGACATGTACTGATTCATAATAACATGGGACTGTTGTACGACTCGCCTTCATGAAACACTACAGCCTTTTCCCTGCCATCATAATACTTGGAAAAACTAAAACACGACACTACATGATAGTCAGCCAATCGCACAGCGCCATGCGCATCCCCCACAGACCATACATGGCTTCTGGAGGACCAGTCGGTTCTCTGTACCACTGCTGGGCTCAAAAGCAACATTCACGCATATCGAACCTGCCGATCAAGCGGTTCTGGGTTTGGACCAGAGACCTCTCGTGTGAAAATGCCTAGAAAGCATCTTTTATTTTTACCCAACTCCAAACCCCGCGGTGCTGCGGTGAGCAGAACTGCATCTCTAAAGCTGCCTTTGTTTCCCCCCCCAATCAGTTGTTGGCACGTTCCATTCTCAAGACCAGGGAATGCCCTCCTCGGGGGGCCTGCAGGCCCTGGCACAGCAGCCCTCGGGACAGGGTGCCAGCTTTGCCCGCCAGGCTCAGTCCTTCTACAGCAGCCGAGCGGTTCCGCGTGCTGGGCCCCGTGGCGCCCGGGGCACCGTCAACGGCTACCGAGGCCCGTCCAACGGCTTCAGAGGTGTGCTCCGCTCTCCTTCGATGATCATGCCAGGCGGGCACCATTCCGCGTGATGCCCTGGCGATCAGTGACGTGGTTGTGTTTTGGTTTGTAGGTGGATATGATGGCTATCGTCCGCCGTTCCCCAACTCTCCTAACGCTGGGTACGGCCAGACCCAGTTCAGCACTCCACGGGAGTACTCCAGCCCCACCTACCAGCGGGTAAGAGGGGCTGCTAGTCGAGACTCGGCCTCGGTGTATCAGAAGTTCAGGACGATTACTGATCTAAGGGATACATTTGTGTCCAGAGTAACCTGCATCAGTGTTTAGCTGCTTCCATGGAAGAACATTCCTTGTTCTGGTGTACTAGACCTAGAATCTGAATATTGAGATGGCAGGTCTTTTAGTTTGCGTCTGAAGACACCATCTCTCTGCTGAAGCTACCAGAGATGCCCGTTTGTGTCTGTGTGTGCGTGATCCTTTGCAATGCGTGTTTGCCGTCCAAACAGGAAGGATATCAGCAGAACTTCAAGAGAGGAGGTGCCCAGGGTGCTCGGGGGAGCTCGAGAGGTAACGCACAAGTGATCCGGCCCTGAGCGCGGTGGGAGCGCTGGTCTCTCTGACCACCGTCTACGTTCATTTACTGCGAATGTGTTGAAGCCCCTGACCATATTTTTACTCTTCCTTTTAACATCAGTGGTATTTCTTTTTATTTCGTTTTGTTAGGCTTATTCGTCCAAGCCTGCTTTGATAGACTAATATACGTAAACCTTTTACGGAGACACATGCAGAGCTGAAAACGGTCAGTGTTGTGATTTTTCAGCAAGGTTGTGTTAAAAGCAAATAGATATTCCTGTAAACTTGAAAGATTTTCATTAATTTATTTTTTGTATAAAATAAAATGCAAAAAAATAACTGCCACTGTTGGTCCAATCCATGGGAGTGTTTTTGTTTTGGTTTTTTCCTTTCTTTTTACCCCCCTCCTTCCCTTTGGTTCTTACCAGTGACCACACACACACACACACACACTCACACACACTCTTCCATTTTGTTTATCAGAAACCCCCTCTAGGCCTGCCTCTGTATGTTCATGTTGCTTCTTGAGAGAATGTTTCAATAAAGATGTGTTGCATTACCTGCTTGTCTGCTGCCATTTTCTTTTTTTTTTTGCTGTTCGCGCTCCAAAATCTTGACCTCTGCCTTGGAAACGCGTTGCTCTGAACTTCCTGAAGGGCAGTGATGAGCTGTGCTGGCTTTGCTGCAGAGCCTCTGGTGGAGAAGGCGATTTGATTGGCTCTCAGATTCCCATGGCTTTGCTTTCCTGTCCTTTTGCTTCCCTGTAAGCTCTATAAGACTCGTGTGAGGACCTGGGTTTGCTAGTGCTGCTGTTGCTCATCTCAAAGCTTTGAAGTTTTGCCCCTCCTGTGTGTGTAATGGTGGAGAGCAACAGTCATTTCTCTTTGGTATCTTCTGGTCTATGTAGACGCTTCCACATGGTTGTGCACTAAACCAGATTAACATCGATCTCGTACGGCTACGTACCAAGTTAGCATGTTCTTGTTTCTTTTTACTAAGTGCACATGAATTCTTGGGTTGTCATGGGAACATGGTTCTGCAATATTCTAGAATAATCTGTGTTGCACTGAATGGTAACCAGACACTTAACGAGACCAGGCAAAAAGGAACTAATTTTCATTAAGATAGTCCTGTTTTAATGACCCATTACATTGTTTGTTGGTTTAGTTTGATATATAATATATAAATAATACACACAATACTTTTTTGATATGATGAGCTGTCTTTACTGTGGTGATCTGTGTTGATTACCCAGGTGAGTGGCATTTAAAGATCCTCCAATTGTGTGCGTGCCATTGTAATGTGTTTTAGCCTGGCAGAACTGGGCGATGACTCTCCAGAGCGGTCGACCGTGTCGAGATGATGCCGTCTTCTGTGTTCGGTTTGCAGGACGCGGGGGAGCGTACAGGCCGGGCAGAGGGATGGGAACCATGGCCGTTTCCCAGAGCAGCTAAGTCCAGCCCAAGAACAGTCTGGCCCTTCACCTCCTCTCACGGTCTCCTCCCACCTGTGCCAGCTCGTGCCACTCGAGCTGTCCCGGTAGTAAGTCAGGACGAGTATATTCAGGACAGGTGATGATCAAAGCCATAGCACTTCCACTACCTTATGTTTATCACCTTCTCTTGGTCCCTTGCTCTTGTAAATCTTTCAAGCAGGAACAGTTTTGCCTTTGCTATTGGGCTTCTTGTTTTACTTGGACCAGAATAGATGATCTGTTCAAAAGTAGCCAAAGGAAATGTGAAGAATCAACCATGTACTGTACCATTTTCTTCTGTTGTCTCGTTTACGGGAAACTGCATCATTGCTCAGTGTGATGAAATGAATGCTTCTTAAGATTAAATTGATTTGAATAGCTGTGCTGAGTGTTTTTCATCATGTTAAATGTGGTTCATCACACCTCAGTGCAGCTACATGTTAACAGCTTTAGAACATTTCCAGAAGTTTCTCTACATACTCAAAACTCGCAATATTCCAAGAATGACCTAAAAAACCACACAGTTCTGTGTAACCAAACTATTTCAGTTTATCCCTAGCTACTCGTATTGTGCAAATAATCAAATAACCTCACAATTAGCACACGATTTAATGACTAACATAATTTCATGTTTCTTTTACATGGGGAATAAAAATGTAAAAATTACAGCAATATCAACTTTGGATTTCTTGACACTCAGAACTGCTTCCAGTAAGTCACTTATGTAATAGTGTGTGAGACTGTAATCTGAGAAAATAAATCCTTGGATTAAATTACTCTGATCAGCAAAAACGCCTATTAAAAATGCATTTTAGTCTGAGTATCATCTGAAGATTCATCAGTCAGTTCATAGTGTTTACACTGGTGTTTACGCTATTAACTGGTTTAAGAACCATCAATTGTCAATATCTGAATAGTTTATTAAGCCTTTATTAATGCCAATGCCTCCATGACCAAAACCTGCTTTATTACATCTCTATGATAGTCAATAATTATAATTATATCTGTGACTATGAGTTCATGTCACCTTTATGGCACCTAGTTTACACTTAAACTGTATGTGGAAAAATAGCCCTTTAAATGTACATTTATTAATACTAAATACAGATCAAAATCTTCTAAAATATGAGTACAGTAATAAAATTGTCACAAATTGCATTGTTTATTGAAATACCTGGTTCTCCCTTCAAGCACATAGATTCTGCTTTAAACAGCAACGTTTGTGAGTTGCAGATGTCCAAATTACAAACCAGAAGAAAAGCATCCCAGCACGTCCACTGTATCCAGCCCTGAAACCAAAGGCTTCTTTTTTTGTTAATGTTTTTTGTAGTGGCTTTTTTGTATTCCTTGTAAAGAAAAGTGCAAAACGAATCACACAGTTTAAAAAGATGAGCAAAATATCAACCACATGAAGGGGAAAAAGACCAACAAAAAAAATGTATGAATTATATTTATCCTGTTCATTTAACATTGTACAACACTCAGCAGAGCTGCAGCCTCTTCGACTGGGCCATCAGAAGAACTTGGGTTGTTCTCTACCAAATCCAGACACTGGAGAAGAGGTATGGACAGTTCCTGTTTGGTGCAGTGTGGTGCTAGCCTTGTTCATCCCCAGTCGACCCCCACACACTCTTGGGGGCTAAGGCACCTGCGGAGCACCTTGTTCTGGGAGAGGCTCGCCCGCAGGGACTGGCTGGTCTACGTGGGGCTGGTCTACGTGGGCCTGGTTTAAATCCTGTGGGGGTATGTCATTCTGAGCTTGGGGCACTTCATGGTGGCCCTCAGGCTGGTGTTCAGGGAGCAGAGCATGGTCTGACCTGAGCTCGTCTGGAACAGCATTCCCTTCCACTGTAACAAACACAATCAGCAATTTTGCTAAACTTTATACAGTTACAGTAAATTTACATAGTAAATTATACAGTTACTTTATACAGTTACAGTAAATATCACTGTACCTACAAGCATTAATTCCAAGCTAAATTATAAATACTTATATTGCTGAAGGCACAACACTATACTGTATGGAAGGGCATGGTTCAAACTGCAAAGTGTATCTCACCGTGGACTTGAGGGGGAGGCTGTACGTTCTGAGTTTTTAAGCGCTCCATGTGCTCTACAGCCTGTTGGAGAGGAGAGAAACAAGAGAATGGGAGGCCTCTGCAGTTACATACCTCAGAAAAAGAGAAAGAGACTCCAGAGAATAAAGCTAACGGCTGCCCACGTTTGAAAGCTACAGAGCGTTTCCAGCACACGCGCCTGTGAACAAAACAGCGAGTTTGTTTTGACCTGTTGGAGCTCCACTTTCTGAGCATTCAGCTGCTCCTGCTGTCTCTCCAGCTCATCGCGCTGTTTCTGCAGCTCAGTGGCCTTCAAGTTCAGATCCTCCTCCTGCTTGGCTAGATGCTCCTCAAACTCGCGCATCTCCTCCTCGGTATAGGCTTGGTTCTGCTCCAGAGTCTACCAGCACACATCCCCAGTGGAGGGAAACGTTACTCAATAACACACCTGCTACTTTCACTACCTGTTCCCTGCGCAGACAAAGCAATTCTTTCCCCTGTCTTTCCAAAGATTACCTCCCAGCTGTCTGGTTCTAGAAACTCCTTTTTCTTTGTGGCAATCAAGAACTCATCCAAGGACACCAGTCTGTCCTTGTTGGCATCAACCTGTTTCAGAAGGTATTTTTTAAAAAAGCTTTTTAAATTATCTTTGCGATGAACCAATCATTGAGCGTGTTCTGTATTCACAGAGGAGACGTCCATTCTAAATATTGCTTAAGACAGACTGATTTCCTGGTTCTGTTTGATACCTCATTCATGACATGCTCTCTCATTCGCAGCCTTTCTTCCTCCATCTCCACCATGTCATCTTCTTCGTTGGTAGGATCATAGATCTTCTCCAGCTACCAACACAATTACGTCTATTACAACTACAGTGTTTTTCAGTGAGGCCTTTATCTAACATGCTATTAATGTACCTCTTTAGTAAACAGTGCCTCCAACTCCTGTTCATCAAAGAAGCCATCTCCATTTGTGTCTGCACAAGAGAGAAGCAACACATGGATTTAATTCTCAGTTTGATTACGCAGAGCATGTGTGCACTTTTTGCAGGGTCAGTGAGTGTCTCACCATGTAGGTTGAAGAAGGTTTTGGGGTCAAAATCTTCTGGGTCGAGACCGTCTGCCTCCTCCCAGACCTCTTTCAGCTGGTCCTGACTTCCCTACAGACGAAAAGTGTTCAGCGTTTCTGGGAATCATCTACACAGGAACGGCTGCTCACAGGAGGAATCGTGTTCAAGCCTACCGGATGGTTGACTTTGGGGTGGTCTGCGTGCTTTTTCCTCATCTCCTCATAGTGCTCCTCCTCCTTTTTCCTGCCGTCCTCGTCGAGCGTCTTCAGGTGCTCCCGCCTCTCGTGTTCCTTCATCATCTCATACCTCTTGAACTCCTCATGCCGCTCCTTGTCAAAGTTCTCCAGATCACTTGTAGCCTGAACACGCACAAGTGTCACCACAGGTCCAAAAGTGTCACCACAGGTCCAAAAGTGTCACCACAGGTCTAAACTGTTGTTGAATTGCCAAGTTTTCCATTTTCACATCACCTTTAACATTTTATTATTATTATTTTATGTAAGATTTCAGGGAAGTACAGTCACCTAGAGAACTGCAGTTCTACACACAAATGAGCAGAGACAAAATTTTAGGGTGATAATCCAGTGCAACGTCATCGATGACTGACAGATGTCATTGATACAGCACTGAGATGCCACTCCACACTTCATTTAGACTAAACCATATTCATTTAGACTAAACCATATTCATTTAGACTAAACCATATGCATTTAGCCATTTCAAGTTAATGCTTTATATCATTTTGTTTACTTTGTAGAATGTACATCTCCAGCACTAAAACCAGTTCATGGCAGTGGTGATACACGTTTTTTTCCCCATGATCACACATTTAAATATAAACGTCATCATCCATCGCCCTGTTCTCCCGTCAACACTGACACTCAAAGCCACATTAACAGCAACAGTAGCAGCAACGTACCGATTTGATGAGCCTGTCCAGGTCTTCCACCTCAAATGTGTGAGGGTTCATGTGGTTCAGATACTCAAACTGCTTCAGCAGCACCTGGTGGTCCACAGACAAGCCTGACGAGGAGCAGGACATGCAGAACCTTCTCAGTTAACAAAGAAGGTTTCAAAGTGGAATAGTAGTAAACAGAGTAAAGTAAATATACTAACAGGTTAATTACAGCACTGACAAGACTGGGACTAGATAAGTGCACGTGATTTATACCTTCAGTGTCAAAGGAAGAGAGAAAGAAAAAGCAATAAGAAATGCATTTGCTCTAAACTGTATTGTTGTGTTTTGTGTGGCTATTTTCTTACCATTCCCTCCATCGATGTCTTGTTTGGCTTTGATCAGAGCCCTTAGGCGACTAACTTCTTGCCTTTTCAATTCATCCAACTTAGTCCTTACATGGTGGCTGACAAAATCAAGTTCTTTTGCCAGTTTCCCTTGCTGCAGTCAGTTAGTGAACACACAGATCATCAGTGTAATATGTTAAATCACAAAAGTCACGTGGTAAAACAAGTCAACATGAATCATAACACTGTTATTGTACCTTAATATCCTCCATGTCTGTGTTGTGTAGCTTTTCTCGGAAATGCTGGTCTTTTTCGAGAAAATCAATAACTTCCCTGAGATATCGGTCATAATGTAGTCCAGTATCCTTAAAAAAAATCAATATTCATGCATAAAACAGCCGACAAGATTAAAGACTTTCCTCGTGATTTTATGTATTGTATATTACATTTATTTACATTCGTTACGGACGAAGTTAATGAATCTATACGGACAAGCGAGGTGAAGCATTTCTGGACCGTTCCTCTCTTACCACACTTTGTGGCGCATTCTGTATCGCTTCCTCCGGTAATTTCACTTTAGTTTTATCTATACTTATTGGCACCGCTTCTGAACCCAACAGCAGGCTGGCGAACACAAGGCAGCTGGTGAGGAATCCCTTAGTCCACGACATCTGTAAACACAAACAACCCCTGTAAACACAAACAACCCCAGTAAACACAAACAACCCCTGATAACGACATTGCGAAGCGTTTCACACGTGACTGTCAAACATGTCATCTCTGCCAACCCTAAACGTCATGTTCGTCACCTGCTGACGGTAGAGTCGCTCGTTACCGTAAAGGTACTGACGGTACGCGGCTACGTGTCACTCGGGTTATTTGTGCTGATCTAGACCACAGCGTCCAGAGTTTGGGTGCAGCTGTCGTTGGACAGGTTTTGCTCAACTGCTGATGCGGTGGCTCAAGCCAACATGCATAACGCTGCTATTTAATATCTAACTAATGTTCTTGTGAGTCACAAGCTATCCAAGATTAGCTACCTATCATTTTACAGAGGGTGATGATCGCTGAAATACTGCCTAGTTCTTGGTGTTGTGCCATCTAAAACAAGAAACAGTAATTACCGAAACAAACCATTTTATGCTTACTTTGTCTAATTCTGTACCGACGCGTTATCTTGAATATCTTCTGGTTCCTCGCAGTCGGTCTTTCATTACCAGCTTCCTTGAATCGCAGATTATCTACATTGGCTAAAGCGCCGCTGAACGATTTCACCAGCCAGTTAAGAAAAAAAAAGAGATGCCGCTGAGACCCGGCAGGATTTTTTCATAGCGCCACCTAGCGGTTGTTTTCAGGACCAACGTACAACGGAGTTGAACACGTCGGCTGGACTGGATACAGCGACGCCCAGAAAAGCACGAAGACCAGGATCTTTAAAATGCGTTGACAAATGACATGTAAAATGATTTGCCTTCCACAAACACGCTCTGTTGTGATGGATTTTATTTTATAAATATATTTTGCCCCACTGGTTATTTTATTTTATTATATATTTTATATAATAGTTTGTTTTTTGTTTTTTTTTGCAACAAGAGCACATTAGCCTAGCTATATAGCATATAAGGGGAAAGTCACTACTCTTAAGATATATATTCCTTAACAATATAAAAATTATTCACCAGTTTCTTGATACAGCTAATCATATTCTTGGCTTCTTTTACTTTTATTTTATTTCAAATGTCACTCTTATGACTAATATACTCCGAAAACTTCAGCCAATTTGCGCCCTTCCGATTTTAAAACGTTTTATTTTGCATAACGCTTCTCCTTTAAATGTGATGTTGGACAGCCTCTTCTCCATAAACATCATCTCAATATTAATATGCTTCATAATTATAAACCAGTTTTGAAAACTGCCAGTTCCTCTCTAAAATACTGGGGAAAGCGGTCCCTTTAATTATGACCTCATCTGACTAAAAACAATATTTTTGAAGTTTTTCAGTCTGGATTTAAACCTCTTCATACTGGTTCTGGTCAGTTGCCAATATTAAAAGTTCTTACTCCTCAGGGTTTGGAGAAGGTAATTTATATCATCATTAAATCTTTATTTAATCTTCCTTTTATCTCACTTGGATTATTGCAGTGCACTATACATAAAACTTCATTGGCTTGTTTAGAATTTGTACAGTTTAGTGTTAAGAGAAAGAGAGCATATCATTCTGGTTTTAGCCTCTTTCCACTGGCTCTCTGTTCATTACTGGGTCCAGTACAAGGTTCTTTTAAATGTTTTCATAACCCGAAATGGAGCTGCATCTTCTTATATCTCAGAATTCCTAAAACCTCCTTCGTCTTCCAGATCACAGCGGTTTTTAGATTAGTTGTTCTTGGCGTTTCTGTGGTCTTGGCTGAAGCTCAAGGGTGAAGCTCAAGAGTTTTTGTTGTTGTAGTGCCAAAACTCTGGAACAGCCTATCTAGACATTAGGTCAGATCACTCAGTCTCAGTTTATAAAACAAGACAGAACATTTTTGAATTCCACAGATGTTTGTGATTATTTGTGTGTGATTATCAGTCTATGTGTGATTATTACTGTATATGTTGTGTGCTTTTATGAATTTCTTTATGGAATCATATGTGTGCAACACTTTAGTTTTAAGTTTGTGCTGTAAATGAATTCTTACTTGCTTACTAATGTGTGTCATTTTAAAGGGCAATATTTTAGTTCAGAAAACTCACACTACAGTTCCTGAAATGGCCAGCACAACAAAATTGAAACTTTTGTTCTATATGGCCTCTTCTCCATAATAAGATGAGAGCTGCTTAATAAAATACTGCATTGGAATACTGAGCAGTATCCATGATGTTAGTGATGCCTAAATATAAGAATGAATGCTTTCAATTCATTCAGAGAATTAATAAAATTTCTTAATCCCTTTTTTCTCTCTCTCTCTTTCTTTCTTTCTTTCTTTCTTTCTTTCTTTCTTTCTTTCTTTCTTTCTCTCATTCTTTCTTTCTTTTGTTTACATATTCTTTTGATGTTTATTTTTTTATAATTTGAATAATAACATGGAATTGAAATATCCTCATCAAATGGCACTATACTCTGTTAATATTTGACAATCCAGTGTTTAACTCTAATGATGGCTATAAAATACATTTAATTATAATAATCTTAAATATTACTTTGTAGTTACAATATTGTGATTGTAATCAATTACATTTAGGTGCAATCAATATAGTTATTTCTACTGCCAGAAATTAAAATTCTCAGTCAAATGAGAAAGTTTTCAAACCTACACATTTTTTATGCTTATTTAAAATGCAATCTAATTTTTCTTCTCTAATATTTAATAATGTGTTATATGTTTAGTACTTATTGAGACTGACCTGTTTTTGAACCCATGTTCTTCACTATTTTCTAGTATAGTATACAACATTGAAATGGAAATAACTATTGGTCTGATGACTTACTGATTTATATAATTGAAGTATAATTTGAAATATGTAAATACAACTGAAAAATGTGTCCCATAATTGACAGTGTACACTGCACTATACATAACCCAGGTATATATCACGCATCTCCCAGCAGATTCTGGCTCTCTAAATGATAGTGATTGTTATCAGGAAATTTTCTTTTTAAAAAGATGTGTACTAGGGCATAATATCTACATGAAAGGCAAACGAATGTATCTTACGTATAAGAAAATAATGCGCTTTTGGAATGTAACTGTTGTGTCATATATTTGTACTGGTGGGATGAACATCTAAACACCTTAACATCAATTATCAGTAATCTAGTTTTCTTTTTAGGTGATATTTGGATACTGGAGGTGTGTGACCGACATGTACAGAATTCCCTTAAAACATATAGTTGTTTCAAAACTAGCTTGAATTTAGAAATAATTTAAAAGAACTGAACAAGGATTTAAATTTTTAAATCAAAGGCCTGCTATAAGACAACACATTCTTACAGAATGTGTGATGTATGCCTGACTTTTATGCTGGAGAACATTTTCTTCATAGGTAATACGTCACTTCCCCTCACGAACAATACTTCCGCCCAGCCTCGTTGCGGTCTTTCTTTTTCTCGCTTCCCGTGAACGCCATCATGGGTCGTATGCACGCTCCGGGGTAAGTATAATTTTAACATAAAACTGCCTGATAAAAGGCCTGATAAAAATACTATCCAATGTATCTAAACACTTATTTTACTATAATCTACCGAAATGTGTAAAATCTCGTCACAGTTAGAATGACAGGAGAATGTAGCTAGCCCTTTCGCACCACAGTAGTTGATGCTAACTCGCTAGCTGGCTAGCACCAGCGCATGGTCCACGATGGAGAGCCTGGTACGCTAACGTTAGCGGGTAGAGACCGGCTCGCAGTGGTGTACTGTAAATAAATAGATAACTGTCTAGCATATCGTGTGGGTTAGATGGGTATATGTTCGCGTCTGTGTGAGCTCGTGTGTGTAGGCATTAAACTAGCTAGCCTTAGAGAAGTGACGTTTGGTAGGTTAGCTAACCTAGTTGTATAGAAACCAGTACAGTAGTTAACTTGGCTGTCTAGGCTAGATGTGTACTGTACTTTATTTTTCTTTAAATGGGAAAGAATTGTGCCAATTCATGCTTCGCTCTTAACTAGCTACATTTACGTCGTAACTTTATTGCCGCCGTGCAGGGTTATTTTTCAGCTTCATCGTGAAACAGGCTAGCTGTCTGATACTGATTGCTTCATATCTAACTCTTGTAATGACTGCTGTAAAATGTAAGGATCTCACTGGTCATGGAATGTCTGGAAGATCATAGAACTTTATTCCAGTCAGTGTGTGTGTAGTTGTGAATTTTTGGGGGTTAAGGCATGGAATATTGGGATTTTGTTTGCAGCATCTTAAACTTTTAATGGCTATGTGTTGGTGTTAATTTCAGTGGTTTCTTGTATGAGTAAGATCTGTGCCTGTTTTTCAAAGACGTCCAGTTTTTCTTTTTATTAAAGGTCATGGAAATTCAGCTTTTTAGTCTGGAAATGGGAAAGTGAGAATTTGACTAGCTAGGAACACTGAATAATTTTGATTGTCGGTTAACTCTCATTTTGTGTTTCAGTAAGGGCTTGTCCCAGTCGGCACTCCCCTTCAGACGCAGTGTTCCCACAGTGAGTAACTAGTTACAGACGGCCTTCTGCTTTTATTCCACACAAATGAAACATTTGCTAATATATTTTTACCTCCTCAGTGGCTCAAGCTGACATCAGATGATGTTAAAGAGCAGATCTTCAAGTTAGCCAAGAAGGGTCTGACCCCATCACAGATTGGTACGTGTTGGTGTTTATACGCGTGGTGTGATGTCTGTGTTGGTGTTTATACGCGTGGTGTGATGTCTGTGTTTGGTGTTTATACGCGTGGTGTGATGTCTGTGTTTGGTGTTTATACGCGTGGTGTGATGTCTGTGTTTGGTGTTTAT
>JAOYMR010000001.1:1011839-1023280 GCA_025802075.1 Tenebrosternarchus preto | reverse complement strand
CATAGCACCCATGTGATCACCGTGGTGTGCACGTGCCTGTCATAGCACCCATGTGATCACCGTGGTGTGCACGTGCCTGTCATAGCACCCATGTGATCACCGTGGTGTGCACGTGCCCGTTGTAGTGCTCACGTGTCCTTCATCCCTTGTTCAGCTGCACTGATTTTGCTTGTTGTCTGGAGTCTTTGTGCTCAGCCGTATGCAAAGGGCTGGTTGTCTTCTGCTGTGTTTCGCAGCCTGATTTGTTTAAAGTGTCATGCTGTCAGTGCCTCCCAGCACAGACCATCCACTGCTCTGAGACACGCTGCTCTGAGACACGCTGCTCTGGGACACGCTGCTCTGGGACACGCTGCTCTGGGACACGCTGCTCTGAGACACGCTGCTCTGAGACACGCTGCTCTGGGACACGCTGCTCTGGGATACCCTTCTCTGCATGTCCTGTGGCTCTGCCACTAAGCTCGTCTCAGAACCATCCAGAAGCACATTCTCTGTCCTGTAGCGCACACACTCTCTGTCCTGTAGCGCACACACTTTCTGTCCCGTAACACACACACACTCTGTCCCATAACACACACACACTCTGTCCCATAACACACACACTCTGTCCCATAACACACACACTCTGTCCCGTAGTACACCCTCTCTGTCCCGTAGCACACACTCTCTGTCCCGTAGCACACACTCTCTGTCCCGTAGCACACACTCTCTGTCCTGTAGTACACACTCTCTGTCCCGTAACACACACACACTGTCCCATAACACACACTCTGTCCTGTAGTATATACTCTCTGTCCCATAGCACACACTCTCTGTCCCCCTAACAAACACACTCTGTCCTGTAGCAAACACTCTCTGTCTCGTAATACACACTCTCTGTCCCGTAACACACACTGTCTGCAGACGCTGTTTTCCTCCAACAGATGTGGCAGTTACTGGCATAGTGATGATCCTCCTCTGGGCCCCCCTAACACCCCCCCCCCACACACACACATGGCCTGCCAGGGAGACATGTTCTCTTGTGCCTTGTTTTTTTTTTGTTAGCTTTGGAGCTCCACTCGAACCCCTTCAGAGGCCGTGCCTGAGGAACAAGGCCTTGGAATGATGGAGTTTAGATTGGAAGTGGAACTGACACAGTCATTGAAGCTCGTTGCTTTGTTCTTCAATGCTGGTTTAGCGTTTGTAGCTTTAAAAAAAGGTTTCAGCCACGAAATGCATTAACAGAATCTTTGAAGTCCTGAATGACAGCGTGTATTCACCCATATCTTCTCATCTTGGAAATGTGTGGCCCATTTTTTGGTAATATATTCACATCTGCAGCTAGAAG
This sequence comes from Tenebrosternarchus preto, assembly GCA_025802075.1. Taxonomy (NCBI): domain Eukaryota; kingdom Metazoa; phylum Chordata; class Actinopteri; order Gymnotiformes; family Apteronotidae; genus Tenebrosternarchus; species Tenebrosternarchus preto. Next base: position 1,021,956 of record JAOYMR010000001.1, on the reverse strand, counting down.
CACATTACAGCTTTTCATTAATCCCCTTTATTTTTATAAGATTTTATTTATTGGGTTTTTTCACTCCCTCAGGCACAAAAGCCAGTTGCTAAAGTGCTACTTCATAGCTCAGTGCACATGTTGGTTCAGAAATCCACCTGTATTCACCCCATAAGGAGCACCTGTCTCCTTCACTCTTTTGTAGACCTGTTATGTAACACCTTCCTCAGCCCATCAGTGCCTTGTTTGCTGCTTTGCATTTCAATCGCTCTACTTTTGTGACGAATCAGTTTTTTTTGGTTTGTCTTTGCAAGCCAGCCGTTCCCTGCTGCACCGGCCCAGTGGGCAGCACGTCTGCAGTATTAGCATAATGGAGGGCGAGTTTGAAAGGTCATTGCAAATGATTTTGGAAGTGCGTTATTGCTGACGGCCTTGTTGTTGGAGCACATGAAGGCGGCCATTGTGTCGAGGATGGTTGTGATCAGGCGGAACTAGTGCTGAGACGAACAGCATCACAAATGTCAGGGCTGTAAAATAAAGAGCTTGTTTGTGGCCCAATGGACTCGCCGGTTCCTGCTTGGACCCCGTATGCTGCCGCTGTGCTCTGTTCCTGGATCAGTTTTTGTTCACCAGTTGAAAAGGAAACTGGTCATTTTAATGAGGTTAAAATGGGGTATTGAAGGAATTTGTCTTTCTCTGCTTTACATTAGTACAACAGGACTCGGATCTCACAACTCGTTAACTTCAATCAATTACTAGTCAAACAGCTAAAGCAAAAGATACTTGTTTAGTTTTTACAAAAAGAATTTGGCATAATTTCTTTTAAAACAGGCAGTGTAAAGTGTGTGTGTGTGTAGTCGCTCGAAACGTCACCTCAGTCTGGCAGAGAACAGTCTTGTCATTACTTATCTTTACCAACCCTCTCGTCATCTGATCGGCCTACGCAGGCAGCTACTGGCAGCAGGACCGGGAGCTACACTAGATGTAAGACATGTGGGAAACATTAGACGATATTGAGGAAGCGCAGACCTGCCAGCCAGGATGGGCAGTGTGTCCTTCAGGGTGAGCACGTTGGCTGTATGTTCGCACCTTCCGGGACCCTTCAGTTCTGCTCATGTGATTATTATTATCTCTGTGGTTAATCGGGAGAGTAGTCAGTGTGCCACAGTTGTGACCTTGGATTCTGGACCAGATATATTATATATTATATGTATTAGATTTACTGCAGGCTCTGTGGTTGCCAGATATTTCATAGAACCTATACGAGCTTATGAAGGCTAATAAGAAGAGCACTGGAATGCAATGGCGCCTGTCTGGATCCCTGCTGCATGGTGAGAAAGGTGGGTGAAACTGACGCAGTGGTATTCCTGAGGTGTTCCTCAGAGCTTAGAGGAGTTGTGGTAACGGTTCCTGCAGCAACAGCGTCATAGTTTACATCGTTAAAGGCTGTACTGCTTCTGTAAGTCCTGGGGATCTGAATGGGAGCCACAGAACCAAGATCGACAAAAGCAGGATTTGATGCCATCGTTCTCATCAGAGCTCTGGATGGTGGAAGGTCATCTCTCCTGATGAAGACTACTGAAGTCTGGAGATCAGAGAGTGTTGTGGGTGATTCATAAAGAGGTCGTAGTCTGATTCATCTCAGCTGATGTCAGTGTGCTGCCCTTAGAGAGCTGACCGATAGCAGGAAAAGCAGGTCTCACCAGGTTTCAGCAGGTCTCACCAGGTCTCAGCCTGTCTCATCAGGTTCCAGTGTTAGTGGAAGGTTATGAGGAGCAGCAGGCATTCTCTTGAAGATTACCAGCTAATAGGGGAGATGCACGAGACAATAAAGGCAGTAATCTTTTCTTTTTTACCTGGCTGCCTATATTGACAGACTGGCTTGGCAATACGTTTCACCACTGTTGAAGGACTGGCTTGATTATGCTGTTCCTGCCTGCTTTTTCAAGCATAGTTTATCTCAAGCATAGCTTATCTCTTGTGTTTGTATTAGCAGTCAGATACATTTTATATTTAAGCTAGATAGAGTGTTTAATAAGAGTTGCAGGTTGTTGTGTGTGCGTGGTTTTGCCTGAGTGCAGGACACGGGGCTGGACATTCAGCCGTGATGGTGCTGGAAGCAGGTGTGGAGTTATTGTTCTGATCCTCTCCACTCCTCTGCCCAAGTCCACACATTGCTGCCGTGACAACAGCCTGTTGCTAATGCAGCAGGTTGCTGGAAATAGGAGGCAGCACAATAGAGTGACTGTTGGGTGAGTGTGGTAAAACTGTGCTCCCAAAATGAGGACTGGCCATAGACGATCCTGACCAGTTAGACCAGGTCCTCGTGGGGGTGTACATGAATAAATCACATTTAACCATTGGTTAATAACACTTCACCTGAGTTTAGACTTAAAAAAAAACAAAAAACTGTTCATCTTTATTTCAAGTTGGAAACATCCTGGACTGTGTCTCCATAGTGTAGGTGTCACATGTGTGAAAAGTTGCAGAGGAATGTGTGTGCAACACCACTGGCGAAAGTGCTTCTTCTGCTCCTCACCTCTCGCTCCTCACCTCCCGCTCCTCACCTCCCGCTCCTCACCTCCCGCTCCTCACCTCCCACTCCTCACCTCCCACTCACCTCCCACTCACCTCTCGCTCCTCACCTCTCACTCCTCACCTCCCACTCACCTCTCGCTCCTCACCTCTCGCTCCTCACCTCCCACTCACCTCCCGCTCCTCACCTCCCGCTCCTCACCTCTCGCTCCTCACCTCCCGCTCCTCACCTCCCACTCACCTCTCGTTCCTCACCTCCCACTCCTCACCTCCCACTCCTCACCTCAAGCAGAGCACAATGATACCTGATCAAGTCGGCCTGTGTTGAGCCTTTGGAAATCTATCACTCCCCAAGGACATTTCTGTACAATGGTGTCTTGGTGGGACAATATTCTTTTTGTCTTTTGGGTCAGCATTCCACATGAGAGGCAGAGGAGGGGTTGGGTTTCTGTGAAGCTTGAACCATGCAGTGACGGCCCACGCCAGCGAGCTTTGGGCTCCCCGAGCTAGTTGCTAGTTTTCTGGCTCTCACGCACAACAAATAATGAATGTGGAGAAAATAGCTGTTTGTAGTAATTCTCATTCCATTCTCTGCCAAGCCGTTCTTCCTTTGTTCTTCAGACACCCGTCTGATTGATTCTGTTTGCTCTGTTTGTAGATGTGATTGTTGGTGAACAATGAGTTAATCGTCCATATAGTGTTTCCCCAGAGTGAACGTAACATCTCTGTAAACACTAATTAAAGGAAAGTGGAGTCATGAAAGCTTTTAATCTGATCTTCTGATGGTGGAATGGTATTACCCCACTCCAGACCAACTCCATGATTCGTTTTGGGAGGCTATGAATAACCTTTGACCTATTGTTTTCTGAACACCAAATCTTTCTAGCTGCAGCTGTATCGGTGTCTCAAGGAGAGAGTGGATCTGTCTTGAGTGTGATCTCATAGTGACCTCATAGTGACCTCATACCAGCTCAGTTATTTATGTACTTCTCTCATGCAAATCATTTTCTAGCACCTGAATAACTGTTTTTTGAAACGTGTATTTCAGGTTTAACTGGCTAAGAGTTTTTATTTTGATCTTTTATGCGGACTCTAGCCTGCACCTGACACAGGTAATTCTCTAGAAGCTTTTGTGCTATTTTTTATGTTGTTTGGCAGATGAATGTAGCTTGAAAGCACTAAAACTTTTAAAAGCGTTTCAAGCTGCTGACACACTGTGTTTGGTGCAGTAAGGAGTATTGTTCAGATTTACTCAGTAGGAAAGTAAAATGTAGCTATTCTCCCTATCCTGAAATGACAGAGGTGTTTTCCTAGTAGATGATTATTTCATTCATATTGTTGTTTCGTTTATATTTACTGTATGACTCCGGATATTTTCTTTTTCCCATGGAAGTAAAATCTCTTCTAACATGCATGCGTAGTTTTTTCTGGGTCAGGTTTCCACCAATGTTAGACTGTATCTTCAGGGGCTTTTATTAAAGCAGATGGTGCTCGATTGATTATTAACTAGTTTACGGTGAAACAAACATGGCCAGATTGGTGCACTGAGAAGAATCTAGACACTGATGAAGCCAAGATTTGAACAAATCCTAGACCCTAGACGTTGATGAACCTTAGACACTGATGATCCCTAGAGCCAGGACCCTAACGAACCCTAGACCCTAGACACTGATGAACCCTAGAGCCAGGACCCTAACGAACCCTAGACCCTAGACACTGATGAACTCTCAACACTGATGAACCCTAGACACTGATGAACCCTAGACCCTAGACACTGATGAACTCTCAACACTGATGAACCCTAGACACTGATGAACCCTAGACCCTTAGACACTGACAAACTCTAGAAGCTAGACGCTCATGATCCCTAAACATTGATGAATCGTAGTTCCTAGACACAGATGAATCTGAGACCCTAGAGACTGAGTGCCAAGCATCTCTGCAACTGTTCTGGAATCAGTTATGATGACTATTATTGATTTCTATGAGTTATTCATGACATCTGCTCATGCATGACTGTGGTGTACAGCATGTGCTGCGTGGTTGACTGGGACGTGTCTGCCTTTGATCACTGCACTGTTCCCAGCCAGAAGAGCGAGTGTGTAAGGAGCGAGTGTGTAAGGAGCGAGTGTGTAAGGAGCGAGTGTGTAGGGAGCGAGTGTGTAAGGAGCGAGTGTGTAAGGAGCGAGTGTGTAGGGAGCGAGTGTGTAAGGAGCGAGTGTGTAGGGAGCGAAGTGTGTAGGGAGCGAGTGTGTAAGGAGCGAAGTGTGTAGGGAGCGAAGTGTGTAGGGAGCGAAGTGTGTAAGGAGCGAAGTGTGTAGGGAGTGAGTGTGTAAGGAGCGAAGTGTGTAGGGAGTGAGTGTGTAGGGAGCGAGTGTGTCGCTGCTTCTCTGTGCTGTGTGTGGAGAGTAAGGGACTGGAAGGATAAAGTGATTATGCTGCGTTTTTCAGCGAGGAGGAGGAGGCAGGCGCTCCTCACTGTGATGGGACTTCTTAATGATTTCCCCTTTGCAGGGGGAGCTGTGCGCAGTGAAGCTGCAGTGGACTGAACTGCACGGGGGAGGGGCTGGGGGTGGCAGGGTATTGGGGGGAGCAAGAGACGGAAAACTCTACTTTAGAATTCACTACCTAGAGCACGGACCATTTATCTTGCAAAAATTGCATTAGCTGTGTCTGACCACCAGTAGCAGATGGAGAATTGGTTTGGGAATGCAGAGGTAGAGCAGGCTGGGGGGGTCAAACAGAGCTCAACTCAGGGGAGCGTCTGAAAGCTTTTGAGCTGGTTTTGTTGGAGTTTGGAGGGGCACAGGAACATCCATGTTCTCCTAGTGTCTCTCTCTCTTCCCCTTGTGCCACGGACGACCCACGGAAGACTGCAGTACCCTGGCACTGTCCCGGCCCTGACAGATGAATGCCATGCCAGGCTAAGAACACATTGTTTCTGCTATTCGAAACAAATGGCACTCGGGTGGTAATAACAGTACTGGGGCAGTGGTGAAAAAAAAAACCAGCTGATCAAACAAAGAAGGGATTGAGAGTTTGACACAGTAGCTGCCTGTGTAGTGCAGGCACAGGCTATTCCATCAAACACCATTAGACGCGATATATAATGCCAGAGCCCTCGCCGAACGCCTTCACATTCGCGGGTGAGATGAACTCCCCGTAACGATGTGCGGTAAGCAGCATGGCCGAGTGCGTATACCCGGGTCGAGAGAGCGGGCAGGGCGGGCAACCGGCAAGCGAGGGCAGCTTCGCCAGCTGCACCAGGGCGAGTGTCACGGGTCCCTGCTGTAGCTGCCTGCCTCTACGCTGCAGCTCTTGGAGGGAGGCTGAGCGAGATGACACCCAGGTCCAGCTGGAGACCATCAGCGAGGAAGTGGATGAGACCTCAGCAGGCAAGGGAAGGTAATGCTGATGGAACTCAAACTGTGGCCCATTTCCTTTGATTCAAGGGTGGGTGAAGATAAGAAAGTAGGAAAGCTGATTGTGAGGTGTTTGTTATTGTTTTTACTGCGGCAGTTCCTGTGAGTGTCCTTGGGATGTATAGCTGGATCTAACTGTCATGTTCCTACAGTGGTTGGATGGAAGTGACAGTTCTGCTTTATTCTATCAAAAGAGAGAGAGAGAGAGAGAGAGAGAGAGAGAGAGAGGAATGAGGGAGAGATCGAATAAGAATGAGAGAGAGAATGAAAGAAACGATAAAAGAATGAGAGAGAATGTGTGCGTGAGAGAGAATTTTTCAAAAGGTAAGAGTTGAGAGAGAGAAAACCTCCAGGGTGCTTGAAACTGCAGTATTACCAGCATTTGCCTTTGACCTTCAGGAGGCTGGAGGGGAGAATGGACCCTGGCAGCTGTCCAGACATGCTCCAGACATGCTCCAGACATGATCCAGAGCAGGGTGTGCTGTTCTTTCTTCCAGACTTTCCACTATCTGGGTTTGTGGGTTCGGGTAATTCAGACCATGACAAGAATGTGGGCGAATGCCCACGCTTTTCTCTGCTACTGAAGGAAATTACAATAGCCAATAATGAAAAGCTTTTGTTCTGGAAAAGGAGCATTCTGGGTTTGACCCTTGCAGCTCCAAGTGCGCATATTTCAGTGGCCTCCGAGTTTCCAAGGCTTTTGATAGGACAGAATGAAGTGAGGCAACTGGGTTTGGGTTGTTTTGTCTTGTCTTATGAAGATAAAGATGTGAATCACTTTAATAAAGTCATGAACAATCAGATTGTTCCCTGTTTAGTACTGCAGCTGACTAAGATTAATGTCCGACGTAGTTAATAGATGAGCAGACGGAAAGTGTATTCAATGCTTGTATTTAGAGAACCACTATGACAGGCTGCTGTGTTCAGTGTTACATCCTGAACAACCTGGATCTGAGTCCTGAACAACCTGGATCTGAGTCCTGTACAACCTGGATCTGAGTCCTGTACAACCTGGATCTGGTGTCTTTCTGAGTGGGAACAAACCACCTCATGACCATATTTGCATATCATCATGCATATCAAAAACCTGCAGCAGGACGTAGAGTTATGAGGTCTCCTGTGTCACATTAGTACTGTACTGTAAATAGTCTCCAGACTTTTCTGAAAACACTATGCACAATTAAGCTTTGGGTCTCGATGAATCAGGTTTATACATACCTGAGTTCAACTTGAGCCTTTAAATGGAAATATATTTTACAGCTCAAAGTAGTCTGATTGCAAGCATGTGTTAAGTTCAGTGTTTTGTTACAGGTGTGTACAGATACAGCTGAGAAGCACTAATTATAGCCATGGTGATACAAGCCTTTAGGACCCAAGCCGGGGCTCTCTGGGCTTGACCTGTGAATGTGATCGTAACTCCCTCGGCTGGGTGAAAGCAGATGACCCATCGCCCTCTGACCGGCCCAGGGCATGTCAGGGTAGAGCCTCAGTAAACATTAAAACCAGGGTGGAATGTATGTACTGACAGGACAGAGGTGGAATCTCTCTCTGAACTTAATCCTTCTCCACTGGCCTGAGCATTGCAGTTGGGTGGGAGTTGGTGCTGTGCTGCCGTTCCTCTAGTGGCCACCAGGGAATGCTGTTGAGTTTTTTGCCTTGCAGTCTGGGTCATCAGGCCTGTTTTATCATGGGGCACACCCCTGAAGGACCAGAGGGCTGGGTGGATGATGAGTTATCGCTGGCTGGACTCATTCAGGGTTAATTTGTGCTCTTTCTTTGGCCTCTTTGTGTTGTGTTTGACACAACCAGTGTTCTTTTTTTATTCGTGTCTGAATTCCATAAGGAGTTTCAATTTACATATAAAATTATATTTCTGGATCTTTAAAATGACCTCGCAGTTTAGTAATGATCTTCCCAGTTTTTTTCCCCCTATTTTCCTTGGTTTATGTCCTAAAATGTTTCTGGATCCTGGAAATGAGAAGGCTGTTATGCTAATCAGTGGTGAAGGCAGTTATGCTAATCATTGGTGAAGCTTGTTATTTTCTTGCCTTTGATCTCTTGTCTTGGTAGCCGTGGTAACCTAACACCTTATTGTTTTTGACTGATTCTAGGTGACTTAAGTCATAAGGTCTGGACATAATCAGTTGATATTGTTTTCACATGTGGTGTGACACTTTTTCTTGCGTGTTTTGTCTTTGTTACTGCAAAGAGATCAGACTCCAAAGCCCTTAGGCTGTGTTTAGATGCCCAGAGGTTTCAGTTGCATCCAGAATGCGAGCTCATCGGTTCTGGCTGATATGCGTGAGCCGAACCATTGGATAATCCTTTGGCAGGTGTAACTTGAGAGTGGGGGATGGTGAAGACCCTTCCTCTACCGTAGCTTGGAGAAGACCTTAGAGAAGCTGGCAGGGGAGCCAATGGAAGTGCTGACGGGGTGAGTCTGTCCAACCGCAGGGGCCCCGACTTGGCTGAGACAGCACTGTTTCCGCCGGCCTGACTCGGCACTCCATCACAACCTCCGCAAATGAGGTGCGGTGGGTGGGCGGGACAGACACTGAGCGGGCGGAGGTCACAGCTGGGGTGAGCTCTCCTCTCTCGGCTGGATGAAGAGGTTAGCTGCACAGGCGGGCACGGATAATTCCGGCACGAGTTTGCGGATCGTTGACATTCCACTTTGGCTTGTACCAGATTGTGCAGCTGGCATTGCTGGAGCCTGGATGTGACGACAGACAGTTTCCAGAAGGTTCTCAGAATGTTCTTTGGAAGAAGCTGGTGACCCTGTTGGGAAGCTACTGCCCAACTTTGGAGGACACTGCATCACTGCGAAATTTTGCTGATGCTGGTACTTGAGAAGTAACTTCAATACAGTTTTTCTTTTTTGGAGAATTCTCTGGTTTTGAAGGACAGGTAAGATCCTGTTGACTGGTTCCTCAGCAACTGGAACCTATTCAGCGAAGAATTCGGAGGTATTTACTGGGCTTGGAGCATTTCTGTCATTCCATTGGGCAGGTTTATGGGCGGGTTTAGCAGGTTTATGGGCGGGTTTAGCAGGTTTATGGGCGGGGTTTAGTGTCGGAGGACGTCGAGTCATTGCCTGCGAGCTTAAGTGACTCGTCCTCAAAGTCAGATACAGTCATGCTTTCTTTCTTGTTTAATTCAACGTTGTATTGAAGTGCTTGTTAAATATGATTCACTAAGTCCTTGTCTAGAGCAATGAGAAAACTTTGAATAAGGACATATTGGCATGACATATTGAAATACATGACAAGAATCTGTTTATATCTTTGGATTATTGCATCAATTTGCAACACATTTTGTTTTCATATAGCAAGTGTCATTGGCTTAGTCATCATCACCTGAGAGATAATAATGATGATGTGTGTGTGTGTGTGTGTGTGTGTGTGTGTGTGTGTGTGTGTGTATGGGCAGCTTGCCTTAGTGATAAGAGTGCAGTGCTGATCAGTTTTTGGATGGTAAACTGGACTTTACTGGGTTGTTGTGGTTCTGATTTGAGTGAAGAGTGTTTTTAATGTGTGGAATTGATTCTGATTTTCTTTGGTGGCCAGGCTGATTTTGCAGAGCACCTCAAATACTTTGATAGTTTCTTTCACACCTGTGAGGATGAAAATATATCTGACAGATACAGTATACAGACCAATATATCTGACAGATGCAGTATACAGACCAATATATCTGACAGATACAGTATACACAATGTGTTCAGGTTATGCTCTATACTACAAGGAAGTGTGATACACCTTTTAAATTCATTTCAAATCAGTTGCATCTATATAACAATTTTAACAGTTGCAATTGATATTAAATTGTCTCAGTGCAGATGTCCAGGATCCAGGAGTAGAAGGCTAGGATTAGTCTCAGTGAAAACAGGGGCAAGGTTGAGCTTGTGAGGAATTGCAAAGAAGGAATCAGACTGGGACAGAAACCGTCCTCCATGTGTTCCTGAACGAATAAACAAAAGACCTTCTATTAAGGAGATTCAGATATTCAAATATCAGCTTCTGAAGTGAGCCGTGTTTGAAACGAGAATGAGCACAACTGTGAGCCCACATCCATACCATCACAGCAGGAAAGCAGGAAGCTGCATCAGGTAGAAGCTGTGTAGGGTGGAAGCTGTGTCAGGTAGAAGCTGTGTCAGGTAGAAGCTGTGTAGGGTGGAAGCT
>JAOYMR010000001.1:978281-988626 GCA_025802075.1 Tenebrosternarchus preto | reverse complement strand
TTCAGTTTTTGTTTTGCAAGTGTGTTGCGTGAAGGATACAAGGCTGACTGTGCTTGACTACATGCTCAAACCATCATCTAAAATAAGCAGCTTCTCTTGCTCTCATACCATCTAAAGGGGAAACGGTCCATTTAAGGGATGAAATGAGCATCTGTGTGGTATGTGCCTTTCACTTCATGTACTGGAGACATTTCACCTTCCACTTTGCCTTGCGGAGCTGGTGTGGGTGTGTCTGTGTGTGTGGGTTGTGCATGCATTTGTGTGCATGTATGTGTGTGTGTGTGTGTGTGTGTGTGTGCATGTGTGTGTGTGTGTGCGTGTATTTGTGTGTGGGTGTGTTTGTGTGTGTGTGTGTGCTTGTATTTGTGTGTGGGTATGTGTTGGGGCCTCTTAATGCTGCAGGCTTTAACTCAGACTGTTTTCCCTTTGACATGCTACGTAGCGAGAGGGCGAGTGCTGTGTTTTTACGTATCAGCTAATATCATAAGGTACAATGTTCCTCCAACACATTCAACTGTTTCAGATGTTACTTCTGTTACTGGTTTTCTCTGGATGGACAAATGTCTTCACTTACCTCTGTGATGTTCTGTTTATAATAAGTTTCCTATGTTGCCAAACTTAATTTCAGTGTGTGACTTGTCTAGCATCGTGTTTAAAGGTAGCAGAGAAACGGCAGTAGTCTTCTCAGACATCTTTTGTTTTTAAATGATTTCGATTGTATTTAGTCTTATCTGTGTGTTTTTCTAAAGGCCGTCTGATGCACTTTTGTCTTTTGTCTCCAGCCAAAGCCCTGTCTGGTCACTGAGGTGCTATCCCACAATCCCCTGCTCCCTGCTTCTCCATCCCCTGCGTTTTAGACAAGACTTTAGCGCACATCGGGACGGCCGTTTCTGTTGCCAGGCGAGGAGGACTTCACACCTCTCGCTGGTGGGCAGCTGTACACTGAAAGCAAGTATTTTGTATAGGACACACTCTGGTGTGGAAACTGCTGTGCATATATCCAATCCTGAATATCTCTAACAATCCTAATCCAGTGATAGAAGACTTATTTTATACACGCTATTGCACTTTTAAACATGCACTGTATCATAGAGGAAATACTGTAACTGAACACAGAAAGGAGAAAGTATAACACATAGAGACATGACAGATGTGGCCGGTACAAAAGCTGATTGTATTTTTGTTGACTGAGATGTTGTTCTTAGACCAAATCACTTGAAATGTTATTTTTATGTATCTACCACTGCCAGTTTCCAGTTAGCTTTGCCAAATAGGCTTTATTTTTGCGGAGTTCTGGGGTGTGGAAGGGACAGTTCCATTTCACTGTATTTTTCAGAGATTTTTGTGGGAAGGTGGAACATGCATTTTTTAAACAAAATGTAAGTAATAAAGATATTAATAAAATGATTCGTCTTGATTGTTCATGTTCAGGTCACAGTACACCGAGCCAGAGGGGCACACACACACACACACTGACACACACACACACACACACACACACACACACACACACACACATACACACACACACATACATACACACTCACACACTGACACAAACACACACACACACTCACACACACACATACACACACACACACACTGACACACACACACACACTGAAATGTACACTGACATACAGACAAGCACACTGATATGCATATTGACACGCACACATACACACACACCTGCCCTGATCCCAAACACTTTTTTTATTTTTTTAAACAAGGTCTTTTAAGCTTTAACACAAATCCAGTCACTTGTTTAAAGATTGTTACTCATCATCAGCAGCACCTGAGCCTTTCTTTGTGTATAAAACTCACAGGTACTTCTCCTCCAGTGCTGAGCTGAACGTACACCTCCCTCCCTCCCTCCCTCTCTCCCTCTCTCCCTCCCTCCCTGCTGCCAGCACAGAGCAGCCAATAGAGCCGACAAATATTTTTCAGGGTAGTCACAGAAGTGTTTTACACAGGTTCATGAGAATAAGCGCGTTGTTCTGCAGACGTGTTCTAGAGTGTCTGTGTGAAGTTCTGGTTCACAGATTTCACCTTCATTGATAGTAGAATTACCCAGCGGTAGGAAAGTCTCTATCCCACAAATTTAATGAGGACTTTGTGAAAGCTTTCTGATCTTTTGTAGTTTTCCCCCTTGCTGTAGGTGAATAAGGAAGGAAGAGATGGAGAGAGAACCTTAATTTCAAAATTCCTTCTCTTTCACTTTCGCCTCTGCAGGACAATAAGTTTCTCTTCATAGTGGCCGGTAGGTACAAAGGATAAGTAGCCAACAACATGTGCTCTCATCAGACTTTCAAGGATTCTCTTTGATATTTTTATTGATTGCTTTGACCTCTTTACATTTATTTCTAAAGGGTATTCAGCTGTATTAGACTTAAGTCGACAGAGGTGAACTTGGAATACAAAAAATAAAAAAGGTAGTGTGGGTGAAAAAGTTATTGAAATTTTTTTTTTAGTTCAAAGGTTCTCAATTTAAAAGGGCATTTTTAATTCCACATCTCCGTACTTTCCACTGTGATAGGTGTGCAACAAGCTTGGAAAACAGTAGTATAGAACATATGGATATAGAACAGTAGTATAGAACATATGGATATAAAACAGTATAGAATATATGGATATAGAACAGTATTATAGAACATATGGATATAAAACAGTAGTATAGAACATATGGATATAGAACAGTAGTATAGAACATATGGATATAGAACAGTAGTATAGAACATGGATATAGAACAGTAGGAGTATAGAACATATGGATATAAAATAGTTTAGAACATGGATATAGAACAGTAGTAGTATAGAACATATGGATATAAAATAGTAGTATAGAACAGTAGAAGTATAGAACATATGGATATAGAACAGTAGTATAGACCAGTGATAGTATAGAACATGGATATAAAACTGGCTGACGGTTTGAGTCAACACTGCTTTTTACATTGTGATTGTAGGCCAAACTGGTCTGAAGCTCTGTTCTCATTTCCTCAGACAGCAGTACACATTTGTGGAGTTCACACAGATGTGGTGATTCCACACTGTTCAGTTTGGCCCAGTACAAATGGGCAATTGTTATTTAAAACTGTCAATATTGTACCTGTGAGCACCTGTGGCTCTTCTGTGGTGGGTTAATACCATATCAATATATTTTAATTGTTCACTGGAGTCAAACCTGGTTTTTGGTCAGGGTGGAGGAAAGGGCCTTGGATGGAGGAAAGCTGAACTTGAACTGCGTGGATCTGGGGCAGAGCTGGTGCACTGAGAAGTTCTTGAGCTTGGAGCTCCTCTCTATCCTTCTATATCTCTCTCTGTCTATCCATCCATAGGTAACATTCAGTTAGCATTTATTTACAGTTTAATTTGCATTGCCTCTTTACAGTATCTAACCAATTGTAAGGTGTATCTGATTAAACCATAAATTAAGTTAAGCTGAAGGACAAACCTCTCACAAAACAGGCTGTAAACAAGTTGGTTTTACATATTCCTCTGACTTACACTGGGCTGTGCACTAGAATTAGATTTTTCTGACCCATCCGTTCATTATAACTCAGCTTTTCATATATAATATATTAACTTTTACCGCCATTAAACCTTTGACCACACCTGCTCCTCTGGTAAACTCCATAACACAAACCCCTACACACTCTCTTTCTATAGAGGAGTTTCTATAGCATCAGTTCAGCAGACGAGGGTCTTTCAAAAGCTTTTTCATTTAGACCATTAAAGCTGTTCTGATGGATTTCATTAGCAGAAGCTTGTGGGCACATTTCTCACCGAGAGTCTTTCAACGAGTGCACCACTCCTTGGTTCCTGGGTTCCTCTGTGTTTCATGCCCCATGTGAGATCTTTAGCTGTAATCGGGGGGTAATTACAGTCTTCTCTGCTGTGTCTTGTTCTTCAAGGGCACCTGCAAGACATACAACACCTCCCACGGCTCCTGTAGTAGGAGTTGCCACATCTCAGTGTGTCTGATTAGGAGAAGGGAGAGGCGGACTCCTGTGTGTATGCGTACGTGTGTGTGTATGCGTACGTGTGTGTGTATGCGTACGTGTGTGTGTATGTGTACGTGTGTGTGTATGTGTACGTGTGTGTGTATGTGTACGTGTGTGTGTTTGTGTGCAAGAACCTGGTGGGCATAAGAGTCTGATCACATCTGCTTTTTTGCTTATTTTGCAATAAACTGCTTGTTTTTTACCTCTTCATGCAGAAATTCACCCAAGACCATCCACAGAGAGTTGTACCATTACCATTTATTGATGTTTGGCTGCTAGTTCATATACATTTGTTATTCCACACTGGGGAACTTCAAAGAGAATGCAAAAGGCCGTTATGCTAATTCTGTCCTGTTCTGTTAAACACACATTAATCCTTAACGGAATGCTACCATCTAATTAATCAGGGCCATTTCTAAAGAAACATATAGAAGGGACATGTCGTGTTGTACTGTAGGCCAAGCACGCCGTGGCATTGGACAGAAAAATATTAGCTTTGTTCTTATTCAAATCTGATGTCTGCACTGTGATGAAATTTCAGTGGGCTGTACATCACAAATGCCATTGTATTCATGACTTTAATCGACGCATTTGTGAATAGGCTTGGAGGCAAAGGGAAATTTCCTTGAATGTGAAGTGGGGGGGGGGAGGGGGGGCATTGCATTTGAATATTGAATACTGTTAATGTCCTTCGTCTGAATGGAAGAATCTCACCTTGAGAAGGTTGGAAAAGTGCACCTTTATTTATTCATCTATGTGATTAGGAAGAATCAGTCAGAAGAACCATGGTCGTAGTCCATAGTTACAGTAGGCATTTCTACTTACGGCCAAATACTGTCATCGTGCTTACAGTTTACTACAGGGCGCTTGTCAATGCTGGGGTGGGAATTTGTCTGCATCTAATATTCTTGGTTGAATTGATGGTGATTGTTTATCAAAAGTCTACAAACAGTTGAGTTGGTGTGAGATGCGGTGCTTAACTCACCAGTCTCCAGACATTTGTTACACAGTGAATTACAGAGCTATTTTTTTGGGCAGTGCCAGAGGCAACTCAATTTCCCAGGAGGCCACCTGCAAGTGGTGAAGTCGGAGCAGAGAGAAACCAGTCTGAACTCAATTTCCCAGGAGGCCACGTGCACGTGGTGAAATCTGAGCGGAAAGAAACCAGTCAGAATGCAGGAGCTGTTCGCCCTTGTCTGAATGTTTGAAGAGCTGCAGACATAGTGCATGGGCAGCTCTGACATCAGCTCTGCTCTTTGCATTCCTGATCGGAGCTGACAGACGCGCCAAAGGAAACACAAAAGAAGTAAAACGGTGCAGTAGAAGGAACCAAAAGAGAAAAGCCTCTCCAATGAAATCTAGAGGCTTGATGCAGTTGAAGCTCAGCGGGACAAAGTTAGATCAACCCTTGGCCTTATAAGGACAAAATATTGGACATTTTTGTATAACTCTGTTATACAACCAAGTTTCCCAAAACTTTGATATTTGTGGTCTGTGGTTCTTTTTGCCAAAGCTTGTGCTTCTTTGTAATGTGTGCTGGTAAGACCTTTGGACAAGTGGACCTGTTCGTGCATTAGAAGAAATGATCCAAGCTTGGAGAGGTTTGTCTTCCCATTTTTAGCTCAGGGGGCCGTCTGATGCGCTCCTGTAGTGGGACCCCTGTATGATTAGATTTCCTTCACTGGCCTCCACCACCTCCTGGCAGTGAGATTCTCCACTGTTTGCTTTGTTTTTTTCTTTTTTGTGTGTAAGCCGATTCCCCAGTTATACATCGATATACACTGCAGACTCAAAGCAGTGTCAAGGCCTACAATCTGCAATGCACTCCTTATTATTTCATGTCTGTTCAGTTGCTTTTCATTCAAAGGCAGACAATTGCTCTGTTTTAAAGACGCCATTTGTTGTTCAAATTCTTTCCTTCCAAACCTTCAGGGATGCTGCAGTTCCTGCAGACACATAAAGAGGCCAAGGGATCTAACACAAAAGGGATCTAAACACAAGGGATCTAACACAAAAGGGATCTAACACAAAAGCTACTTTGGTATTTTATGCTCTTTTATCATCATTGATTTAATATCCTCACTTTTATGGGGAAAGCTGAATTATTCAAAAGTTCTGCTCTGATTTATCGAGTGTTTCTTTTATGCAGGTCGTTGCATAATCTTACAAAAGAATAGATAAAACTGTTAGAGATGTGAGAAAGCAAACACCTCGAAGTTCTGCTCCAAGTGTACCTGGATATTATGAGTGAGTGAGTTTCCTATTTTCTGAAACGTCAAGCTGGTTTTGTTTTGTTTGATAAGACAATAAAGGCGTTTGTTCCCTGACAGCAGAGTCTCTTCTAGAAGCAGGCAGAGGCCATGAGATGAGAGGAGCGGTGGTAGTAATAACACCCAAATGATTACCTCTGAGCACACACTGAAAAAGCTGTGTTCAATGAAACAACAAACTGCTTTTATGCTCGATAAACGGCCGGCGTTTACAATACCTACAGTGAATTGGTCTTTTTGTAAACAGGACTCAGGGAAATGCCCTTGGGAGACTCATTTGATCTCACAGCTCTTTTGACTGGGGAAGCCTCTTTACCGCACCTTTCACTTCGAATTAAGCCTGAACGCTGTCTCACGGCACGCGAACCAAAACGCGTCAGCTGTGTTTTCTTGCTGTGTCTGCGAAAGTTGAAGATTAATCATTGATGAGGGAGTGTGTAATGAGGCTCACCTAGAGTTTCTGGTGCTTCTGTGAGCTTTCAGCCTTGCATTCGTTATAAGAGGTGAATTCTTGTTTTGTTTTTCATTTAGAGAGGCACTGCTGAGTTCAAATATTGTTTTTTTCTTTTAGGGAGTTGAATCTTTAGTTCTAGTTTCACAGATGCATTTTATTATGTTTTGATAGTCCCATGTCTACTAAAGTCACAGCTTTTTTTCTAAAGTTTGAAGCACACAGAGAGTTTTGTGAGGAAAACGTGCATGCGTACTTGTGCGTCCCTGCTTCATGGGTGGTGAGGACGATCCAGCAGATCCAGTCCCTCCTTCTTACTTGGTTCTCCTTTCCTTCAGTCGTGTGTTGAACATACCTGCTCCGTCTCCCTCCCCAGTCAGACAGGAAGCTCCTCCTCCTACTTCGCATACGAACTCCTCCCATCACGTCAGCTTTGCTGTTGCCTCGTAGAGCCCCAGGTAGAGGGTGTCCTGATGGCTCTAGACTAATCATAAAGGGAAGTGATTTGATTCTCAGTGCGAACCACTTGATTAACCTAATTGTTGTGAATTATTCAATAACTCAGAAATTAATATAATATAAATTTAAATATAATATATTAATTAAATATATATTTTTACAAAAACACAGAATGGGAGTCTGGTTCCACTGATGGATAGTGGTGGTTAAATGGATTTAATTGGCTATTAGAGTTAATTGCTTATTTTATAGGGGAATATTAGTGCAAATATTAATCACTGCTGTTACTCACAAATAATAACCAATATAATAGTCATACAGTACTGAACACACAAAAAACAAAAAAATACATTTCCCATTTAAATTGGTTCAAATTTAAATAACTGAAACTTTAAAAAAAAGTCACATCGTCTTTGAAGATGAGGTATTTTATACCATGTCCTGTACAAGAGAAATTACATTTGTTTACAGATTATTTCCAGTTACACCAACACTGAGAAACTTTTATTCAGGTTAATGTTCACAAACATCTTTGCATTATAAATGATAAATAACAGAAATAATGCTAAATAACAGAGATAATGATAAACAGATACATTAATTATATTAATTACATTAAGATGACACAGTGTCACTTATTTAAACATAATTAATCAAATGATCCTTGTTAAGGAAATATTCAATCCTGAAGAAAAATATTGATGAAATTTTAAATAAATGAGTAAGAAATTTAGGTCAGTAAATGAGTACACAGTGTTCCACTTTGCAGGTCCAGCTGGAAGTCGCAGAATTTGCATGTATGCAAATGATATGCAAGTTAATTACATAACTGTGCTGTCATGAATAATTAAGTGTAGTAGACGCATGTCTTTGTGGCTTCCTGCACCGGCACACTGAGTGATGGGCAGATTATTTACACCATGTGATCACGTGAGAATCTGACTGACAGATGCCCTTCAGGGTGATGTCAGAGGGTTTGGTTTCTGCAGCCATTCAGGATCACACTGCATGTTTTTACCTTACAGCCTTTACATGCAGGATACATCCACACACTCAACAAGTCCTTGAATCTGAGAGGCCATGCCAACAGTGTCAGTATCCTGTCACAAGAAGTCAAACATGGCAAGACCTTGATGTTCTCAGAGATTTACACACAGGGCTCAACGACGAGGACCTCAAAAGGATATCACCTTCGTCGAGAGGCTTTTCTCTCCCTAGAATGTGAGATAAGATCTGCTCTTTGTGATATTAAATCTGCCAGCGTTCTCTGCAGCAGGGGCGGAAGGATGGTGTGGGTGTCCGTTCTGTTTCACAGCTGGTTCATCACGCAGTGCAGTGGCACGACTAACACTGATGTTCTGGCTCATTCAACTTCCAAAATTCTGCTTTTCTCCCCCTATTATTATTACATTTCATAGATTAAATATGCTGCACACATGTCCCTCCCTCAGAGTTATCATCTATAATTAAAATGTTTATAAAGTCTCCAGATCAACACAAAATGTCATAATGAAGTGGGTTTTTCCGACCACTGACATTCTCTTCCTGTTTTTGCTGCCACATAATAGGTTGCAGTTGGTCATTTTGTCCTGTTTTCTCTCCGCAGTGCTGAAGCGTTTCGAGCCACGGAGAGCGTCCAGGATCTGCCCTGCTGCCTGAACACACCGACACTTGACTTGCTTGAAAAAGAGAATTTGAAAATGGTGAACAGTATGTAGAAAGAACAACGAATGTATCTTGTTACGTCTGTAAACATAAGGACGTAGCAGGGCTTTTACATTATTGTCTTTTCTTTATTAATATATATATATATATATATATATATATATATATATAACAATTTTGTCTGCCTCTTACAGATATTGAGATGCATGAAGTCTGTTTAACAGAGATTTTCATAAGCAAAGTCGATCTAAGACATTAACAAGTACTAGACAAATATATTTGTGAAGTGTTGTTCACTGGTTCTCGAGTAATCACAACAAATCACATGGCTGTGCTCATATTTCTTCTGACAGAACAGCACATCCTAATTAAACATGCAGAATTGTAGAACACATGTTAATTTAATGTAACAAAAATGTTGATTTTTATGCAGGCCACTATTAAAATATTAATAGAGTAGGCTTGCATTTCGCAACGTATCAAAGCCTTTCACACTCTGCTAATGATATGTGCTACCTCTTTTCTCTAACAAGCTGGGTGCTTGTACTCTTCACAGCCGGTAGGCCTGACCCCTCTGCTTCAGTGGGTAATAATTACAGCCTTAAAAGATCAGTAATTACTTCCTGCTTTTATTATTAAAATGGCAGAACATGTCTATATGGAAGTAGTTTAGCCCTCTAAGGACAATGCATTAAGACAATGCAAATGAGGTTAGAAATTACAGTATAAATTACAGTATATGAAATTCAAAACAATCATTTGAAAAGACAAGAATCCCACATTTGAAATATGTATATAAATCTTAATAGGTATAGGTGATCTTATATAAAAGTGATCTTATATTGGTATATAAATGTGATCTTATATAAATGTGATCTTACTTCCTGCATTACTATGATCTTCTCCTAGAATACTATGGTATGGTTATATACTGAAACAGTTGAAATTCTGTAATACATGCCATCGTAACTGGGATTTAAGTCTTAATTAAAGACCAAAGCTTGACGTGTACATTTAAATGTGATTTTGTGTTATTTATTTTTAAAAATCTAAAGATTTACAGAGAAATGTTTCGAGCGTTTGTCACCTCGTTTAATCGCTACAATTAAGTAAATTCCGAGTACATCGCATGTAACAACGGCATTCCGTAACATGAAGTACAGTGGTAATTCCCCAACTGATCGATAGGTGGCGTATGAGGGCCATAGATCGATTAGTGGCACATGCCTGGAATTCGCGATACCTGCAGTAAGAAGGAAGGTTTACTGAAGGACAGTGATCGCGTACATTTATTTTTTGTCAACTTTCAGTAGCACTAAAAATAAAAAAGTCACTGACAATAAGAAAAGCGTTTTTGTACATATTCCTAGTTAAACTACATAACAGTTAAAACCAAATCCTTCTAGCACATTCTTTTCAAAGAAAGACATGTACAGAATAGAGTTACTTATATAACTCAGTGCCTGATGATTGCCTGATTGTTTGTATACTAGTTT
>JAOYMR010000001.1:955614-978152 GCA_025802075.1 Tenebrosternarchus preto | reverse complement strand
TATTCTCATATGAAATATGTACTGAAGATGCGATGCAATAGTCATATTTAATGAAATATGAATTATCCGTTTAGGAGAAAAACTTCATTCACTGACCTCATTTATTGTTTTCCGGTACTTTATAAATATTTTTTCATATCATCTCCAGCGCTAAAGCGCATCTGCCGAGCAGAGAAAAGTTTCAAGTGCAGAAGCGCTGTTGCCTTGAAGGCAACACACTCCGTTTGAATAATTAATCTCCTTTTTGGTGCAGATAGAATCTGGGGATGAAGATGTGACGTGTGGATATGATTTTTCTCAGGAACAAAGGGAATGTGAAAATGTGAAAATGAAAGACAGAGAAGCGCCCGAGCAGATGTGATGAGATGTTGTGAAAGGATATCTATTCTAACGTACTCTCTTCATCTGCTATACTCTCTCCCTCTCTCCCCCTCTCTCCTTCTCTCTCTCTCCCACACGCGATTCCTCCCTCCCCCTCTCTCCTCTCTTTAGCCCTGCGTGACTCTGTTAACAAACATCTACCGCATCTGCCTGTGTAATTGTAAGTATTACATTCTTTTCTATATTGTTTCATAATACGTTAAATCCGAAATGTTACATTTAGATTAAAAATTATGTTTATTCAATTTTAGAAAGGATACAATGGACTTAAGAAAGGCTGGACTTGACCTTAGATTGATTAGGGCAATTATATAGGGTACTTTTTAATTCTTTGCAAATGTTCTCGCCTTCAGCTGCTAGTTATAGGTATATTTGAATGGAAGATGTATATCAGATAATGCAGTTATTGGTCTCTTGAGCGAAAAAGCCGAGTTGTTGCATATAGTTATTTCAAACTGTTAACTACTGAACTGTCTGCGCACTTCAGTCAGCGGCTCAGGGTGCGAAGGAAATTAATAGGTTATTACAGAATAGGTATTATTGTATTCAGAGCGTTTTTTAAAATAATTGCTGTTCATGAATGATGCGGAGTACACGGTGGCATTTGGAGTATAAATTAATGTGATGTAAAATATTTTTCTTAAGTAGTAGCCTTTGGGTGTCATTTTAAGTGTGAATGTAGTAGATCGTTATTAACAACCAGTTTAGCAATTTTACAATTTGACTAAAATCATTATTTCACGATTTTCTACATTCTACAGTGTTAACATTGATTTGGCAAATCAACCAGTGGTTCAAATCTTACATAATTACTGCAGATTGTATAAACTGAATTTAAGTCAATTTTAGGCTAATCGATCTCTTATTTATTCAAAATCTCGTGGAACAATTAATCTGGACAATTAAGATAAAAAAACGTTTTATTAATCGTATTCGACAACAGGCAAAACTAATTCTGCGTCTCCCCAATGCTAATTGATTGTGTCAACATGTATATTGCTCTATTGTTTTTAAGGGAACTGCCCGCAACAATACCATATTGTCCTCTAAGTGGCAGTAACCTAATATAGCTGAAAGGGGAAACTTTTTATTTTTAAATGTGATATGCACTAGACCAACAGTTTATTGCTTTGACACAACGACACTAGATTTTACCAGGTATACACAATCTACTCTAATATTTGATAAACGTACCGATTTATGCGTTGGTATAACCAACTACATGAAATCACATTAGAAAATCGAAGATTGATCATTTCCTTTGATTCCTGCTATACGCTCCGCGGCTGTGTATCAGTTCCTCGGTGAACGTGATTTCTGTACTTTATCCTAAAGACTAAGGGCTACGCTTATAACTGCTGGGGATTCAGAGCCCAGTGATGCGGCCCCGTGCCGAGACCGGCGCAGTGTACCTGTTAAAAGGCGCTGCGCAGAGAACCCTCGAACCACCGGTGTCAGCGCGCGGACCTCCCTGCGAAATCTTAATCCGCTAAAAGCATCGGGTCTCGTATATACACTGACATCCTTCCAAACAATGCATACAGGGGTTTTGCCTCTGTTTTACGTTTACGTAAGAGAAGTTTACTGTAGTACTTATCGACCTTAATATCTGTGCGCAGGGTGACGTGATGGTCAATTTAAAAGAATGTTGCCACTATAACCAAGATAGGAAAGTTTTTTTTTTTACCTGATTGTTTTAAAGAGGGCTGAAGTAAAGATAAAAACATATAATATTCATATAATGCAGTGTATCTGCATTTGCAAGACGCAGAGCTTGTGGCGGTGATTCAGTGATAGTAACATCATCGAAGCTTTTTTTTTTTGGGGGGGGGGGGGGGGGGTTGGAAGGAGCCCAAACAGTCACGCGCATGCTCGCGCGCCCCCCCCCCCCCCCCCCCCCCCCCCCCCCCCGCCCCCCCCCCCCCCCCCCCCCCCCCCCCCCCCGAAAGGAGCACAATCATTCACTCTCATTCTCTCTCTCCACACTCTCATTCTCTCTCTCCACACTCTCATTCTCTCTCTCCACTCTCTCATTCTCTTGCTCGCCTCTCTCTCTCTCTCTCTCTCTCTCTCGTGCGTCTCTCGTCTGGGAGGGGGAGCCCTGCCTCTTCGCCGTCCTCAGATCAATGCCCAGGCCACTCACTTTCTGATGTTGCACGACGGGAAATGCTTTGAATACTTGCGACATGGCCGCTTGCGTTGATTGCCAAGATTGACAGCAGAAACCATCGTCTTCTCTTGTTTCTGTTATACAGAGAGGAGATAAACGTGACAAGTAGTTACAACAGCTCTTAGCAGTCCTGAGAGTTGAACTTCATAGCTAGAACGGGATTCCCACTACGGTCAGTGGAATCGCTAGACTTTAGTTTCTTGTCTTTACCCTACAGATTTCATAGCGCTTTATTTCTAGCATTTATACTGAAACGGGATACGGCGAGGACAAGCGTTCGTGCTTCACACCCAGCTCACGTCAAGGTAAACTTCTGTTTTCAGCTGTAACCTGTTGTTCCGTGATTTCGTGCCGATTTAAGATTTCTGTGCTGATTTTCAGTTCGTCTCGTAGCAATATCGCTCTTCAACGCCATTCGTAAACATCTCCGTTATCTAAGTGTCGCTCTAACTACTAAAACATTACAGTTCTGGCTCAGTCGATGATTTAATAATATAATTTTGTTTGTTTGTTTAGGACGCATTTATTTTGTTTATCGCGTTGCTTTTTCCAGCGAGGCGTAGGCAGTATGACTCGCATTTTAATACGTAAATCTCGACTGAGCGGTGCCAGCAGATATAAGCAGATCCTTGTTCTTGTAATAATCATTGTGATAGTCAAAAGTTGACAGAAGTTTCCCCCATGGTTGCCTCCGTACCTCTGTTATGCTGTGTTTGCTTCATTGTTCGTAATGTAACAGGCTGCAAGAGGCAGGCTGACTCACGCGCATCCAGAACTGAAACCAACTAAACCAAGTAAAAGAAACGACTCTTATCTACCCTTTGTAGGACCATGAACAAAACAAGTCGCATATTGAAAGTAC
Organism: Tenebrosternarchus preto; assembly: GCA_025802075.1. Lineage (NCBI taxonomy): Eukaryota > Metazoa > Chordata > Actinopteri > Gymnotiformes > Apteronotidae > Tenebrosternarchus > Tenebrosternarchus preto. The sequence continues at coordinate 974,739 of JAOYMR010000001.1, read as the reverse complement.
CAACAACTTTTTTTCTGAGTTAATAAGAGATTGCGTTGTTATCCGGATGGCAGCTAAACTTCCGACCATAGGAAGCAGTTTTGTTTGTGTCCACAGAGCGGTACTATTCGTTGACGACGACTGGGGCTCGACTTTAGATACAGCGCTACGACCCCTTGGTTCATATTCGACGTCTTTTCAGCTTCTATAGCTGACGAAATTTTATACAAGTAATTTAGACAAAAACTATTGTTTTTAATCGACACCGCACAGTTTAATTTTCACAAGTCAGAGTTACTGATGATCGTTCTTTCTAAGAGTGTGGAAATTTTCTCTGACTTAACTTTCGCTTGGGGTCAGGGAAATTGACCCTAGAAAGAATGCACAATCCATAAATTAAAATGAACTGCTTAACCAAAGGCTGGTCCATTTAGGGGCGATATACAACTTGGACAACCATGTTCCTTTTAGCTTCCAGTCTTGACAAAAGCAGCTCCGAACGCCACGGCGTGAGCGCTGAAAGGACGTGAACTCCAAAAATTATTTACCTATGCGTGCTTTTTTATTTGATGGTATTTAGTTTAATCAGTGACCAGTAACAGCACTCGTGAATATTACAATATAATCTTATTAATGATCGGAAGTGTTTATTAAGCATGAAATAAGACACTTTGTCAATAAAAATTGAGTGATTTTGTAATAATCTACCTTCCATAATTATTTAAAAATGGCATTTAGTAATACGTTTGATTACAGTTATGGTTATTTTCAAATAGTAAGGAAGACGTATTCCAAATGTAGTTTTTCGGATTTATACAGGACAGGATGTCTTAGTGATTCCCAGACACTCTGCGCGTAAAGGTACTAAAAAGACAAAAATATTTGATAGAATGTAATATGTGCGAACTTTGTCTGTGTGACAGAGATAGGTCATCGTCCACAGGGTGTTCCCCAAAAGTACACGCATTCAGACACAGATAAGCGGTTTTCGACTGCTGGACACGAGGTGATAACATTTTAATAAGAAACATTGCATGCTGACGTATTCTGGAATTTATAGGCTTTTAAAAAAAACCTGCTAAAGGGAACGTAGACTCTCCAAGTACCGCAATGCGCCGATCATACAAATTGTTACACGTGAAACCTTCGCGATACTTCTTTCTATTTCTGCCGATTTAATTTCATTGTCACTTTTTCAGTTCACGTTGGAAACGAAACGGTGACTTTTTCTTTTCTTTAAACCTTCGGAGAAAATACAAAGCGTTGTTGTTCTCGTGAATGGACGCAATCGGACACCTTAATTAAACCCAGCTTAACTTCTTCTCGTTCTTCTCTCAGAAATTGTGTCCAGCCTGTAAGAATAACCCGGTGTCTAATAATACATTCTTGTCTTAAGTGAGTGGGGCTGTTTGAAAAACAATCCCCTGACTTGCCCCTCTGTTGGGGTGAAGTTGATCCCGTAATGGCATTTTGTTTTGCGCAGTTGCTGTTAGCTCTGGGTGGAAGTTCCCTCATAAGGTAAGCTCAGTAGAAGTCTAAATGGCACATTTATAATTAGACTGCCAATTCAGCACATTGTCCTGATAGCTGTACAGGGATATGCAGCACTGTCTGGAGCTCTCAATAGAGGCACTTTATTCAGTGGCGGCTAGTTTGTCCCTGCCTGCGTGTATGGTGTGAGAACAGGGGCTCTTTTGATGGACACGTACACAATTGTTATTCATAGAAAAAGCATTAAAAAAAGTAAATGTCCAGTTTTAATGCCTGATTGTGTGAACACTTTTATACAAAACTAGCGTTTTTTCAACAAAATATCCCACGAAATGATACGTGCGTAATTCAATTTCAAATGCACATTTTGAACTTAAGCTGCAGACACAGCTGCGCGGACCTTCCGTTATTGAGTGGATCCACTAATCGATCTTTTACGCGTGCCTATAGAGGATGGAACTATTTAGTGATCTTAAGTAGTTTTTTATCTGTCACGGTTTTTCATACACACACACACACACACACACACCTGGGAATTCACTAAACAATGTCTTTCACGTCTCGCGCAGCTCCGAGATTAACTTAGAAATATTAGGTGTTGCAAGTGTCTCACCGTAATGAACCAACATTTGTATAAATTCCTTAAGTAAATAATCTGGTAATCTGACCTTTATTAATATCATAGGGTGTGTTTTGCAGGATTTTCTGCACGTGGATTTGGGAAGGAACCTGTGGTCTTGCGCGAGGAGAGTGTATTTCCTAACTGGATCCGGCAAGAAGATATCGGCTCGCTGACGCATATGGTGCCAGTAAGTTCAGCGATTTGGCATAGCGCTTCTGCAGTGTAGCCAGGCTCGCGCTGCTTCCTTTTCTCCCGGTTCCTCGCTTGTTCTGATAGACCTATTTGATATCCCATGTACGAGTATTGTCATTGAAACTTTGCACTCAAAGTAGGTCTGTTTTCTGTGTGCAGGTCAGGACGATTCTGTTAGGTCACACACAATTCGTGTCTCGTTAACCTCGTGTTAATTTAAATGTGTCTTCGCATGAAATTTCAAAGTCGCTTATTAAATCTGCGATATTTTCATCTTCTTTCACACGCAGGCGAATGCTAAAACTGTTTTGCTTATTCAGGATTATGTAAAGCATAATTAGATTGGATTATCTGAAAAGGTGCGAACGATATTTGGATTATTATACATCAGTAGGCACTGAGCGGCGGGGAAGTTGCTTATTTTACTGCAAAAATATGTAATATTATTAAAATTATAACATTTTAGTGCAGAGGGCACCCGGAATTTACTATTCGCCGTTTAAGATTTCACAGAACTGCAGAGAATTTTTCCAAATGTGTGTAATGCTTTCGGTACGTTTTACCTTAAAGCGCGTTAAAAGAATCTCATAAGTAAACTGTCAGTCTAAGATATTCTTCCTGAAATATTCTGTTAGGTTCTTTGCCAGGCAAGCATCCAAATATCCCTTAATGGTTAATTATAATTTGTAGATTTGGAGTATTTTGATTTTACTGTCTTTTTTAAGTTAATTGAATGTCGATGATAATCCCTCGGGACTTCAGAATCGTTTCGTGCTTTTTAGTCGAAGGCGCTGTCAACTCTGAAACATAAGTAGTAAATCAACAAACTATTCCCTTTCATTTAGACCTGTTTCTTTAAAAAAGTATTTTGCTTCTGAATTTTTCGCTGTATAGGTTTTATTACCTCCTATAAACTGAATTTTATTTTCGTAATACCCCTTACTCATACCATACATATATATATTTTTTTCAGTTATGATTTTGCGTTGAATAGCACGTGAGCTGTACCTCGGTAGTTTAGTGAATTGGTCCTGATTTGCTTTTCTGTTTTTGTCTCAGAAAAGCTTTTTGTCGATCATTAATCTTAACAAGGTGTATCTTAGTATGCACCTAAAAATGAATGACGGGAGATTTGTCGGTTCAGTTCGAAGGCCTTTCCTATCCTCTGATTGGTTTATTTGATGATAATATCCTTACCAAGCTGAATTCCGTTTATTACTCACAGGAATCTGAAGTGAAACGTTGCAGCTGCCTCAAAAACAGGGGAAAAGCGCCATTTCATGTTTAAAAAGCGCCATTTCATGCTTAATGCTAAAAGCACATACAGTGTGTTTTAGGAAACGAGTTTAGAATTTTAGTGCAGTTGTAGCATTCAGTACAAATACGTTTCTCACACCCTCGTCTTCAAACGTGGCCCCGTCTGTTGTAAACTGGTGAATATTACTTCACACACTCCGAGCAAACTGCTTAGTGTGCAAGTTGCAACAGTGTCTCATGCATTAAGGAATTTATCCGTGGATCAAACGGGCTTGTTCTGGAGGGTTGTAGCTCAGCGCAAGGGCCCGGGGCAGCCCGGGTCCGGCCGGACAGGCCCACGGACCCGGCCGGGTCGCGCAGGGCTTCTCCGTGTGGCGAGAGACAGGGTAGTAGGAGAGTTGCAGAAGAACCTTAATGATAAACAGCAGTGGAGGTAAACAACAGCAGGTGTGGTAAAGGTAAGGCATGAGGAAGCCATGGGGGAGCTGGGCTGGGGGAGTGGAGAGCACAGCGGCACATGTTGGGACATCTGTCTTTAAGCGTTAGCTAATTTGCTGTGGAATATTTCAACAATGATCAAAACCAATGGCAGCATATTCATTAGAAGCTCGTGAGCCCATGACCTCCTTGCTTTCTTTTGTGGTACAGTGTCTCAAGTTTGTCGAATTCATGATTAAACTTTTACTGAACTTTTTAATCACCAAATTCACCTTTTTGAATCACAGTTTGCCTTTTCTGGCAGTTAATTAGTGATATACAGGAAACAGGTGGCTTGGTTGCAAATAGTTTGAGAAATTGTGAACAGCAAGGATTTTTAAAACAGCATCAACAGAAATAGTTAACAATTTATTATTATTATTATTATTATTATTATTATTATTATTATTATTATTATTATTATTGGCAGTAGTAGTACTGTTGTTTACAGTCTGCTCCTCCATTGTTCACATGATCTGAGCTACAGACAGTGAGCAGTTTTGTCTCATTTATCCGTGTAGTGTAGAACCCCAGCACTGTCTTCACTCAGGGAGCTGTGTGACGCTTGCCTGAATTGCCCTGTGATTTACAGGCCCAGGGGTCAGTCATGTGGACTTTGTAGATGGACAAAATCTTAGTTGTACTTTCAGTGTAACAATCAACTGACTGATAATGAATAAAAGGACTTCTGGTTGTGCGTGGACCTCTAACTCCAGGGCTTAAGGATTTCTTTCCCCCACTATAAGTAGAAATTAGGAAGCCTGTACTTATCTATGGCTTTAACAACACACCCAAATTGCAGTCTTGCTTTTGAAGAGAAAAAAAAAGTGAAGAGACTGACGTTATAGCAAAGGAAAGCTGGAAACCCTAGAGCAGCTGGAATAGCCGCTAAACACAGTCTGTAACGAACTGGATCCTTCCTTAATAAGAATGGTTTTTTTCCCCATGTTCCTCCTGGAGCCCAGACTTGATCTGAGAGCAGGAGGTGCTTGAAGGTGCTGTCCGGGTTCTCTGGCCCTCTGGCACACTGGCAAGTACCTTTTGCCCAGTGGTACAGCAGATTCTGCACCTGTAGCTCCCCGAGGACACCGGAATGCAGGAGAAGAAAGACCTGATCCTCCGGTGTGATCTCAGAGCCTCCCTCCCACCACACCGCTGCCCTCTACAAATTATTAGCCGCGTTACAGAATGTGCCGGTGTAAAAATAGAGCGCCGTGGTAGCATTTGTCACATGAAAACACACCACCATTCACAGGGCCAACGAGATCCTTCTGCCTGACTTGTGTAGAGGTTTATGGAATGGGAGGCATGGAAAACAAATATGCCTTCCACACTGAAAATGGATAGCTGCACTAAAATGTATTCTGGTCTACCTGTTTTTATTCCTCATTCTACTGGTCTCTCTATGTCTCTCTTAAGATGCACATAAATATTGAGGATTAATTGGAGGCGTCCCTGGGGCTGTGAGATTTTTCACACGGGTTCTGTGCCTATCGGGAGTTGTAATCAGCACTATCAGGTGGAGGCTCTGCTCTACAACACTGTTTTTATGAATCAGAGAAAGATTTCTGTGGTGCATATGAAGATTGTGGGGTTATTTCCATATCAAAGCAGTGCAGTGTGGAGTGTGACAGTAATTAAAATGCAGTGGTTTGGAACCCTGTATTCTCATATACACACACAGACACACACACACACACACACACACACACACACACACACTAACACAGACACACACACACACTAACACACACACACACACACTAACACACACAGACACACTCTCTCTTTCTCTCTTTCTTTCTCTCTCTCTCTCTCTCACACACACACACACACACACACACACACATGTATTCGTGTGTGCTCTCCGAGGTGGAGGTTTTTGCCGTGGGGAGAGCGAGGGAGCAGGCAGCACTGTGCGGGCGGTTGACTGCCGCGTGCGTCTCTAAATGCACTTATAATTTTGTACAAATGTTTCTACCAGGCCGTGCTCTTTTGCGGAGTGCTCTGTCTCGCAGCCAAAACCGATTCAAGACAAAGTTAGTTTGCTTTCTCCCAACCTTCTTGTTGTGGCCTTGTGTCTCGCTGCCACTCTCTCCAGCTGCTCTCCAAGCACCAGCCCTGGGTCGTGTAGTTAACCTTTAATTGGTCTATGAATAAATGATGGAGGTCCTCCTTTTGATATGATGGCTGTGTTTATGACTGGGCCTTCGTTGCTGTTAATTGTTGTCACCTTAAAAGTGTAATTGTGTGTGTGAGTGTGTGTGTGTGTGTGTGTGTGAGTGTGTCTGTATGCATGCGTGTGTGTGTTTGTGTGTATGTGTGTGTGTGTGTGTTTTCTTTTGCTGTGTTGTGCTTTGGATGGCTTATTTAATAGCAGATGTTGCTAAAACACTTTGAATACAGTTAAGAATTTATTACTGCGCTGTTGTTGAGTCTCTTGAACTCGCTGCCTTTCTGTATGTCGTCTTCCTCCTGAAACCCGTCCTAACAAAGAGTGATGTGAGAGTAACCGGCTCATCCCAGTCACGACGCCCGGGGACCCAGTGATCAGTTCAAACAGCTCCCCAGGGACATGCTGTGTGGAGCCCTGGCCAGGTTTCTAAATATAACCTGCCAAACAATCACAACAGTTGTTGATATGTGGTGCTGTTTGTTGAGGGAATTCTGTGTGATTTTTCTCCAGAACAGAGACTTTGAGGAGGATTGTCGCACCATTATTCTGTCTGAGATAGGAGGAAGGAAAAAGCCTGGGAATCTTAGGAATGTCTAATAGCAATTTGTGAACTATTCTCAAAACTCACAGCATGTTTTAAATTCAGACCTTGAAACGACTGAATTGGAAGGTCAGTGTTTCTATTCTGCTGATTTATTCTCCAGATTATTACAGTTCAAAATTCTGCTGTTATATTTAATGGCAAAGAAAAAACAAACAAAGAAAGCCCATATGTCCATATCTACAGTATTAAAAAACCCAGGATCATATCTGACATGTAAATCCTGTCAAAAAAAATTTTTTTTGTCTTTTAATATTATATTTAATATTAACACAGTATCAATTATCAGAAATATTGTGAGTCTAACGCAGTACTGTTATTCTACTCCAGGAAGCTTCAGTATAAAACTTGAGTTGGGAATAGGCACTATGAAATTATAGATAGCTTCGCTAAATTGCGTCCAAATTAGGCATCGGTGTGTCTCGTTCATAATCCCCGAGGTCCAACTTCATCCGGACGGTATATTTCCGTAGCCAAGCCTGCTATGTACCAGTGTAATACAACATCAGACACACAGTCTTTAGTATGGACCAACCTGGGCTGGTATTCTTTAACATGGCAGAAATATTAGCAGCTGTTCAAGCATCTGCAGAGACATGTCAATGTGTGTGTGTGTATGTGTGTGTGTGTGTGTGTGTGAGTGTGTGTGCGCGCACACATATGCCTGCTTGTGTGTGTGAGTGTGTGTGTGTGTGTGTGTGAATGTGCTTGTGTGTGTGTGTGTGAGTGTGTGTGTGTGTGTGAATGTGTGTGCGCGCACACACATGCCTGCTTGTGTGTGTGTGTGTGCACATGTTTATGTCATCTTCACTTATCCATCACACATTGATAGATCAAAGTTCACTCAGTGAATTAAGAGTCAATAATTACTCTGGATTTGACCCACTGGTTTACAACACTGCACTGAAATTAGCGCATAATTTTTTCTTACAATATTTAAAATTCCTACAAAACTATCTATATCTTTAATATTGCTTTACTCCGATGTACTCCGCTTTATTGTGACCTACCCATATAAATTCATAAAAAGCTACTTACACACAGAATAGCATCGTGCATCGTATGTCATGTTGGTAATAATAGTTTAAAGTGCATAAAAGTAAGAAGAAACACCATTGCCCTTGGGATACGTTCTAAGAATGTTCCCTGGTTCTAAGAGTACGTGCCAGTTCTAAGAATATTTGCCTGGTTCTAAGAATATTTGCCTGGTTCTAAGAATATTTGCCTGGTTCTAAGAATATTTGCCTGGTTCTAAGAATGTGCTCCTGGTCTTTTCCACCAAGAAACCAGTAGTGAGTGGGATGAGTGGCGCGAGGCAGCATATTGTTACGTGGGTCTACAGCTTATTGAAGGGACATCTGAAACAGCCTTGGAAACTGTATGGAAAAGTTGGAAGATATCATGCCAAAATCACATTACCCACAGTTTTTGTGTGTGGAAACTCGGAATGCATGATGCCAAAAACAAATTAAAGTGACAAAAGAGGGTAGAAAGAGGAGGAGGGACCCTGTGGCTGGACGTCTGACAGTAGTTCAGAGAGACCTTCCAAAACCTGCTCCTCTGTTTCCTTGTTCCATGATTATTTACACTGAGTCTCAGTTTTTACAGGGGTTTTGCTTTCGGGGTGTGTGTGTGCGTCATGAGAAAATGGCTTCACCAGACCCAACCACAAGAGCTACTCTCTCTCGTTCTCTCATTCTCTTTCTCATTCTCTCTCTCCCTCTCCTTCACTCTTTCCTTCTGAAATAAGCAGCAAAATCATCTGTTAGTTGACCATTGGTGGATGCTGACATTACATTTCTCTCTGGGTTGTGCAGAGAACAGGCAGATGGTTTGGAACTAAAGCACTTGTCTGTGAACAGCTCGGATGAGGAGGTGGGCGATCACAGTGAGTGTGTGTGTGTGTGTGTGTGTGAATGTGTGTACCTGCATGTATGCAGGTGTGTGTGTGTGTGTGTATATGTAGGTGTGTGTGTGTGTGTGTATGTGTGTATGTGTGTATGCGTGTGTGTGTGTGTGTGTGTGTGTGTATGTGTGTATGCATGCGTGTGCGTGCGTGCAGGTGACTGGAGTTCACATGAAGCTCCCCAGATAATCACACATGGCTGATTTCAAAGTGGCGGTGAGGTTGGGCATCTTTGTTATGGCACAAATGGGGTTGTGCCCAATGTGCACCAGCTCAGAAAACCACACGCGGGTCCAACCACCAGCCGCACATCTTTGTTAGTGACAGCTCAGCTCTGAGGCCGAGGGCAGAACACAGACTCACCACCAACATGTCCTCAAACAGCTACTTCATGACAAGGAGACATGAACTCACCGATCCGACGGTGGTTCCAAAGCAGAGATCCTTTTTTCTCTCTTTCTTTCTCTCTGCCTCTCAGGTTTTGCCAGCACATTTTAAACCACACCAAAGTAAAAACACCACGTTGGAAAATTTGAACATTTTCGCTTTGGAGCGCAGAATGGAAAAAAACCAACAACTTGCAATTGAATTAAAAAATCATCCTCCTTTTTCATTAGTTTGTCAGGCTACCTCTTCACAGCAGGAAGGGCAGGGACTATAATTTCAGCCTCTCCGTTTTCTGTACAGCACCCGGTGTGTCCCAGGCCTGCGTCACACAGCGTCTGCAGAGAGGAGGCTGCTTTTTTCTTTGCTTTTTTTCTTTTCAAATATGAATATTTTGTGTATTTTTCTCCCGTGCGTTGCTCTAGAGGCTCTTCGACAGCCCTAAAGCCACACTGACACCCACATCCAACACACACTGTGTAAGGCACTTCCTCCAGACTAAGTGTGCAGGAACATGTATACTCCAGGGAAAGAAAACTGAGGTGAGGGCAGGGGGACATGATTTAGAGGGGTGTGTAACAGACTCACAACCCTCTCTGGGCAGGGGGACTTGATTTAGAGGGGTGTGTAACAGAGTCACAACCCTCTCTGGTCTTTTGCCTGTCATCTTGTGCTGAAAACACCTCACATTCAGCTCTCACAAAGAGCTCTACCTACCAGGAAAGAAACTTAAATGATGACACAAGGCAAAACCGAAACCTTCGTTGATGCAAATGAGGATTTTTTTTTCTTGTTCTGTGTGACAGTGGCTGTCTCCCCGGCCTGCGGCCACGACCTCTGTCTTTATAGCAGGTTCTGCTCCCTGCCAAGTCACTGGGTTGATCTTCTAGCTGTCTCGAAAGCCTCCCCTTCCTCTTGGATCTTTTCATCAGCCTGGCAATGAGCGCGTTATTTTACCATTATGTAAGCAAACCTGCTGTATTTCAGAAAGACTGCAACAGCGCTGTGCTCTGGGTGTTAGGTTTAAGAGTGAATGTGTCGGTGTGTGTGAGTTTGTGTATGTGTGTGTTGCTGCAAGTGTGTTTGTGTGTGTGGGTGCTTGCACGTGTTTCTGTATGTTTGTGTGTGTATGTGTAATCGTGCATTAGTGTATGTGTGAGTCTGTGTGTGTGTGTGGATGTGTGCATTTGTGTGTGTGTGTTTGTGGATGTGAGCATTTGTGTGTGTGTGTGTGTGGATGTGAGCATTTGTGTGTGTGTGTGTGGATGTGTGCATTTGTGTGTGTGTGTGTGTGTGTGTGTGTATGCATGCATTTGTGTGTGTGTGTGTGTGTGTGTGTGTGGATGTGCTGATGCATGCATATGCCTTAGATGAGAAATAAAATGATGGCACACAACAGGGCTGTGGTGTGGTGTCTCAGAAGAGGGTTCTCTGTCTCTGGTTAGGGGCAGGGCTGAGGTGGTGGTGGTGGGGATGTAGGGAGAAGAAAAGGCCCTCCTCTTCCTCAGTGTAGCTAAATTTATTGGTCACCATCTGCAGGGTGGAGGAGTTTGGGCCCACTCCAGACCACAGAGAGGCTTGTAATTAAATCGTCATCATTATCAACTTGTGGTCAACGAGCATCTCTGACGCCAAACTCCTCCAAGATGAACATCGAAGGCAGGGAGTTTTTTTCCCTCTAAGTCCAGCGTTCGACAGAATTAGAACGTGAAAGGCAGAATAGGAAAGTGCTACACTGATTTTTTTTCCCCTCTTTTTGGCACGCGGCAAAAAAGGCAGTCCGCCATTTCCACTCAGGTTTAAACAATTACCGCACATCAGAGAGAACCAGAAGAACTCTGGCCGAGTCTGTTAGAGTGATTGGCCGACGTGACCGTTAGCATGTTAGAACTCGTAATAATATCAATTAGTAGGAATGGGTGTGCTGGTAGTATCCATATCGTTTTTGCTGGAGGTGGGGCAGACGGCTCTTAGTGTGGTATTCCACGCGCTAGATACATGAGTGACACCGAGTAGCGCGGTAAAAAGCTTTATCAGAACATAATTACAGTCCCCGTGATTAAAGGGGAAGTGACTCTGATTAGAAGAGTTTCTTGGGGACGTGGAAACTGGATGAATATTCAAATGGAAAAGGCAAGCAGAAATATTATGTGGAGGTTTTTCTTTTTTATATAGCGACGTAGTCTTCCAGACTGCCGCGCAACCGCAAAGCTATGATATCATCGTTACAGCGCGCATCTCATCCGGGCGCTATTCAGCTCTGGCTATTGGGCAGAAAATGTGCGCGCAGATATCGGGCCATTAATGCGCGGCCACCTCTTTTGTGTTAGTCAGCTCACGTGGAGATGTGTGTCTCTCTCTCACACACTCTCTCTCCCCGAGATCATTTAATGTTGTTTAGATGGCTCATGGCGGCCCGCGATTATGAAGAACGGACGAATAACACAGTGAGATGGACCGGGTTTGATGCTTGTTTTCGTAAACTATCAGCCATAATGCACCGGGCTTTCACAGCAAATTTAACTTGTAACGGTGAGGAATGTTGGCGCGCACGCGCGTGTGTGTGTGTGTGGGGGGGTGCTCGCTCCACTACGGAGAACTCGCCTGGACAGCTCGCCGAGTATCACACGTTGTCGTGAACTTCAAAGTATGCGCTCTTTAATCGAGCCAGATGAAGCGCTGTTTTATTAGCGACTCGCTTCTACGGGGAGATTAACATTGCTGTAGCCGTCTCTCATCTCTCAGTCTGTCTAGTATGGCTCGCCATGTGATAGCCTCATTTTCTATAAATCGTTTCAGAGTGTTCATAAAAAAGTATGAAATAGACAGCGTGGGCTTCACAATTTTACAATTTCACAACCGACTTCCCACTTAGAATGACAGTAGCTAACCTTCCTATTACAGTTTTTGATTTCGATAGGACATGGTTTTGCGCTCTGCAAGCTATACATAAAAAGCTTAAGGGTCTCTGAATTTATGACTGAACGCTGCTTATCTTGAGCCTTTTAAAGCCTTTAGAAAAGTGTCACATTCCCCTACTTAAAAAAAGAGTCATGGCTAAATTGTCATACATTTTTAACCTAGAGAGACTGTTGGAGAGCTGCACAACAAAGACCTATATGTGCATCAACTTTTTAACCCTTTAGTAAGGGTAAACCCCCCCCAACCCAACCAACCACCCCCCTCACGCACACACATACACTGTGTGTGTAAGGCAAAGATATCAGGGGGGCATTTAGAGAAGCATTTCCAGGGTCTGATTATTCACGTTCTTGGTGTATTATTCTGAGCAGAGCTGTGTGAGGGTTTTACAGACATGCTGCCTGGTAATCAAGCCATCGCTTGAGGATATCTCCTACACACACACACACACACACACACACACTCACACACACTCATTGCTCATTGCTTGGGGACATTGGTTTGCATGATCCTTCAAGTATGTGGTGAGGAAGGTGGGGACCTATCTGAACGGAGAGTGAAAGGGTCCATCCGACCCGTCCCACTCCCCTCATACACCTTCACCCTGCTGCACATCCTCCAGTCTCACCTTTATTTATTTATATCTCGGCTTCCTCCTGGGTCCTTCTCATCATTTGTGTGTAATTTAAGATACATTTGAAAACAGTGTGTGGTGAACAGTAGGGAGTGCTGAGGTCTCCTGATATTTTCGTTGTAACGTTACAGAATAATGAACAGCACGTGTTCCAGCAATCGCACCAGAATCCCAGAACCTTTCCGTGTGGTCCACCTGTCGTGATGTCATCGTTGAGAATGCTAACCTGGCCTTGGCACCAGAATTTGCCACACATTCATCAGCTTCATCAACTGAAGGACTCAGAACACGAGGTTCACTATATCACAAGTATAGCTGAAGACTCCAAGTTTTGTGCGATTGTGTATCTTCACAAATGTTCACAGATGGTTGGTGGCTTAACCATCTGGATTGTGCCTGTAGTTGGAGGGTCAGTGAGGGTCTCTCTTTGCCACTAGGTGAGGTGTTCATGGGGTTTCATATGGCCTGTGCCACTTTCTAATGGCTTCTCTGGTCACTATTGGAGCATAATACCCATTTCACAGTGTTTGTCTTGCCCCCACTCAAGTCCAGAAATGTACAAATTTGCTCAAGAACACAGGACATATAGTGGTGCTTGTGATGTAAGTTGTTATTACTGGATATGTGGGATAGGAAAATTTGGACTTTTTCCCCCCAAATCCGCTGTGCAGTGGGCATTACATCACAAAGGCGGTGTTGTAAGTAGAGGGTGTGTGTGTCATAACTTACTCATTTGTTCTACATCGTCTGACCACCCTATTCGTCCCGTAACATGTACAATTAAACGTCTAGGTTAACATACGATAATGGAAAAGCACAGCGCAGACTTGCATAATGGAAGCACCATCCCTGCATGTGGGACGAGACACTGCTCTTTTCTCCTGTGAATGTTTCGGCCGTCCTGCTGCAGTTCTACGGCTCGCGGGTTCATAGCCACATTAGGCCCGCCAGCGCCCGGGTCTCGGGCATGTCGACATATCAAGAGGAAGGTTGAGAGCAAACCATAATCCTCCCCCCTCCCCCCCAGACCTGCCCTCCTGTCCTGACTTGCTGGTGCAATCATGTGACATTGTAATTTCTCCAAGGCTAGAACGCTCACAGCGGTTGGGGCTTCCTGAAGATGATTGTGTACAATCAGGGTATCATGGAAAAGGACATAGTTTTAATAGCACAGTAGAGAACCATGCATCTCCTGAGTAGAGAACCATATGCATCTCCTGTTTGCTCTAATTGAATTCAGCACTAAAATTTGCTGGCAGGAGCATTTACCTTGTTGGACTTATTTATTGCCTGACTGGAGAGGTAATTTGACCTCTTCATTTCAAAAGCTCTTTTTACCCCTTGCAAGAAAAAAAAAATCTGTGTTAAACTCAATTACACCACTGATCAGTGACTCAACCAGTGTGAATAAAAAAGGGAACGACAGAGAAGAGGAACGAAAGAGGAGAGGAATGAAAGAGAGGAGAGGAATGAAAGAGAGGAGAGGAACTCTTTCTGTCTCTGTCAGAGCTCTCTGACTCCAACAGGCTAGGAAGCTAATACAGCAGGAGGTTGTGAGAGAGGGAGCGAGAGGGAGGGAAAGAGAGAGAGAGAGGGAGAGAGAGAGAGAGGGAGAGAGGGAGAGAGAGAGAGAGAGAGAGATTGCCTAGCCAGCTACAGTCATGTCAGCCAAGATTTGTGTCCATCCTTTAAATCATTTCCCTCTCTAGAAAATTAAGAACGCAGAAATATTCTCAGAACGATCATTTCTCTCCCCCTACTGAATGGAGTCATTTGCATTCCAACATGTGGCAATTAATTGTGGACTTCAAAGAGGGAAAAATGATTACCACGATTGTAAATAACCAAACCAAGAGGTTATAATGTTAATTGTCTCGATGGTTAAAGCAGTTGTGTAGGACTTGCTTCAAGCATACCCACCCTTCACTGGAAGATTTACAGTTGCGTGTTGAGCTTGTGTACTTCTGCAGAATATCTGAGAAAACAGTTACCTGGCTGTGCGGCTGTTTGTCCTCGATTTCTCCGCCGCACCTCCCTGAACGTCTTTCTGCTGCTCTCCTCCAGAGAAACCATGGCAAATAATTATCTTATGCTGAAAAGTGATTTTGGAGAATTTTCTTGGCTCCTCTTAGTCCTCTACATTTAATGTGTTTGTGACCATGGGGTGAAGTTTGTGCTGCTGCTCCTCTCTTGGAGAATCATAAGTCGCTGGTGGAGCAGGTGGAGCAGGTGGAGCATCCTGACTGTTTTGCTCATTGTTGTACATTTTTCTGTTGTTCATACTGAAACCTAAAACATGCCGATATTGATCTCAGCACTCAGTTGTGATCTCAGTTGTGTGAGGGGAAAGGCCAGATGTAGGACCTGTTTCTGAACAGACGAAAAACACAACAGACACTCCACTTCTTCAGCCTCTCCAGGTTCTTGACCTTCGTCTCTTTAAATTTCTCCTCGTCTGCTTCTTATCAGATCTTTTCATGACACGTGTATCAACGGGACGGCGCTTCAATTCAGTTGCAAATGCAATCTTTCAAAACGGGCCGCTGTCACACATAGAGCTTTATAACAACAAGAACTGCAGAAAAAAACAGAAGAAAGCAGACACTGATAGGTCTGATTGTAACCTGATCATTTCTGGATCAATTGATCCTATTCTGGTTTAATTCACCATGTGATTGACTTCCGACACAGCGTGTCGCTCAGAACGGCAGCCATGCAAGATTCCTGGTCTCTTAACTAGTGCATTCATTTGAATACAGATGCTCTCCGCTCAGACCTCGTCTCTGGAAAAGGCTCAAAGTCAGGAGACAATTGCAAGTTGATTATGTTGCCCCTGACAGAATGTGCGGGTGCTTTTGTGAAGCGGCATTATTTGCATGTAAATGCTTTATTGTAAAGCTTGTGCACACTGATTGTCAGCACTGCCAGTCAGCTTTGTTGCCTGAAAAACAAAATAAAAATGAATTCCAATAAGGGTGAACTGGGAGAGGCCTGGAATCATTTTTGCAAAGGTAGAGTCTAAATCAGTCAGCATGCTGATGTTTGCTGACTCATTTTCATGCTTTGGTTTTTAGTCTCTGTGTTTTTGTTAGTTTGTCCATTCTGGAATGATTTTCTCTGCATCTGCATAATACATCTTAATATTTTTTTGTTTTTAAACATTATTCTGAAATGTTTTTGTTTGACAAAATGTCATTCCTAAACTGAAGCATGTTTGTGTTCCTACATGACTCTGACCTTTGTCTGAGTCTGTGAAATGATACACGGATGTGTGTGTGTGTGTGTGTTTTTAATGTATGTGGTATACATATGTGTGTGTGTGCATGTTTGTTTGTTACTGTATGTGTGTTACTGAAGGTGTGTGTCTGTAAATGTGTGTGTGTGTGTGTGTGTGTGTGTGTGTGGTACCCGTGGTAAACCCCCACTCCTGCTGCTCCAGGTTCTGGGTTCTTTGTCCTGTGGTACTCAGCATGTTTTTCCTCCTCAGGAGAGTGACGTCTCTCTCTAGTGTGGCTACACAAAGACCCGTCCTTCCTTTGAGGTGATAAAAACTTCCATTTATGCATTTCCCTGGACAAAAAGCCTCTGAGCCCATTTTCGAGGCCAGTGGCAACACAGGCAGACATTGTGGCTACGCTAACCCTGCACTCATTTCACAGCTTCTAAAACCAGTATGTGGTGAACAGGATTTCAGCGGCTAAAATGCCCCGTGAGAGTGCGGGTGATAAGAGAGAGAGTGAGGCAGGGAGAGGGAGAGAATGGCCTGTGACTCAGTGAAGAAGAAGATGAGGTCTCAGAAATAACCACATTACCTGAGAGAGTCAGGCTTGTTTTCATAACCCTCTGCTCAATGGTTGGATGGGAGACGATGGAAAGGAACAAAAAAGGGGAAAAAAAGAAAACCAAAAAAAAAAAAAACAACCCAGCTTTGGCTGTTCTGGGAATTTATTCTGTCCAGAAGGTAAATAAATGACTAAATGATAAGGATGTGGTGATCGTCTGTTAATCCTGGAACTGACAGCATGCGAGAATTAAAGGGAACTTTCAAAACGTGCTTTCTGTGCACTGACTGGGGGCCTTAATTCCCCCGGGGGCGGCAGAAGTGGTGGCCTCTCCTGAATGCTGAACGGTTTTGCCCTCCGCCCCCTTCCCCCAGTGTGAAACTTCTCAGTTTCGTTATGCCGGGGGGAAACGTAACACGTGCTGCAGGGTTTAAGCTGCAGCCGAGGGCTTGGCAGAAACCCGGCGGAGAGCAGCGGCGGCAGGCTGGAGGAGAAGGGAGGAAGCACCTCCGTGTTGAACCTGTGCTCGGGGCACTTCCTCACCATCGCGCTGACGCAGTTCCAGCCACGCGTTCCTCAGCCGCACCCCGAATTTGCGTTTGCGTTGTTTGATGTTCGTTGTTGGAACAGAAAGCCGTCTTGGGCAGACCATCGTCGCTACGTTTTGGTTGAAGCCTGAGATACTCGTCAGGATCTTCTAATCTTCCTTCTTCACCTAAGCCTCCCCTCCGAGCTCCCGCCTCCACCCCTGAACCAGCACCACCAGGTGCTCCTGTCTCCTTCCTTTCATTGCGTCTCCAGTAGGTTTATCTCCATGTTCAATAATTAAGTCCACTTGCTGCTGGAATGATGTGTTTTTTTATTACACCCCCCTCCACCCCCTCCACCCCCTCCACCCAGCAAAGGGCGAAGTGCAGCCTCAAGTTGCTTTTTGTCAGGCTGGAGATTGAATTCGACAATGGCGTGTCCCATCTGCCCTCCCCAAATGACAGCTTAGCCTAGTCCGCTGGTCTAAGGCCTCCCCGCTACCTCATTTTACCCCGTCTGCCCCCCACCCCCACCCCCAAACCCTCCCGCTGTGCCCTTTTCGCCTCCCCCTTCCCACCCTGCTGTCGGTGGTGAGATAACCTGCCCTGACTAGGTAAGGGAGAGACGTGCTGATGGGTGAGATTGCCTCTTTTGTCCCAGTAACTACCTTCGCTAAATCTTCTCTTTAACATGTTGTGGACTAAGAGCAGAGCAGGGGTGGAAGTAGTATATAGAGGTAATGTATTTTTCTGAAGGCCCGAATAAAGCTTTGGGTGATGGGGTGCAATTTTAAAACGCTCCCTGATGTTGGGCTGCAGGGCACAGGGCCGCTGTACCCACCCTGGAGCGGGTCCTGACAGAGTGGTGCTGGGCGCTGGGTTCAACTGCTTCAGCTCACAGTTTTAGGCTCTTAAAAGCTTCCGTCTTTTTGGCACATTTAAAAGTATTTGGCTACAGTACATGTACTGCTCGTGGGGTCCTGGAAACACGAGCGTGTCGAAGCATGTGCAGTCAGTGGGAAGGCAGGCGTTTGCGTGTTCTGTTTGCGTGGCACTGTGAAGGTTAGCACTGAATCTGGCCCACCGTCGTGTGATAGGCGAGTCTGCGGGACCCGCCCTACTGCAGATGAACCTCGGACGCTGCTCCTCGGCCGACGGCCGCGGGACAGGTTTGGGAAGCGTCCTCTCGGAGAGTGTCCCGAGCAGATTTCCAGAGGACGTGTCTCCTGTCTCTTCCGTGACATCTCCGTTTCGGACACAGTGCCATGTTGTGTTCGCTGGAGTCCTGCGTGACTCCCGTCTGTACTGGGTGGGCGGGGTTTGCCCGTGTAGGGATCTCCACTTAAGCCCTTTGAAACATCCAGTTTTAAACATTGTTTTCAGTTGTTTTAAGTGCTGATTTGAGGAGGGACCTGTCAGTAATGTGTGACAGCGCCCTGCCACTCCTCACAGCTCTTGCCTGGTAATTCACACCTCCCTTCACCATCAACCACTGTGCCCATTTGGGGGGGGTGGGGGTCTTTCTTTCTCCCTCACTCCCTCTCTCTCTCTCTCTCTCACTCTTGTTCTCTTATCTCTCTCCCTTGCTCTCTTGCATTCTTTCCCTCTTTCATATGGCCTCTTTGTCTCCTCCCTCCTCTCTCATACTCTCCTCTCTCCTCTCTCCTCTCTCATACTCTCCTCCCTCCTCTCTCATACTCTCTTCTCTCCTCTCTCATACTCTCTTCCCTCCTCTCTCATACTCTCCTCTCTCATACTCTCCTCTCTCCTCTCTCATACTCTCCTCCCTCCTCTCTCATACTCTCCTCTCTCCTCTCTCATACTCTCTCACTCTCTGACATCTAATTTCTTTCTTTCTTTTTGAACTATTTCTCTCATCTGATTCTCCTAATTTCTAAACATACACTTTCACCTCTCTGTGTATATCAAGCCAGATAGAAACAGACCAAACAAATCTAGAACTCCTGTGCAGAAAGAGCAGGAGTAACTGTGTGAGTAACTGTGTGAGTAACACAGTGATTCACTAATAAAACTGTTGGAAAACTAATAAAAGCAGGTGGGAGTTGATTGGATTTTTGTTTTATGAATCCATGATGGTCTAATTAGGAAAGGGGAGGAGTCTCAGTCCCTGACTGCTCAGGTTGAGTCTCAGTCCCTGACTGCTCAGGTTGAGTC
>JAOYMR010000001.1:814544-830358 GCA_025802075.1 Tenebrosternarchus preto | reverse complement strand
GTAGGGTGTTCTGTAGAGGGGTCCAGGGACATGTTGTAGGGTGTTCTGTAGAGGGGTCCAGGGACATGTTGTAGGGTGTTCTGTAGAGGGGTCCAGGGACATGTTGTAGGGTTTTACAACCTTTACTTTTACTGGATCCCTTTGCCTCAAAAGTGTGGTGTGCAGAGCAGTTTTAGCACTATTCAGAATACTTGAAAGACGTTGCTCTCCTCTGGAACAACTCTTGAGGTAAATACTGCAGCACAATTATCTGTTAAAAACATCAAAACTAAAGCTTTGTGTAGTAGTAAGAAAGACTGTGGATCCATGTAATTTAAGTAATACCCTCTTTTAAAATGTGTGAAAATGCTGTTCGGCTCTTGGCCAGTGTGATAAATGTCTAGTATTTACCATAGTGGGGTAACAAGAAGAAACAGAACAGCATTCATGAAACACTGCAGTGTTGATCCAGGGCTTCTGAAACGTTCCCTGTTCCTGAGACCGAGCTGAAGTGCTCTAGGTTGTTTACGGAGAGAGAGCCACTACGTTGTGAGCCCTCCACACTCTAAAGTCATGTGTCAGGCAGCACACAGAACACTTTTTGTATCGCCTGTTTATCAAAATATCTTGATGTATCCAATGTATCCAAAACATTTACAACATGACATTATAACACAGCTATAATTTTTGCTATTTGTTTTGGCTTCTGCATGTGAAGCTGTTTTAAACTAGTTGATGCTACATGCTCGGACCATGCGAACGAGGTTCTGTCCATGCTAACGAGGTTCTGTCCATGCTAACGAGGTTCTGTCCATGCTAACGAGGTTCTGTCCATGCTAACGAGGCTCTGACCATGCTAACGAGGTTCTGTCCATGCTAACGAGGTTCTGTGTATAAGTGCCACTGAGCAGCTCAGTCAGGTGGGTTTAATGGCTGTCACACAGCCTGTCCTCCCTCATGACAGATGAAGGTACTGTCCAGGTCTTAACCCACGCTGCCATGAGTCAATACATCACAGGCACTAAACGCCCCGCCGAGGCTCTTTACTGCCCCTGGGGTTCTTTTCTGCCCCTTGCTTATGTGGTTAGTGCTGCTGCAGGTAGGTGGTGTGTGACCAAGGTTGTCTGCCAGACCAGCCACGCTCCACACAGACGAGACTGAAAACACAGACAAAAAACATTATAGTTTTATATTTACAAACACGGTAACAGAACGCACGCCCTTAATTAACTAGCAGCAGAATTCCCTGTTTGATCTGTTAAAGAATTCCCATTTGAGAATAGACTCCAGAGTCCTCTGTGAAAGAGCACATCTAAAGACACTAACCTGAGCTTTGTTTTGTGTGAGCAGGCTCACGCTGGAAGGCCATGTCCAACCAGGAGAAGCAGCCCTACTATGAAGAACAGGCACGACTGAGCAAGATCCACCTGGAGAAGTACCCCAACTACAAGTACAAGCCCCGCCCCAAACGTACCTGCATCATCGACGGGAAGAAGCTGCGCATCGGCGAGTACAAACAGATGATGCGCTCGCGAAGGCAGGAGATGCGGCAGTTCTTCACTGTGGGGTAGGTGCCCAGTGATAAACGGCCAGGGGGCATCGCCGGGGTAGAGGCTCGGGGGGGTGGAGCTCAGCGGCAGTGGCCCGGCCCCTCCCCCGCCGACGTGCTCCTGGTGCCGGCTGTATCACTGAGACCTGCAGCACGCGCTTAGAGCAGAGGACTGAACCCAACTGTCACGTTGTGGCAGTGTGCTGCGTGCCTGTTCTCTACGGTACGCCCGTGACCCCTCTAATCAGCGTGATTGGAGTAATATACCGGTGCTGCTCGTTAAGCCATGTCTGCCATGTTATATGGCCCGTGCACTTAATTTTAATGAACAGCCTTTTAAAGCAAACAACTAGGTTTTTTTTTGTTGTGTACACAGGCTACAGTGATTATACACAGTAATAACAGTAGGGGTTTTTTCTCCTCACTCAGGGAAAAAAAATGCTGTTAAACTTGACCTTGAATTGAGTTTATGAAATTACATTTTGCCTCAGTTGTTTAAAAGTAACGACTTGTCAAAACGAGACAATAGCAAGATATTAAAGTTAAGTACAGCCGTGTAGGGTGAACAGGGCAGCTGTCTGGGGGCTCGTCTCTGTAATTTACTCCATGTGGTCAGCACAGGGGAGGCCTGGTCCCACTTACATCCAGCAGCATCGCGAGCGCTGGAGTATCAATCAGAGCGCTTAAGATGGCGGCCGCCCGACCAGCGTCGCCGTCTGGAGCACCGTTTGTACAGTTAGACCCCGAAACTGTTCCACTGGAACCGATGCGGGATGTTTTCCGCAGAGCCGCTGGCTGTGAACTCGCCTCAGCCGAGGGCAGTTAAGCTGGGGATTTTGGTGTAAGTGCTGAAATGTAAGACGTTTACGGAGAGGCCCTGCGCCCACACTACCGCACGCTCTGCTCTCACGTTCCCTAACGCTCCAACTGTTTTCCATGATGGGTGTTAAACTTGTCATCCCTCTCCCAAACACTCTTAAGGCCTCATGCATATGGAGACATGTGAAGACTTCAGTGCAAAACTATAAAACTCTCTTCTTCTCCGTCTTTCCCTCTCTGTCCTTCTCTCCCTTTTTTTGTCTTTCTTTTTCTCTCACTCCCTTCTTCTCTCTCCCACCTTTCCTTCTGTTTCTCTCTCTCTATGTCCCTCGTCCTCCCTCTGTCCCTCTCTGTGTCTGTCTCTCTTTCTCTCTCTATGTCCCTCGTCCTCCCTCTGTCCATCTCTGTTTGTCTCTCTCTTTCTCTCTCTCTATGTCCCTTGTCCTTCCTCTGTCCCTCTCTGTGTCTGTCTTAGGCAGCAGCCACAGACTCAGCTCCCCATCAGCACCAGTGCGGGCGTGGTCTACCCCAGCGCCCTAACCGCACCCACCACCACGCCCTCGCCCCACATGACCTCAGACTGCTCCAGCAACTCGGCCAGCCCTGAACCCACCATCCCCGTCATCCAGAGCACGTTCGGCATGAAGATGGAACCTGGCACCATGGTGTCCAGCGACCCTGTCAACGGAGACGATGACATGGACATGTATGAGGACTATGAGGACGAACCCAAATCAGACTACAGCAGCGAGAACGAGGTGCAGGAGCCCGTCAGCGCAAACTGAGACTCCTCCTACCGGAGAGGGCTTGAGTTACTGAGGCTCCTCCTACCGGAGAGGGCTTGGGTTACTGAGGCTCCTCCTACCGGAGAGGGCTTGGGTTACTGAGGCTCCTCCTACCGGAGAGGGCTTGAGTTACTGAGGCTCCTCCTACCGGCGAGGGCGCGAGTACTGAAGGAAAAAAAAACGACAGAACAAATTAAAGAGAGAGAGAGAAGGGTGGGAGACAGAGAGAGGGAAGGAGAGAGGGAGACAGGGAGATGGGACTTGATTCTGATAATATATCCTTTAGGAGCCTGCATGAATATGTGGCTCCCATAGATTCAACAGCTATCTGGTCTTAAATGTTACTTTGAGTGTGAAGCAGTTTGATTGTGTTTCATTTCTGGCTTTTTTATTCTTATCTTATTTGATCTTATGTTTTGATCATGGATGTGTAGGGTTACTGCCTGTAAAGTTAGGGAGGACAGGACTTGAACATTGAAACATTTAATATGAAAGTATAGCTCTCACAGTCTTACATTATCTTAGGGATAGATTTGTTTTTCTTTTTAAAGCTTACATAACTGTTTTTGGTGGGGTTCTAGATTTCTCTCAGGTATGCTGTGCCAGCCAACAGCGTGTGAATGTTTTTGATTTGAACTATTTAAAAAACAAACAAAAAAGGTAACAAAACGTAATTTGAAATTTGATGAGAAAACATGTCCTTTTACAGACCCCGTTAGTATCATTGCAGGTTTGTTTTGTTTTGTGTTTTGTTGTGCCAAACATTTCATAAGAGCGTTCTTCAGATAACCCTTAAACTTCAGCGTCTTAAGGGAGAGAGATTGCGTGAGTCTTAGACAATCCTTCGCGAATCTTATCAAACTCGAAAACCCAATCACACTTCCTTCTTCATGCACCACCACAGTGGACTTCTCAGGAATTTAGAGGCAGTGTTTTCATAAGGAGATGGTGTTTTTAGAGGCAGTGTTTTCAATAAGGAGGCAGTGTTTTAAATAAGGAGGCAGTGTTTTTAGAGGCAGTGTTTTCATAAGGAGGCAGTGTTTTCAATAAGGAGGCAGTGTTTTCAATAAGGAGGCAGTGTTTTCATAAGGAGGCAGTGTTTTCAATAAGGAGGTGTCTCTCTGAGTTCACAGTGCTGCTGGAGGAAGTGGAATGCAGTGACCCCAGTCTTGTGCAGTTCCCCACCACATCCACAATCACAGTGATTGTAACCTGGTCGGCATGCCAACGAGCCAATGCCATCCGGCTGGCATCGTTGTCATGGCAGCTAGTGGCAGCCTAACAGCAGTCATAGCAACCTTGGTGGCATTACAGTCACAAACTGCTGTTGTACGTGGTGTGCGGACGTGTTCCCCTCAGACCCCGCCTCCTCGTTTTAGGGAAGAAAGTTTCAAATCCTTAAGACGTTCCATCAAGCTCACAGTCTTCTGGACACTGAGAATGCCTGTTTGGTTTGTGCAATGTGTTCATAAGTCTTAAGAGAACAACCAGTTTATCTGGATGTTTCCGGCCAGTTTCGCTGGGCACAGGAAAAGTGGACTGTAGCTCAAATAATTATAGCACTTAAATACCCCCCCCCCCCAAAAAAAAAAAAAACAAATTAAAATTTGATTAGTCCTTTTTTTATTTTGACTGCATTAACAATCAGGACTTCACCTGAAGAATATAAAGAACCTCTGTTAGGAATGAAAAGACTTCAGTTTACTGAAGCCCTGAAAAAGCAGTGGTCCAAAAATTTGACTTTGATGCTTTGTGTAAAAGCAGGGAGTCCCGTTAAGCAGGGCTCACGCCATCAGACGCGTGGAACGACAGCCAAGAGGCGGCCGGCAGTAAGGGCCTCTCGCCGGGAGCCACGCCCCCGAGGCGGGTCCCTGCTGAGCACCACGCCCACACCGCTGCCCTCGCCACGCCCTCACCGCTGCCCTCGCCACGCCCTCCGCCACCTCCTCCCCCATCCCCGGCCGCCCTGCCCCACCCCTACCTCGAGGGGCTGCCATCTGGCACCCGGAGCAGGTCCGCGGCCGAGAGAGAGGGAGAGGGCACCGAACAATGAGGAGCAGGAGGGGGGAGGTGTTTGGTTTATTGTGCTCCTTCATCAAAGTGCAGCAGAGAGGCTGCAGCCCGGAAGAGATGCGAGGTGCTGGTGAGCAGCAGATGGAACAAGTAGATCAAACTGTGGGGGATTATTAAAATGACTGACGAGTTGGTATCATCTGAAACATGGCATTATTAATGCATGATGCCTGCTATTTTCCTCTTGCCCTTGAACTTCTCCCCTCACCCCTCCATGCCCATCAGTAACTGGACCGTTAGAGGTGAGCGGAGCGGTCAGTGCCCTCCCCGCGGGGCTCGAGGCGGCTGGTCACTGCATGGCCTCCGAAGGTCGAAAAGGTACTGATAGCTCTCAGCTGTGTCCTGCTCCCAGCGTGCCAGGCGTTCACTGTTGTACTTGGCCCCAAAAATTAAAAGCAGCTCCTTCCAGTCTTAGATGTTTCGAGCACTTTTCTGGTTCATTTCAATCATCTTTATTGTTTGCTTTTAGCGCTTGTTGTGATTGGTTCCTAAGGTACAGTGCTTGGTACAGGGCTTCCCTTATAGCAGCCTGGGATTCTTCTGTTTGTGTTGTTTTGTTTTGTGTAGTTTTTTTCCCTTACATAGGCCAACCTTGTCTTGTTTAAAGCTGTTATCTGCTGGTAGATTGGTTGACTCGTATGTGTTTTGTATATATTTTCTTGACCATGCCAAACCAATTCTTTGGTGGGTGACAAAAGGACTGTTGTTGGGACTAAAACTTGATTGCTCTTCTATAATGGGAAAAACAACACAAAAACAAAAAGAGAGAGAGAGAACTTCAATCACACACAGAGACAATGTTTCATAAGTGTTTCAAGCACTGGATATAAATGGTATTTTTATCAATTCTGACTAATGTGAAGCCGTCGTGCGAGGAAAAAAAAAATCTACACAAACAAAAGTGACCTGTTGGGACTCGTGGGCACAGCTCACACTTCCCAGATTTGAGTCATTTTTCTCTCAACTTATTTTGTTTATTTATGCAAAGACACGTGATGAATGAACATTTTGTTTAAGCTCCAGCGCTGCAGGAAGGAGTAAAGACACCCGCCCTCCGTTGCAGCCTGACCCAGACACCGCTCAGCCATGGCCTCCCGGCTCTCACAGCGCATCGGGATGGACAAGGATGTTTGTGTTGTATATTGTATTTGAACCTATATAGTGCATATAGACATTTTATTGTATTTATTAGCCTTTGTTGGCTCTAAAAGTGTCAGTAGAACAATGATAAAAGGACAATCAGAGAAAAATAATAAAAACCGTGAGATCTGAACCCGAATTGGAATTCAAAACAAAAGTTTCTTGTGATGCCTTTGTTCTTTTCTTTGTTCTTTCCTTTGTTCTTTTCTTTCTTTTCTTTGTTCTTTTCTTGTTCTTTTTTTTTTTGATAAATTCACCATCTCATCAGATTTTTTTTTTATTGTAAATATAACATAGGAAAATAGAATTCTATTTTTGTCCATGGATCCTTACTGAAGTATAAGTTATGTGTTTGACCGTTTTGCTTTTTTGCGTGTGTTTGTGTATGTCGGTCATTGTTCTTTAGAAAAAAGAAAATGAATCCAAACTGACGAGTCACTGTACGTCATGCGGAAGCTGAAGGCCTGCTAAGCGGAGAGTGTTGATCACAGCCCCCAGCCACAGGCACCTCGCTCGTACGGCTTCAGTGATGAATCAATCCAAACTCCTGCTTCCCAAACTCCTCAGCAACCCCTTAGTGGGGTTCTATGTTAAACGCTGAGTCTGAAAGTGAATCTTAAAAATCACGAGAGCATTGTACGTAGTCATCCCTTGTTATATACATATCCATATGACCTCATTTTATTTGTTGCCTGAGTCTTTTTAATCAGACACTTGCCAAATTTTGGTAGAAAATAAATAGGTCCTGGTTTCAGTCCTTCATCATCTGAAAATGCGAGCGGGGTTCGTGGTGAGCTCTGTGCACAGAGATGGTTCCTCTCTGCACTCAGCAGCGCAGACGTGTGTGAGGTCTCCTTTCAGCCCCCGTTGCTTTTACTAATGATCAGTAGGAAAGGCCAGCAGTAGCCTTGTATCACGTGTGTTAAACTCATCACACTATCACTGCCGTTTTTAATGCAGAATAGGTTCAACAACTGAAGACAAAGTGTGTATGGTGTTTCTACTTATCTTACTGTAATTCTTTTTCCTGTCATTGGACTTTTGTGATGTATATCGTGGGATTATTCTTTGTTAATTTAATCAGCACAATTCACTGATATGCTGGACTGACATGCTAGCTGCTGTTCAGAAGAGTAAACATTTTGCTGTCAGGGGCAACGGATGCTGTTGTCAATGGTACTTGCTTTTTAGAGGATTCCCTAGTTTCTCCAGCATCACTGTGCGTGGCTCCACTCTGGCTAAGGGCCGCTCTTATTTTCAACCCCGCTGGCAGCCTGTCGTTCTTTTATTTTTAAAACAATTTGTTTGTTTGTTTGTTTGGCGTAGAGACCGGTTTCTCGACAGGTACCTAGGCCCTTGGCAGGTAATGTTCGGGCGTTAGAAATATAGAAATAGTGTCTGTTGCTGCTTAAAAAACTTAAGTCTAAAAATGTAAATAGTTTATCATATCTTGTACAGTCCAGTGTAAAGTTTTTAATTGAACTTAAAAAGGTCGCCATCACACTTGTGTTCACATTCTTCTTTATACAGTACAAAAGGGTATTATTGTTTAAAAAAAAAAAAAAAAAAAAGGTACTAAAAATATTTCCTGCTTGGCTTCAGTATGTAAACCAGCAACTTATTGGTTTCCATGTGCAGTATTGACGTGAGGTAAACTAAAGATAAATTAATTCTACAGTTGTATGTTCAGAGACGAGTCTTC
The DNA here is from genome assembly GCA_025802075.1 of Tenebrosternarchus preto. Classification (NCBI taxonomy): domain Eukaryota; kingdom Metazoa; phylum Chordata; class Actinopteri; order Gymnotiformes; family Apteronotidae; genus Tenebrosternarchus; species Tenebrosternarchus preto. The sequence goes on along the minus strand of JAOYMR010000001.1, from coordinate 822,311 downwards.
TCTCTAATGGTAGTATTAATATAAGTAAAATATACGAGATGAGTGACACATTTTGGTGTTTTAGGCACCTTAGTGGATTGTACAATTATCTAGGTTGTTCTCCCCGCAGGACACATTTTGGCATATTGTAATGTAACACCATTTCTATAGTAGGCTATACTCAATCCATTGATGTACCATGGCAGAAAAGGAAGTTTCTGTCTGTTAGTGCTCATTTACCTCAAGAGTTTTCTCTTTTTCCATAAAAAATAGATTACACACATGCACACATGTCTAGACACACACACACACACACACACAAGAAACAAGAAAACTGTCTCACCATCACTCCATCTTTTGTACTGCTGTTGACACTTACAAATTAAAGAGACATTTTGTTTTAAACGGTGTCTGTGTTTTTCCTTCCTTTCTTTTTTTTTACATAAAATAAACCAGATTTGTATCTTCAATATTTTGAAGATATACAAATGGCTAATTTATTTTGATGAATATTGTAAAATGTTTATATTTAAAAGATATATTCCTAATATTCCTAGATAGATTCACTGAAGTGTTAACGGGCCTTTTTGTTTCTTGTTACTAAAATATTGCATCACTATCATATCCATTGTTTTGTGAGAGGGTTGTTCCCCCAGAGAGGGATCTGAGCAGAGGGAAGCAATTAACTGGGGATTTGTGGATAGCAGACCACCGTCTAAACAGCAGTAACAACACTACAACACTGCTGTTCCAAATGCACTCAAATAATTGGAACACCCACTAGTGTTCTCCCACTCCCACAGGTGTGCCCCTCCCACTCCCATAGGTGTGCCCCTCCCACTCCCACAGGTGTGCCCCTCCCACTCCCACAGGTGTGCCCCTCCCACTCTCACGTCAGCGTCACTGCTCGGTTAACTAGGACTACTACACCACCCAAACAATGTCCAGCCAACAGTGGTATAAAGTGCACTTCTAAGACCGCGGGCAGTGAGTCCAGGAACAAGTAGGTGTTTATTAGGAAGTTGTAAGAAAAATAGGTGTTTATTAGGAAATTGTAGGTACGCGAATTGCATTTATGTCAGTTACTGAATGAATGTAACTAAAACCATAACAGGTGTGACGATTCTTGAAAACCGTCCGTATGTAAAATCTCTACTCCCAATGCGTGTTTGATAGCGCCAGTGAGGTGGCAGCGCCAGTGACGTGGCAGCGCCACGCGTGGGTGTGGTGGCAGCGCCAGTGACGTGGCAGCGCCACGCGTGGGTTTTGGCAGCGCCAATGAGGTGGCAGCGCCACGCGTGGGTTAGGCAGCTGGAACCTCAGGTGTAGCTGTCCGGTTGTAGATTCACACACCTGATTACTGTTCCCCAAGCAGTATCAATCAGCATCAAAAATGAACAACTAGACAACCTCACCTTAGCTTTGTTGAGGGACACACGATTTTACCATTTGCGACGGTTGTCAGCGAAGTTATCTTGAAGCTAACCTGTTAGGCTACGTTTTCTTATCCGAATTATACTTGTTAAAATATAAATTGCAACGTTATGAGATAATCGTGTTAGACAATGAAACTAATTTAGCTATTATTCTTAGTCATATTATTATGACTAAGCCATATTACTATTAGTCATTTTAGTCATGTATTATTATTCTTAGATTCATCTAATGTCATTATGTACCTCAGTAGCTATGCTATCTGAGCTGTAGAAGATTAGCTAGCTAGCTTAACCCTTAAACGAGTGATGTGTGGACTTTTTTCAGTTGAACTAATTTTGTTGACAGAAAGTATACTGTTGGAAATACCTTAAAATTCACAGACTTCATAGACTCTTTGTTTTACCAAGCAGTAACCTTAATTACCGTTTCAGCTTTATTCAGTGGTTGACTCCAGATCAGATGCAGGAGGTCCAAGCAGACCCACCGACACGCAGCAGTATGTGTAAAGCGAACAGGACATATTGTACACACAGTTTCGCTGGCTGTTGAATGTGCCAGGAATAGGGCAAAGTCATAGTGGAAACCAACTCTTTTAAACTGCTTGGGTTGCCTCAGCGTCTGGACCACAGCCAGCTGGGTTTCATGTTTTACTTTTGCACCAGTCCTTGATGAGGGCCTGTGTGATGAGTAGAAGATAATGTAACATTGGGAAACACTGCAAGAGTCAGTATAAAAGTTGTTCAAATACATTAACACACAAACATCTGACAGAACTGCCCCAGTGAAGCATCTGAGGTGTTGATCGATACCTCAGGTGATCAAAGCATGCAGGCTATCTGAATGAGACAAACAAACAAAACTGACTCTAAAAAGGGAGCATGCTTTTCCTTTTCTGTTTAACTTCTGTTAGCCATTGCAAAATAATAATAATAAAAAAAAGATTCTGGAATAGAACTTGTTTTAAAACAGTTTGGAAAACCATTTATGTCTGCCTTTTGTTGGATTCATCCATCATTTTTTGTCTTGTTCCAAATGTGCTGCAAGCTCCCTTCCCCTAGAGCATGCGTGGAAAACCGCACTGTAACTGTGGTGGTGTATAATAGAGGCCTGCATCAGCACGCCACAGCTGAAGTGCCCCACAGTAGATGGAAAATTAGACGTATACTGCTGCACAGTAAATCTTATTGTAATTCACAAAGCTTGCATTACAAATCTTTGGCCCAGAGAGCAGTCTTGGCATTGTGCATGCACTCTTGTCTTTTTTTTGCCGTACTCGTGTGTGTGTGTGTGTACATACATGTAGACGGGACGGCTGGCCTAGTGACATTTTAATCTCATATGAGAGACGATAATTCTCATTTCCCCTCGACCTGCTTTTTAATCCCCTTTGATACACCGTAGCCAGAAGGGCCAGAAGTGAAGGGGATTGTGGGTGGACGGGGAGAGGGCCAGGATGGGCCTGGAGGATGGGGAGTGATTTTGCAGCCTCTAAGTAGCTTGTTTGGATGAGCTGTCACAGTGTTAGTACAAAGATGTAGGTGTTTGGGCAGCAAATAATAATTAATTCTATGTTGCTGTGGTGAGGCGACAGTACTGTTATTGTCTGTCCCTGATGGCTAAACATTAAGGAGAATCGTCTGGAACAATATTTTACCGTTTTAGAGTTGCTCTCTTGTCCCAACCACTCAGCTGCTGCTGAAGCCAGTAAAGCAGTCACAGATTATCCAGCTGCTGGTTATCTGATTTTCTCATTAGACTCATGACTTTATTCTGCAGTCTTTGGCAGGGACTTCACTCTGCAGAAGCACTGCTCTCTCAACCCATTTGTAGGCACAAGTGTCTCAGGTAACTTTTGCCTGTGTTCGGTTGAAAACGTACATCTATTCCCACAGTCAACAGACATGCTCAGTCTTTTTTATATACAATAGTGTGCAACTGAAACACATTTCTGCCAACAAGGCTGTTAGTCACATTTCTATTCATCTTTGGAGTATGTGGTTATTTTCAGGATGAATACGCTTCAGGTTTATGCAGTATAATGAGAGGTAGACTGAACAGATTCTGTATAAAAGGTACAGAGGTAAATACTGATGAATCCATACCTTCAAAGCAGTGGTGCGTTTGTATAGAAAAGCAAGACGTTAGTAAGAACTCAGTGGAACAACACTGTGTGTTTACACTGACCGCAGCCACCGTTAGCAGACACGTAACCGTATGTAAAGATGGCTTCGGCACAGAGCCATTTTTTAATCCTTGGAGGTGAAGGACTTAAGGAATCTTGCTAATTTCACAGATGGTTTAAAATAGATTAGTGGGTAGTACCAGTGCCCAGAGATGTGTGGACTCACCAGGCTGCCTGTTCCTTTGCCAAAACTCTTCTTCCCAGACTCGGAAGTGCCTTCCAAAAGTCCAGCAAGGTTAAATACAAACTTCTGCATGTCTGAAGCCCCTAATTTGTGATACTTCACCTCTACTGTCTGGCTCCCTGTGTGCGGGACAGTGATCAGCTAATGCATGATTGATAATACCACCCCACCCCCACCCCCAAGCACCTCCCCCAATCATTAGCTATTGCACATGAGCGGTTTGATTGCAGTTTATCAGTGGATTATGTTTAGCTTTGTGTGTACTGTAAATTCAGATATCCTCATTGTCACATACTGCTAGGCTTTAATTCGGTTTAGTACATTCCAGTAACCATTATATCTATCATCTTATATTTAATTTGTGTCATGTTTTTTTGTGATTGTTACCGCCAGTAACAGTTCAGAAACTGGAGAAACCGACTAGAGAAGGAGAGCTTGGAAACACAGCGCTTTGATGAGATCTTTCATTTTCAATCCAAACAATGACTGTGAGCACAAAAGCTGCTTCCCAGCATGAAGCGGCTGTACAGCTCTCTTGGCTCGGAGGGCCATCTTTAATCGTTTAACTTCTCCGTCACCCTATCAATCGCTTGCTTCAGCGCGAGTGGGAGCCAAAGCAGCGAGAGGGAGAGAACAAGGGGAGGGATAGTGAAAAGAACAGCGAAGGAGACGGCGTGGTGTGTGGAGTGGGCCAAGCCCGCTGACAGAACCATCGCAGGCCTACGGAGGCCAGACATGACTCTGGACAAGCTCAAAGGGCCCAGCTTGGAGTTAATGTGAGAACACAATAGGCTTGGGTGAAAAACTCAACATGGTTTTGTTGAACTTGTCATTCGCCACTGCATAGCTGCAAAGAAAGCCTAGGAACCATCTGAATGTTATTTGTCTGCTTCCAGTGCACCATATTTGGGTCCAGCTTTCACATGGCTTTTGTCAGAAAGCCGCTAACAATGGAAAGGACTCTTTTCGAGTGACATACAGAGTGGCTGGGTCCAAACTCTCTTGGACCTGCCCCATCTTCTAGCAAGTCTCCAAAAAGCTGACCTCATGGCTCAACAGGGCGCTATTTATCAGATCCTGTCGACAGCTATCAGGGAGGACTTAACTGTAAACAGCCTCCGTTGCACGGAAGTGGCAGGAAGTGCAGAATGATGTGTCATAGACCAGAGATGTAGGCCATGTGGTTTGGAGATGGGTGTCACTTTGGAAACTTACCACGGGGTTGAAGATAGTGCAGGGATTTGCTTTGTTGATGCGTAAATGGGGCCCGATGCATTTTTACAACCTCACTGTGGTTGATAGAGAAGCTCAATGCAGTTTGCTGAACTGTATCATGGGGGAAAGTGAGAGAATGCATGGGCAATGTACGTTCGACTAGATTTTCTTTTCTCATCTGTCACTGAAGGCTGATTTGTATGTTCTAAGATGTCTAGGATTCAGCAACATGTTGAGAATTTCTAAGCATGGTTGTTGGGCATATCGATTTGCTAAATGAACTTTTGAAGAATCCACACAGGGCCATATTTCACAAAATGTAATTTTACATACTGTTTCACATCATTGCATTTCCTGAGTGTATTTATCTCTCAAAGCATTTGACTGCATTTCTTTTGGGAAGAATGAATACGTAATGCAAATTTAAAAGCATCTCAACTCCCTATGCAGTTTGAAGAATTTAGCAAAATAAAGGTTCTTATGTAGGCCTGTGTTATTATCTCAAACCCATCACTCCGCTCTCTCATGCATATGTCAATTACTCAACCACACCTTTATGAATATGTAAATCTGCTCAGAATGCCTCATTAATTAGTAATTCATGCATTTTTCACGAAGCTGATACATTTCCAATGGAGGATGATGATGAATTATCATTTGTTGTATCTAAGATATCCGTTTCTTTTAGTAAATTGGTTATTTTGAAAATTGTGTAGTGTTGAAAGCAGAAAATGCATTTGTTGGCTTTGCCACAGAGTTATGTTAGCTTGCTTAAGCTTTTTAGGAATTCTTGCTCTGTACAGATTCTCCAGTTACCAGTTACATTCAGTCCTGCTGTTTGGTGATCCGGGGGTGAGCTATTCCTGCACCCGGGGAGTGAACTATTCCTGCACCCGGGGAGTGAGCTATTCCTGCACCCGGGGAGTGAGCTATTCCTGCGCTATGAATGCTATGTACAAGACGAAACAAACCCCTGCATTAAATCGTCTTACTGGCCATATTAGGACAGGAGTGGTCAACCTGCGCAGCTGAGTCAGTTAATATTTCAGTGCTTAGCATCTGCTCAACACATTAAGATTCATTTCATCCACTAAGCAATCATTCATTCCTTTTTAGTCCTTCCGTGCAGTAATATATTCATTACACAGACCCACTTGATCTTATTTGTCTTTGATAATCGCTTGAATGAAACAGACTGTTTGCTGAAGGATAAACAGATACATGGCTCCACTGACCCTTTGTGTACCTGTGGACTGAGTGTATGTAGAGGTGGTGGTGGGGGGGTCCAGGCCACGCCCCCTATCTGCCTCAGGCCACGCCCCCTCTCTGCCTCAGGCCCGGTAAGTATTTCCTGATCTCGGGGCCCGAAGGCGAATCGGCCACGAAGGACCCTCCACAGTTACTGCAGCGCATTCCAACACCATGAATTGAACATGAAAGCGGAAGCACACGGAGATGTTGCCTTTCTTGGGATTATGGCCCTGCTACCTCCTGGATGCAGCCACTTTGTTCCCATCTCCCTGTTGGCTAAGAAATATATTTATGTAAGTGGCAGTGGGATATCTGGGATGTAAACATGAGCGTGTTTCAAGGAGATGGGGTCCAGAGACCCTCTCCATCGCAGCTAATACGAGAGGCAAGGAGCACAGAAATAAACATGGTGATCGTAATGATCACGTTAGAACACTTTACAATTCAGAAGTGAAACTAGGACAGTTATTTTAAATAAAAGTACATTATATTCTGAATACCAGGAGCTGCTGTCTATTACCAGCTAGTACTTCATAGCTATATGTAAATATTATAGGCTGAGATTTTTTACTTGAATATGATCCTATGGAGGGAAGTTTTGGTTATGTATGTCAGACAAAGCAACATTTCCAATAGCTTTGGATGACCAGAGTTATTTACTTTATACACAAGATATTTTCAGACAGTGTGCAGTATAAATGCTTTTTAACCCTGCCTGGAACATTCCGGGGTCTCTCGTGGTTATTGCACGGTCACATTGTGATTTACCCTGCAGAAGTTGCACTTCAGAAATAAATTGCTCAGAATGCAGCCCAAGGTGTCCTGACATCCTGTTCTTGTGGAGGCAGGGATCTGCGTTGTTGTCCATGCTGTAGGAGGAACAGAGAGACATGGTGGGCACATTTATCATCTGAGAACTGCCTGCCTGTGTCTGCAAACGCTTTACAAAAAGAGAGTTGCTTTCCACTCTCTTCTTTATTATTTTATAAAATGGAATTAAAATGTGACTGACGATGTAATCATTGTTAGCCTTGTGCAGATTTCACACATACCCTCCCCCGCAAAGCACAACAACAACAAAAACAACAAAAACTCATTTGCATAGTGATCGCCAGCCAATCATGTTAGTGTCATTAAATATAAATGTGTGTCCATATTGATTCTCATTATTGAGAGGATTGATTCTCGGGTTTTATTTTTTTATTAAATGTATATATGGATAAAATCTGGTAATTGAAACTCTAATTTAAACTGGATTTATTTTGCATGTTATGGTGCAATAAGTAAAAATTACAAAAATCGCAGCTCCGTTTTTCTGGTGCAGAGGGGAAGGTCCCATTATGAGCAGAACATTCTTCTTGTGTTTGATACACAGATTGCGTGTCCGTTCTTGTGTTTGATACACAGACGGCGTGTCCGTTCTTGTGTTTGATACCCAGATTGCGTGTCCGTTCTTGTGTTTGATACACAGACGGCGTGTCCGTTCTTGTGTTTGATACACAGATTGCGTGTCCGTTCT
>JAOYMR010000001.1:794717-814444 GCA_025802075.1 Tenebrosternarchus preto | reverse complement strand
GGCGTGTCCGTTCTTGTGTTTGATACACAGATTGCGTGTCCGTTCTTGTGTTTGATACACAGACGGCGTGTCCGTTCCTTCCCATCATCCCTTGCACTCTCATTTGGTTCTGCGATTGCAGCTGAAAGACTGACATACTAATAAACTGATGTTAATTAGACACACTTTGAAAGGCTTGGTTCTGCTCTGCTCCATCATCTCTGCATTAAGGACCTAGTGGCTTATTAAACCATTTGCTGCTCCTGGGTGATCTGCTTTTGAAACCCAGCCTCACCCTCCGGGTACAATTTATTTTTATTTAACATTTTTTTTTTTTTTTACCAGCAGATTTTGCATTAGTTCAAGAGAATTATAAATCATTATTACACAGATAGGCACTTCAAACATTTTGTTAAGAAACATTCAGAACGATGAGGAATCAAAGGCTTGGGTTCTGGATGGCAGCTTGCTGGTGTGTGTCAGTACATTAATCCACTGTATTAGAGTGCCGGTATCCCTGGTCTGTGCCTTCAACTGCGTGAGGCTGTGGGATTATTACAAAACCTTTTGTTCCAGTCAGGAGGAGCTATCGATATCCTATCACAGGAAATGTCAAATGCTGTAAATTGACTCACTACAATGAGGCAAAGAACTTCGACAGAGGGACGTGCCTGTGAGGGTGAAGCACTTCGACAGAGGGACGTGCCTGTGAGGGTGAAGCACTTCGACAGAGGGACGTGCCTGTGAGTGTGTGCCGTGGAATTAGAAATCACAGTTTTAACACGGTGATCACCCAGCTACCAGCGACTGGAGCAGGTTTAATGCGGTCATCACCCAGCTACCAGTGCCTGGAGTGGTTTTTACAAGGTCATCACCCAGCTACCAGTGCCTGGAGCGTTTTTTACGAGGTCATCACCCAGCTACCAGTGACTGGAACGTTTTTTACGAGGTCATCACCCAGCTACCACTGACTGGAGCGTTTTTTACGAGGTCATCACCCAGTTACCAGTGCCTGGAGTGGTTTTTACGAGATCATCACCCAGCTACCAGTGACTGGAGCGTTTTTTACGAGGTCATCACCCAGCTACCAGTGCCTGGAGTGTTTTTACGAGGTCATCACCCAGCACCATTAACTAGAGCGTTTTTTACGAGGTCATCACCCAGCTACCAGTGACTAGAGCGTTTTTTACAAGGTCATCACCCAGTTACCAGTGACTGGAACGTTTTTTACGAGGTCATCACCCAGTTACCAGTGACTGGAGCGTTTTTTACGAGGTCATCACCCAGCTACCAGTGCCTGGAGCAGTTTTCTTAGTGCTGTAGAATAACGTCAGTCACGTCTGTACACAACATCTGACCTGCAGTGAACAGCTACAATCGCGTCATTCACCAGGGACCTGTGGAGTGCAAGAACCACACAAAATCGAGTATCTTTAAAGTTCACATCGCTGCAGATTACTGAGACTGGGCTATTTATTTGGTATTTACTTTACACACTTCCTCTAGTTATAAATTAACAAGCAAACAAACATTGGAGATCAAAAGAAAAAATGAGGATCCAGTTGTCTGGAGTTCAGATGTCCACGTTTATGCCTTGGAGGCAGAATGAACAGCATTGGTTAACAGGCAACGAACGGAGATTAATGTGATTGGTTAGCAATCAATGAGTGAAGATTTTCAAATACTGCCCTATCACCTCTAAATTTGTTTGCAGTGACTGACAGAAATTACTTTAAAAGCGTGTGCAAGTTGTCATCATTTATTTAGCATTTATAGCAGTTAAGGTTATCTTGCCTGCACACCTTGTTAGCTTAGCTAACAACAAACAAGAAAGGAAAGGTGTTGGAGGCTGGTTAGCTTTCCAGGTTGTTCACCAAAAAACAAAACCATTATTAAAGCACTGAATAAACAAAAGACCAAACTACAGTTACAATAGTGTGTGTTTTATGTAGTGTACAGTACATGACATGTAGTGTACAGTACATGACATGAGGTACAGTACATTTATGTAGTGTAGCAGTCCATACCTTTCTAAACAGAAGTTCTGCCCACATGTTATTCTGAATGAAATTTTGGTTATGGTCTGAACCAGTCAGGTTTGTTCTGCCTTCAGAACAGTGTTTGATTAGCTGGGGTTTTGCACATAAGATCACCTGTGAAATAATGCTGGAGTCCTGTACTGTGCTACTGCAGGACCAGCAGCACAAAGCAGGTCTCAGTATTAATTAATGTGGTCAGATAGAGAGATAAAAGGGGAAAGAGGCAGCCTGGTTAATTGCCCTCTAGCCACAGCATGGTAGTGCTTTTGATATGCTTTCCCCAATTTCTACCGTCATTCTAACGTGTCTCATTAATGTCACCCTCCATGCACATTCATGTATTGCCTATAATAGTCCTGACCCTGGATCAGTTACACTAACATGCACACTCATGTGTTGCCCGTAATAGTGCTGACCCTGGAGCAGTTAGAGATTACACTAACCTGTAAAATGAATGAAAATGTGAAAGATGTCACAACAGTCACAACATATCTATGCTGATGATCGGATCCCTTTTAATTAAGACTATTAGTTAACACTGGTTAATGTTCGGTTGGTTAAAGTAATTGGTTTTCAGCATTGAAGACTTATTAGATAAAGTTGTGTTAACAGTCTCTGGCAGCATGACGTTATCTCCGAATGAGCTGATTCTTCCGTGTAGGAAATTATTTTTTTTCCCGTTTAGTCATCAGTGTTCTAAATATTTACCACAATAAGAGACACCAGAAATTGCAATTGACACTGTGGTGAAATGAACCAGGGAATATTAACAATGATAGCTGTAAAAGCTGACATAATATTAAAAAAAAAACTGTTAATGGCGTTATTACGGCTGTGAGAGGTCACTGGAGTTGTGCCGTTTGGATGCACGGTTTGAGTTAGACCAGGACAGCCGACGTATGAAAGCGTGAAACGTTTCTCAGATTACATTAGCAGTAATTATCTGCTGTTTTTTAGCATGTCATTTCGGTTCATCTTTTCAGTTTTCTGCTCTTGCTCAGTGTTTGCTGAGCGCGAGTCTCGGGTTTTGTGCATCCGAAGAACATGAAACGTCTGGGATCCGCCGCCTCTTCTCGTATCAAACTACCACACTATAACAGCAACAAAACGTTAAGGATTTCAATACATCTCTGAATGCAGTGGGTTAGCAAAATTGGTGCCCTGAGTGTCATAGGTGTTTAGCCATTCAGAGATGTGCCTCCAGTCTCTGAGGGTAAGTGCTGCGCTGCAGTCTGTTTCGTATTAGAGCTCTGGTTTTAAAAAGCTTTCAAGTAGTCCTAAATAGTAATGTGATTTTTCCAGTGCCTCCTTCTACCTCTCAGTGCTGAGGGCGTCGTTTATGATTGGATCTGCTCATCACAGCTTATTCTGATTCACTTTCGCAACCTTAAGCACAGATGCAATTATTGAAACTTCAGTGTGTGGGACATAAAGGTATAGTATATTTTACCCTCATTACCTTTGTGGAGGTTTTTTTTTTTTTTTTTTTTTTTTTTTTGCTGGGTTTGCAAATATAAACGGGATTACAATTTCTTAAGGAGCTGATAAATGCTAATTGTCCTGAAGTGCTGTGTTTTGGCACCATGGGGCAGTTTCCGTGCTGAACCGGCCCCAGGTTGGGTGGATTTGCAGTGAGATCCCTTTAAACCCCACATGGAAAAGGTTTTTCCAGAGCAGTGTGGGTCTGGCCTGCTCTCGTACTGACGCGAAAGAGGCAAACAGAACAGCAAAGTATCGAAATTCTAATATCGAAATTTATTCTTATTTTTTAAGAAAAAACCTTTTTTATTTTAAAGGAAATAAAATAGGTTTTTGAATTTATTTGTAATTTTAAATTGTAATTTGTAAATTAAGATGGGTCGTTTAGGCCTGCTCTCCTAGCCTGTGGTTGGAATGATTCATACTCTGATCTGTTTTGTTCATACCTCATTTTGACATTTGGTTGTTTTCCTATACATGTTCATAATTAATTACTTTCTGTCATTCCCAGGTGTAGGTTAATACATCTTACATTTGCACAGAAATGATGAAGTGATAAGGGTTAGAAGCTTTGAGAAATGCTGGGGGGGAGGGGGGGGGGGCATGATTGAACATGTGAGATGAAATGAACAAGTTTGTCAGGAAGCACAATACAATAGTTTATATGTCTACAATTTGGAAGAGTGCATGTGACTCCTCACACACACACACACACACACACACACACACACACACTCACACTCACACCTTGTGAGCTGTCGTTCTGCTTCGTTCACCCTTCTATCCCAACCCTAGCATATGTGTATTTTGCTCTGTGTCTATCAGCACAAGGTCCATACTGAACTAATGAAAGTACTGTAACTAGATCATGTTTGTATGGCGTATTTGTGATGGTTTTGTGCACCACTTCAGCATCATGAAGATAAACCAGCAACAGCAGTGGTACAGTTCCTCCACTGTACGACTAACTCAGTGTTCTGCTGACAACTTTCAAATCCTGTCAAACTGCAAACCAGGATCATTTTGCTATTGAGTTGAACGTTCCATGTGTCTGTATATATTTATATATTATAGACTGCCCTCTTTATTATTGTAGCTTTAGACTGCCTGGTCAAATAAGGAAACCATTACAGGCTGCTGGCCGGGGAAGTGCTTCAGTTTGCCAAAAAGATTTATCTAGATCTTCATTGTGGCTGTAAACATTTGCAGGGTTTTGCCAATTCATTCATCAGAAACATATGATCAGTAGAGTATTATGAAGTTTATTATCTAGAGTATTATGAAGTTTATTATCTAGCGTTACATTCAAATTACTGAAAATCCTGGAGGGTGTTATGCTCATTAAATGGTGGTTTTCTCATTATTGGTCTCAAAAAAAAAAAGAACATAAAGATATTTTGTACAGATATTTTAAATCAATACACTGTCCTGTCACTCCTGATGATCAGTTTTGCTGTTCTCTGCTGACGTACTCAGTCCTCAGGGAGCAAAGCTGTGTTGATGTTGATGTTGTTCCCGTCTCCTCTGTTCACACATGGTGCCCTTAAGAGCACAGCCTTTACTGTGGTGCTATACAGCTACCTGATTAGAAGAACCATTCACTTTTTCAGCTTCTCAAAAGGCAGTTACTCACAGCCGCACATTGTAGACAGTAAATGTATTCCACCTCTCCAGTATTAACCAGTCAGACATACCCTGTGCACCCATATATTTACATGTTGATAAGTAACTGTATTTCAACTACTCCAAGTTTGCCACCACTGCTGGTGATCAGTGGCAACTCACCTGTGTGTCAAAAGAGATGCAAACCATTAGAATTAAATGACTGCAGTCTTTTGAGTGTCAGACAGGAGTGCTTTAAAAATACCTTCCTGTGAAGCTTCCCAAAAGACTTTGATTTAAAAGGACATTCATTAACACTGTTGTGGCACGTTGCCATGACACCGCTGCTCTCAGGGAGGGTGAGGAGATGTATTCATCCCATAATAACCATTATTAATAATTTGTTTGATTAATGACAGATAAAAAGCATCATCCATAGATAAAACTGAAAGATGAAACTAGTAACGTTCTCGACTCTAACGATAAATAAGAGAGATCCTTTTAAAAATGTTTATTAGGGCGTGTCTGTGTGTGTGTGTCTGTGTGTGTGTGTGTGTTTCAATTTGCAAATGAGGCCTTGCTTGAGCAGTGAGAACAGCACAACACATGGCACTGCTGCCTCTTCCAAACCTGGACCTTGTTTCTGTCTGTCTGTCATCAGGAAGGGAGCGTGTGCTAGAAAGGACAGCACACCTCACCCTTTAAACCGTTTTAACAAGCCCTGGGTAACCAAGGATATAACCCTTCACTTTGTATCCCAGAATACCAGGACCCAAACGAAATACACCTAACAGCTGCTTTTAAAGACGCAGGGTGGGAATCGCTGGGTCTAACATTTAAGCTGCCGTTTAGTCTACAACTGACAATGCATTCACATCCACAGTGCATGAATAAACACGTCTGAGTGGTTCATACATTGTCTCTGCAGAGTTGTAGTATCCTTTAAGGCTATTAAAAAGATATATGCTGTCTGAGCTAAGCAGGTTCTTCCTGTGAGTAGAGGTTCTGCAGTCAGTGTGTCTCATTCTGTGGACCACATTGTTTGAATCTGCAGTTCTAAGGGAAGCACAGAAACGTCCTGTGACCAGGGCAGGGACGGTGGCAGTGGGGCAGTACACCTGTCAAAATGTACCGCACGCGTCCTAAGAAGAACCCCTCCCATGGGGCAGAAGGGCACAAACTCACTTGATCTTGATCTTCAGTATGAATATAGACTGTGAAAGCAGAGTCTCACAAACCTTCTGGCTTTTTGGGTCGGGGGAGTTGGGCTGCCGGGGGGTGTTAGGAGGTTGGTGCGGACGGAAGTGAGGGGAGTTGGGGGGTGTGGTTGGGGTGGTGGTGGTGTGCGGGGAGTTGGTGTTGGGGTTCGGGTGGGGTTGGTTTGGGATTGGGGTGTGTTTAGGGGCTGGAAGAAGTCATGGTTTCCTGTGCTTCTCTCCCTGCTGGTCCCATTGTCATTGGCGTTTGGATTTGATTATGTGTGGCTCCAGGCGCCTGTGTGCCTGTGAGGAAGACAGCGCTGATTTGGTTTATAGAGATCATATGGCAAGGAAACGGGGCGTGAAAGACGTGACTCCACAAACCAGATCTGATGAGTTTCCTATGACCTGAGCCCAGGGTTATTCTGTCCTGTTGTGGAACAGACACCCTGCAGCACACGCACCGACCGAGGGTGGAGTGGGAGGAGGGGGCACACGCTGCAGACACGGTCGTTCAGGCAACAATGAGGGCTCTGTTTTCACACGTATCGGGTTGCGGTTCGTATCAGGAGAGCGAGGGGGTTCTGTGACCGATCCAAGCTGCAGGCAGGAACCCAACCTGGGCCGATGTTGCCTTTACCATTAGCGATTAATAACGGTGCGGCGTGTGGACCGAAGGTGCCGGGCCTGGCGGCGAGTCTGCGCTGGCGAGTCTGCGCAGTCCAGCTCTGCGCAGACGCCTTCGCTGGGCAGATTGGGGAAAGTTTTACGTGAAAAGTTCTGCTAGTCTGTATGTGGCCAAAGGGAATGGCGTCACAGGCCTGTCTGCTGGCACTGCTCCTCTTAAAATGAGTGCCAGTCTTCGTCAGCGTGACCAAAATGTCAGCAAGTAGTTTAATGCCCCTTAATATTGTGGTACCGTTTACATTCCTGAGTGCCCTGAAAATGAGTCCCAGCTGGGGAGTTTTGGGAAGCCCAGAGAGAACTGGGGAGGAATTGACAGGCTATTTAGACGTGCTGCTTCACTTTGCATTAGAGTGTACAATATCAGGCTGCCAGACTGAAGGCAGGTTTCAGGCAGCGATGGATAACTTACCTCTGGAAATCAGAGTCAACAGTAGAGGATCTGGCCTGGAGAAGAGCCTGGAGTCCCTGGGAAAACGTGTGAAACCTGCAGAAAGAAAAGAGAAAATACATTACTGCGCACGAAGCCAATGAGCATAAAACGAGCTGTCCTGTTAAATCCACAGGCTTGATAGAGCAAGGGCTCAGCTTGAGGGATTGCTCTGCGAGATCTGTGGCGCGAGGGAGCCGTCTATTCGAGAAGATATTCAGGAAAGCGTTGGGCTTCTGAGGTCCTGCTGGTTAAGCACGGAGAATGAAGAATACGAGCTTCAGGCCACGATTGAGTTACTGTGGCCTTCTGCTGTTCCGGCTGTAATCAGGACGGTCTCTGCTGTAGCTTCAGCATGTCCAGGATACAAACAAGGTTTTCGTGACCTTACTTGTTCTGTTCTTTCAATAAACCCTAGCTGAAGAGATTTCACAATTCTACAATGATATGCCATTATAGCATCAAATAAAAAGGAGGAGGGCAGTGACTCAGTTCATGGACTGTTAGTGGTTTTTTACTTTGTGGTTATTGGGAATTCAGTGTAACGGCTGTTTATGGGAAATTGGGCATTTTTGCTGTTTTATCTCATTTTCCCTCTGAACTTCATGTTTACGGTTGTCATCCTCTTTCCCTGGACAGGTTTCACGCGTTTAACCCCTGCCCTGCTGTCTCTGAGGGCTTTGAGTCATAGGCCACAATGTTCAATTTCATAGCAGATTTCAATCTACTGTGCCTCTGTAATACAGCTTGAGGAAATGCCTTCTGTAAACCACTTTGAAGTGTCAGCGGGTGTTTGATAGGAGCTCGGGGTGCTGCTCCGTTCGGCTTTGATATCAGTCGAGATTGTTATTGCTGTATTTAGCATCCGTCAAAGTCGATTGTGCCATTTTTGCAAAAGCGGCAGTACCTTCCCGTGCCCGAGGTGAGAGGCGTCAGGTAGACCACCTGTCAGAACACCCAAGGTCCTGTAATCTGGTGACGCCCTCAGGTATGATGTGAATGTGCAGTGATGGTTTTCCTTTTCTCTGCTCAAAGCTGTTCTTCCTTTATCTCTGTCCTGCTGTGTGACGCCGCCGAAGTACGGCTGAGATCCCTCACGGTAGGACGGGTCGGAGAGAGGCGGATTAATCAGTAATCCTTCCTGCTTGCTGAAGTTCGCTCAAAGCCCACTGAAAAACAAAGTGGCAAACCCTTAGCAGGAAGGTCAGTCTTCCTTATTCATGACACATCTGTCCTGTGCTGTACTCTTAATCTGTGCTGTACTCTTAATCTGCGCTGTACCCTTAATCTGCTGTGTGTTCACTGGTCCTCACTCTGAACGTGTTGGTATCTTAAATACGATGGTGCACTGAGCTGTTCCACAGTGTTTTGGAACATCAATTCTGCAGTAAATTCACTTTGTATTAAATTCTGTTACGCTCCTTCCCTTTAAATACTCCATTTGCCTGTCAGAAGACTAATTACCTGTTCTGTAATTACGTAACTCTTTAAAAAAGCAACAGCGAAGGCATTTATCCTAAATATCTCACATTCTACCGAAAAACCGACAGTGCAGTGTGATGACATTTGAATTTGAGTCTGTGTTTTTATTTTCATATGTTTTTATTATAGTTCTCTGGTAAGAATTCACTGCATTAATATACGTACCCTTATTTCAAATACTATGATGACATAATCCTCTTGATTTTTTAAAAGAATTTCTGAACAACCCACATGCACACACTCCTGATTGGGAATGTATGATTTCTGCTCTTATTAATACTGGTCTGAGACATTTAGGGTTTGGCTCTATCTGGGTAATTTAAAAAGAAAACACTTTATAATCATTTACTGAAAATGAACAGACACCCCCTCATCACTCGAATACATCTGTGACAATCTCGGCTTTTGTGTGCTGGGCAGTGAAATGCGCGACCAAGGCTTCCAGAGAATGAAAATTGTTCATCAAATCAAATGAAAACTTGGCAGGTGACCTGAGTTTCTAGTACAAAGCTTCTATATCACTTAACGTGAAGCTCACCGACATGTATATAGAACATGAACCTCAACCAGTGCCCTACAGAGAGCAATAATTCTCATTTTACTGTTCACTGGCAGCTATGTTTAACCAGCTATAATACATGGTCTTTCTTTTTACTGAATTCATTCAGTGTGCAGTCACAATTTGCAGAGGCCAGAGACCACAATTATTATTTATTTTAAAATTAAAGAATTTCACCTTCATATAAATGTTATTTTAACTCTATTTAAAATGCTTTCCACTTATTTCCATTTTACAGTGTATTCAAACATTTTAACATCAGTATTCCATTGATGGAATATTTGTGATCATCGTGTCTCTACCACATCCTGTCGTAACACCTCCCAAATCAGTCTGTACCACGTCTTGATGTAACACCTCCCAAATCAGTCTGTACCACGTCCCGTCGTAACACCTCCCAAATCAGTCTGTACCACGTCCCGTCGTAACACCTCCCAAATCAGTCTGTATCACGTCCCGACGTAACACCTCCCAAATCAGTCTGTATCACGTCCCGTCGTAACACCTCCCAAATCAGTCTGTATCACGTCGTGACGTAACACCTCCCAAATCAGGTAATGTGGCTCCTGCTGGAAGTTAAGAAAATAGAGCATAGCAATGAGGAAAACACATTTATTCAATGAGTAGTTACCGACATTAACTTACTTTTCAATAATTATAATTTTGTGCTTAAAGTTTCCTTTTTTATTTATGTCTTTCTTGTCAGCAGTAAAGCTTGTTTATTACTCCTCTTTCTTCTGAGTGCTGAGGATTAGTAGAAGAAGCAGAGCAGTGAGTGTTTGGCTGAGCTGTTTGTATAGCAGTGAGTGTTTGGTTGAGCTGTTTGTATAGCAGTGAGTGTTTGGTTGAGCTGTTTGCAGGACACATAGAAGCCCAGCACCAGCTAGGCAACCCTGTGGAGAGCACTTAACAAAAACACTTAACAAAAGCATGCATTGTTGCCAGAAGCAGGCAAGGTTTCACCAGTCTGGATCTCCACAGCATTCCACTGTGACACATAATACCGTCAGCTTCCTGCAGAAGAGCCAGTGCGGAAACAACGGGTATACTGGCTGGATGGGTATACTGGCTGTAGTATGAACGGGTATGCTGGCTGGAGAGGGTGTCCACAACGAGTATGGAGCTGAGGGGTGTTTTCAGAATGAATATGCTGGTGTGTGTGTGTGTGTGTGTGTGTGGGTGTGTCTGTCTGTCTGGTGGTGATGGTAGTGGTCTGCATGAGCATACATGGTTTTCTTCCATTTTTTCTGGAATATGTCTTTATAGTCAGTGCCTATAAGCACAGTCTAACACACATGTACTTTAGTAGAGTATAACCAGCTGTAACAAGACAACCGTATTCCTTCCAGCCAGATGTTTCAGTCAAATAACACAGGCCAGTGGGCAGCAGCCTGCCAAGGGACACCATGTCGCTGGGGTTCCAGAGGCAGCTGTGGGTCCTGGGGAATGAAGGTCCCTGCCGCCACTTCTCCTTTAGCACAAAACGCCTGCACTCTGAGCATTTTACTGGACACTCCATGAATACAGTAATGAACAAAAGTGCTTCTAGTGAAAACTCACGCATGAGTCGTCAGCATTGGACAGAGAGAGAGAGAGAGAGAGAGAGAGAGAGAGAGACTGACAGATACTGTCCTAAAGAAAGACTGTTCCCTGGTTATTTCATACACACAGTACGGTCTTAAATTCCTCATTTTTGTTCATTGTGTCATTTTCTGTATAAAGTACCTGATTGTTTTTGAAGCTGATACTAATGGCCCAGGTTTGTGAGTGAGCTCAGTTTCAGTGTATCTTCAGCCAACCTCACTACAATAGCAGCTGTAAACCATCATTTAGCCCTTGAGCGTTATGAGTTTAGCACATGACAAGGCTGTGCATCAGATAGCTGCTTCTCTGTAATGTTAAGATAATAGTGGATAGAGGTTTAGCTTCTAATGACTTTTTGAGTTTGGTCGCCCTTTCAGGAGCGATTGCATTCTCAGCTGTTGCTATGGTCCAGTCCATTGTTTATATTTTAATGGATCTTTGGTCTCGTAACATTAGTTTTTAAATTTCCCAGCCAGCTGCCAGACCACAGTTGTGCAAAAGTGATGAATTTGAGATGACTGGACCACATGTACATGTTGGCAAACACATGAGTGGATAATTCATTTGGATTCTTACCGAATTAATAAGCTGTGATTTGTGTCTTGTTTGGGAACTTTATTTAGGCCTTATTTAGGCCTGTACTTTACTGAGGCACAAGACCAATTAATAGCTCTGCTTTTAGTACGTTTTGAAAATAAAGTTGGGTATTTTCCCTTTGGTCATTGACTGTCTGAAGTAGCCAGTGAGACCTTCTGTTTAGCGCAGGGTTTGGCCTTGAATTAGCTCTCTTGAAGTGTGCTTTCAGCTGCACATGCATAGCCTAAAGGTATACCAGAAAGCAGAAACCAGAAAATAAAACACTCTGAACCTTTTAAGCTGCATTAAACATTAGCCTTTTCTGGGCTTTGACAAATTTGCTTTGCAGAAGCCTGAACATTTTGGTTCAGTTGCATACGGCCTGGTGTATGAGATCTGTCGGCCATGACAAAGTGCCTCTGTGTGCAGAGAGACCGGACACACGCCTTTCTAATGCACATCATTGTTTCTTTAATATTCACAGTCTTGCTATGTTGTGCTGCTTTTTCTCTGGTTTTGCGTGTGTGAGAGCGCCCGTGTGTGAGAGCGCCCGTGTGTGAGAGCGCCCGTGTGTGAGAGCGCCCGTGTGTGAGAGCCAGGCAGAGTGCCTCTCAGGAAGAACACTGCAGCTATTATGTACGTAGTGTAAGTACAGGCTGGCAGGATGTGCGGCTCAGCAAAATCGCGTCATTGTGTGTTTCTGCTCTGCTCCCCCGGCTCACAGCTGCATTGTAGTGGAGCGTTCGCATCAGGGAAGGGGTTTCTTTAACGGTCCGCCCGCGCAAACGTGTAAAACGCTGCTCGGCACACCTCGTCCCCGTGGCACCAGGAGCTGATGCTAATGAGCGATGCCAGTCCAGTTACAGGTCAGACAGCCCCTTCGCCGTGCTAGCAACATAAAAGCAAATAATAGATCTCCAGGCTGTAATTAGGCGGATTGTGATTCAACAATGAAGTCATGATCGTGTCGCTTAGCAAGAAGTATCGCCGACTTCCAGTAGCGGGAGCTAGCTCCATGGCAACCTGTTGTTGTCACCTGAAAGCAGTGTGGTTGGCACGGGTGTGTGAGGTGGTGTGGCGTCTGGCTGCCAGGCTTCTTACACATCCTCCTCCACACACACCAGTGAGCCGTACTAGTCAGCAATGAATTAGCTATTGTGGAAGGCCGTAATGAGTGTGGGAAAATAAATGTAACTTAACAAGATATTGGACTGAGAGGAGATGAGCATTTCCATGCAGTTAGCTACAGTTATCTACAGTTAGCTACAGTTAGATGGAGGGTAGTGCTGCATGTATATGTTAATGTGCATGTGTGTATGTATTTATTGTCCAATATATAACACATTTATATTACACAGGTATAATATATTTTATATTATATATAATTATATATAATTTATCCTATTATACATATTGTATTAGTATTATTTTATTATTTTATTATGTATTATTTTTATTATTTTTCCAGAATTGTATTGAAGGTTTCCAAATAAACAGTACATTTTGGACAGACAGTGGTCAGCTGTGCATAGCTGATTGAAACCTCCTGTTTCTTTAGAAACCTTATGTACTTTACAAAAATAGTTGTAAACAGTGACCCCCTATTCACTATTCAGACTCAGTCTCCTCCTTTTACTCACCACCACCACAACAACCCCCACCTACACCCAGTTACTACACATGTTCTTACTCACAGGTAATAGACAAATACATTTCCTTCTCTTTTGAAAACCTCAGTTTACTATAGAATCTAAAAGTCTCATGGTTTAACTGGTGTCCATGCAGTTTGGATTAAATTAATAATGAGTAGCTAACCCTAACCCTAACCCTTATTTTTTTGCCACTGCGGGCACGACAGCGCCGCCCTGCTGTAGGGAGGAACCCCGTGTTGGTGGTGCTGCTTCGTGCTCTTTTCACTCCGCTGGCCTGGAACATCTGCAGCCTGCCATGAAGCATCCCATTCATTCCTGCTTAATTTGATCCTGATACGTGTCTATGTGAGCAGCCAGATGTTGAGACTATGGCACACCGAGTTTTGTTTCGGGGGTGAGGGGTGGCACTCGGAGCTTCGCCTCCTCCTCCTCCTGGGTGAAGAGAGAGAGAGGAGATTTCCATAATCATTAATATGTAATAAAACGTAGATTTTTTTTTTCTCTGTGATCCCCCCCCATGCTGTCAGTGCATGCACCAGCCAGTCTCCATCTGACAGGGCTCCCAGAGGCGGGGCAGAATGTGTTTTTCTGTCATTAATTTCACTAAGCTTGTTGCCAGAAATTCAAGCTATGCACAACATCTGTAAGAAATGCAGGCGATTTTGGCTCATTACAGGATTAGAACTGCTGCTAATATAATAAAAGCTAAAGAGAGTCTTTTCAGTATGTTTTTCCTGCATTTTTCTTCTGTTTTATTTGCTTTTGTAATTGACGCTGATCAAAGTCTAGAAAAAGATCTAATCCAATTAGGTCATTATGTGCATTATTGCCTCTAGCCTTGAAAAAGAAGAAATGAATGAACATAATTCACTATCACAGCAGCTCACTAAAGCTTAGCACCGATTCCTAATGTAGACTAAACATTTCCTGTGAGAAGGATTTACAGCATATCAAAGTCTTATAGCATGTCTTCCTGTATTTAAAGACTTTGTATGATTGCTAAACCCAGAGAAACCTTGTTGTATTCCTGATGCAAAGTTCTATATGCCCTCATTGTTGCCTCACGTAGTATCCTCACTGTGTCTCTGGGGCCCTCACTGTGTCTCTGGGGCCCTCGCTGTTTCCCTGGGGCCCTCACTGTGTCTCTGTGGCCCTCGCTGTTTCCCTGGGGCTCTCACTGTGTCTCTGTGGCCCTCGCTGTTGCTCTTAATGTCTCTCTGAGGCCCTCGATGCCTCCTTGGGGCCCTCACTGTGTCTCTGGGGCCCTCACTGTTAACTTGGGGCCCTCACTGTTAACTTGCCTTGTAAAATGGGTTGCAGTCAGCCTGCACTATTGAGGAAAGGTTGCAAGAGAGGAAGACAGGGAGAGAGAGAGAGAGAGAGAGAGAGAGAGAGAGAGAGAGTGTGAGACAGAAAGAGAGAGACAGGGAGGGAGAGAGAGAGAGAGAGAGAGAGTGTGAGACAGAAAGACAGAGACAGGAAGGGAGAGAGAGAGAGAGTGTGTGTGTGTGAGACAGAAAGAGAGAGACAGGGAGGGAGAGAGAGAGGTTTGTGCCTGAGCAGGAATATATGCACTGAGGCCTCCTGATGGCTCAGGGACATAATCATGGCAGACAGCATCTGATGTTAATGTTGCATCAGCACCAAGAAGGCAGCATCTCTCCTTTGCCCTCCTCACCCTCTCCTCTCCTCTCTTCTCCTCTCTTCTCTTCTCTTCTCTTCTCTTCTCTTCTCTTCTCTTCTCTTCTCTCCTTGCCCCTCCTCTCCCACTCCTCTCTTCTCTCCTCTCTCCTTCTCTGTTATTATCAGCCTCGCCACATCTCCACATTGCCAATTAGAGCAGAAACTGTGAGTCTGGACATTTTCTCGATCACGCAATAAACTGAGCAATGATTAGACTTTCATTATGTGAT
This sequence comes from Tenebrosternarchus preto, assembly GCA_025802075.1. Lineage (NCBI taxonomy): Eukaryota > Metazoa > Chordata > Actinopteri > Gymnotiformes > Apteronotidae > Tenebrosternarchus > Tenebrosternarchus preto. The sequence goes on along the minus strand of JAOYMR010000001.1, from coordinate 799,266 downwards.
CCTTTCAGTGGCATTATGTGCTGGTAAAACTGCACATGAGCAAAGCAACTGGAGCAGCAGGAGACGAGACGAGACGAGATGAAGACACCAGTCTACCATAAACACTCATGCCTCGCCACACCTTGGCTGTGATTTTCCTATAACTGCTCCACGTTGCCAGGGAGTCAGAGGTGGAGGTGGAGGGGGAGGGGGGGCAGGCGCAGCTCCCAGTGTGGAGACCACACCCGTGCGTCTGCTCCTGGTTAGCAGCAGTAGTGACTGTGGTAGGGGCCGTGCTCCAGCCCTCCTCCCTCTCGGCATGGGAGCCAGGCCTTGATTCCCAGGGGCACAGCCATGGAACCCAACACACGGGGACCATCTCGTCCCCTTGTAATTACGGGCCATCTGGGAGTCCTGCGCAGCGCTCGGAGCTGGGAATGCCCGGAGCCGTGCCCCGGAGTCTTCCAGCGCTCCAGGGTGACATGAAAGAGGTCTAGAGCCGCAAGTGTCAGTGCACCGACCTCCGAGCTTCTGCGAGAGGCTTTGTGGTGGCTTTGACACTTGGGTTGATCCGACCATGCTAGGAGCTGCCCAGATCTCCAAGTACAGGATCTCTCTGTGCACAAACACACTTCAATCGAGAGTGCTGCTGGGAGAAGGGTGTGTGTGAGTTTTCCATCAGGGCGCTCACAGCGTTGAGATAACACATGCGGTGTGTTTGTAATGCGGGACCACAGCGGGACATCCCGTCCTCCCCGTCCCGTCGGCCGACTGCTCCCTCGCTGTCTGGCGTTCTCCCACGCATGTCCCCCCACCCACCCCCCGCGCTGAGAACACTGGACCTGCCTGCTGGAGGTCGTGGGTGGAGGGGGATCACACGGACGCAGCCAGCAGCTTCTTTACAGTTCAGCTGTAGGCAAATTTGTAGTTGGAAATCCTTTTCTGGAATTGTTTTTTTTTTTTTGCTTCATATGTAATAACAGATCTTAACTGTGTTTTATGACTTAGGATTTCCACTAATCGTAGTTTGTATTTATGGGTTAAAGAGCCAGTTTTACTTTTTTTTGCCCAAATCAGCACAGATCATATTCTGTCTGATGAATTAAAAAAATCCAGCCAGATGCTTTATTGACTTAATTTAATTTGTGTGTCCTCCCTCTGTGTTCTAATGACTCCTGGTCGGCGCAGGTCTGGGAGGGTCGTCTGTGCTACAGGTCTGTTGCAGAAGAGGCTTCAGACAGCAGCCAACCGTGGCACGGGAGTTAGCAGCTCGTTACAACTCCACGCAGAGGGGGAGCGGCATCACATAGGGTGGAGGGATACGGGGGAGTGATGTGTCCGTGCGGCGGCCTCGCCAGCCTCTTCACACCACTCCAGCACTCCCACATTAAAAACAAACCTGCCAGCTTGCATAAGCCGCTCTCGACCAGGAGATGGGCAGTCAGGAGAGGGAGCATAGAGACTTGGACCTGTGCCAGGTGTAAGAGGATGAGAAGATCGGGAGAGAGAACGACGTAATCTGCAGGCTCATTTCATGGAAGGGGCTCGGAAGTAAAGTGCTGGTGAGGAGGGTCAGTCGAGGGAGATCTAGGAAAAAGATGGGAAGTGAAAAGTGAGATAATAGAAGAAAACGGAGGCGCACATGGACACACCCGCAGCAGTGATTATGATTTCATCCAAATTCCTTCCTGCGTTCGAAAGCTGTGAGGCGCAGTAGTGGCTGCTCTGGTCGGGGGGAAGCCCAGCGACCACAGCGGGCTGGTTTGGGGAGCAGGGTGCACGCGCTAACCACACGCGCTACGGGCAGCTGTAAACAGTACACATGCGGTCAGTACACTGCATTTTCTTCAGAGTGCACACACAATTTGTGTCCACTAAAAAGAAGGGAGTCTTTGTGGAGCATCTCCTCCCTCTCACCCGTTTCTGTTGTTGTTCAAAATGAATAGTTTCACACAATTGTTCATAATAACGGCCAATTTTAAACACGTAACAACAAATGATTAATAGTAAACATAAAATAAGTCTCTTCTGTTGTCTTCCATTCTCAGTGCACCATCTTTTGTTAGAGCAGAAGATCAGGTGAAAATTGTTACAGTGAAAATCTCAGCTGCTTTTTTCGTATATGTCTCATTCACATCTCAGCTGTACTTCTCGTACATGTCTCATTCACATCTCAGCTGCTTTTCTCGTATATGTCTCATTCACATCTCAGCTGTACTTCTCGTACATGTCTCTATCATGCAGCATCATCTTGATGTTCTGGCTCCCGTCTCTTTTTGTGTGGAGAACACTCAGGACAAACCTTTAGCTCCTCCCCCTTAACTAAAAAGGTAAATGACATGCCGAAATGATTTATTTGGTCAAATATGAGAATATTATTTCCAACTTTCAAGGACAGACTGGCCTTGTAAATATTCAGACAAAACTGAACTGGTGTTGTGGAAACCAACCTCTCCGACTATAATGTATTTCTCTGTGACTCAAGGCTTGATTCTGAGGATTTACCAGATGGATGAGCTCACCAAATTCCTGTCACACATCTTAAGATTCGTCTGCTCTCTTGATCAAAACTTCAGTTTCCTAGTTATCTGAATTCCAGCCTTTTTTTAAAACTAACAATTTGTTTCCAGTTTCTAGCATAATATTAATTTGTGTTATATCCCAGCGTTTTGCCAGTGTTGTCCATCACACGCCTTCACTGAAGTTTTCTAAACACGGAGTCTAATTAGGTCGGCCTGATGATGTACTGTCTTCCCGTTCCGTGTGGAGGAATTAACTGCCCCTGTCCATGAATTCTTCTGCCATTGCTTCATTGACCAGCGCTGCATAAAAATAAACAAGAAAAACGATTTTCCCGCCTCTGTAGAACCCTCCCAGCGATGGACGCTTTGATGTGTACGCCTTGATCTGGCTGGCCCATGCTGTCGTGTCCCCTGTGGTTTACGGGATTAATTAGGTGGAACGAGTATTTATCCGTTAAAATCATAATACTAATTTACCCAGTGCACTGTGAGGCCTCTGTGGGTGGCAGTAGTGGCTCCAAGTTCGTTTTTTTCCCTCTTTCCCCCCCCCGTTTTTGCTCCTTATGAGAAAGTGTTCGTGTCACTCGAACACAAACGAGACGTTGAAGGTCCCCAGTCACTACCGCTAATCACGTCTGTCTCCGTCCTGGACAGACGACTCATCCCAGTTCACCGTGCTCCTCTGACAAGTCCAAGCACACACACACACACACACACACATTATCTTTGTAGAATCTGCAGTGCTACTCTCGTTGTTTCTCAAACCTGATAAACCAGCCATAATCCTCCCGGCACATGCGGTTAAGCATTTCTGTCTTTTTTGATATTTGTGTTAACGTGTGTCGGTACTGTCTTGCTGCAGCTCTCGCCTGGAATAGTTTTGCGTCGGAAATGCCGTTCGTAGCTGTGGGCTTTGCATCCGCACAAGATAAGCACAGGTATTGTGTCGGGCTGTTATGTGAGGTGAGATTATTCAACTGTGATGCACGTGGGTGTTAGCTGTGCCTAAATCACATTGTTGTGTGATCTTATCAGCCCTTTCAGGATTGTAACAGTGTGTTAGGATCTGTTAACTGCTGAAACCGCAGTAAGACTGTAAAATGTGTGAAGTAATACACTTAATCATGCTGTCCCCTGTGCAGGTCAAAGAACCTTTTGAGTTTAGCAGTGATTAATATGTGTTCTGAACTGCAGGGTTTAGCACAGCTTAGCGTGTCCTGAATGAATGTGTGTGTACACGTGTGTGTGTGTGTGTGTGTGTGTGTACACGCGCGCCTGAGACAATGTGTGTGTACAGTACACGTGTGTGTGTACGCGCTCCTGAGACTGTGTGTGTGTGTGTGTGTGTGTGTGTGTGTGTGTGTGTGTGTGTGCGTGCGTGCAAGAGTGCGGGGCAGGACTTTCAGTGAGCAGTGTGTGTGCTGCTGAGGGGCGGGGTCTCAGTCCCTGATGAACTGAGTTGCATGTTGACTCTGTCATTCTAGCATCCACCTCGTAAAAATGGGGTTTTGTTGAGTTACGCCACGTTTGTCTGGACATGCAGGCAGATATGTGGTGCTATACGGTATCGTTCGAATAGTTGCGCTCTCTCTCTCTCTCTCTCTCTCTCTCTCTCTCACCCGCACTCAAACAGATTCACCCACTCCACCTCACCCCTTACACACACACACACACATACACACACACAGAGTCAACACACCCTCCATGCTGGAGTCCTCACTATTGAGCTGTTCCTTGTTTCTTTGTGGCTAAACCAAATCTCGTGTATATTGTCTGAGGCCGCGTACAATACCCTGGTGCTGGGCCGAGCTTCACCCTCTGAATGGTCCGTGTTCCCCGGCCCAAGTCTGTGAATGCTATCAGCCCTGGGCAGCACCCGGCCGGCCGGCTCTGGGGATAAGAACAGCACAACTGAGAGAAAGTGTCTTCCTTCCCATAGGTTCCCACCATGTCGTGAACACGTTTCCAGGGGTCTTATCAAAGAACAAATGGCTTTGAAAAAGCACAGGGTTTGTGGGTGGGGGGGAGCGTGGAGGGGGGGGGGGTAT
>JAOYMR010000001.1:771351-784793 GCA_025802075.1 Tenebrosternarchus preto | reverse complement strand
TACCCTTGCAACAGCAGCAGTACCTGTGCTGGAAAATCCCTTCTGTGGGCTGAAGAGAAATCCTCGTGATGAGATGGTGGGAGTGGAAGGATACCGTCCTGGGAGAGCAGGGGTCTTGCACTGGGAACGTTGCCATCTTGGGCGAAAAGAAGGTCCTCCTCCTCTGTTTTCTTTCAGGGTTCATATGCGAGCAACCCCATTGATTCAGAGCCTTAGGGGGAGGAGTCACCCAAGAGTCTTGCTCCTACCCATAATCCCTGTGTTCATCACCAGGCTCTGGCACTGACGTATGTGGTCAGATGTTCTCAGGCTGCACACATGGGTGGCCGTTGTTAACTATCCTACGGCAAGACTGTTCTGTCAAACATGTTGAACATTTTATACCTTTAGCCTATATGCCATAGAAAAAGAAACTTAAATCTTCACAGATAAGTGTTCTAGAGCTGTTTGGTGATGTTAATGCAGCTGATGATCAGTGAGAATGAGGCGCTTGCTCTTCTTATTGTAAACTGTTATGTCTAAACGTTGTTTGGAATTGATGCAGGAACAGTGTGAGTGTCTCATTGGGTGGTATTTCTCTGGAGCAGAGATCAGTGTTAGATCAGTGTTAGATCAGTGTTGGATCAGTGTTAGATCAGTGTTAGATCAGTGTTGGATCAGTGTTGGATCAGTGTTGGATCAGTGCTGGATCAGTGTTAGATCAGTGTTAGATCAGTGTTAGATCAGTGTTGGATCAGTGTTGGATCAGTGCTGGATCAGTGCTGGATCAGTGCTTCACACGACCAGCACTCTCAACATACTGGATGATTCAGAGCTTCTTGTTGGATCTCCACCTAGGGGCTTAACAGCTGAGTTACTACCAACAAAGCCTTCCTAAACTTTCTGAGTGTGATTAATGCATTGTACAACCACAGAAGTGCTGAGGAGTGAGCGAGGGCGTGTGTGTGTGTCTTTTGAGAGGATCAATTGTATAGTCTTGGTTGCCATATCCTCATGCAGTTCATTGTGGCAGTTTGACATCTATAGTATATTTTTCTGTTTCAGTATCACATCTTCTTGTAATAATTTGTCGTGTAGTGGCAACTGAAAGCTAACATGGAGTGTGAGTGACTGACATGCATTTGACAGTGTCCCTCTTATAATGTCTCTCTGTCTTTCTACTCTTCCCAGATAAATCAGCTTCAGCGAGCGCTCCTCTAGTAAAACATGTCCAACGGATTACAGCAGACATCATACACTCTTCTTCACTCTAGCGCACACATCTGTACGTTCTCTTCTTAAAACTGCACAGTCTGCCGAGAGGAGGAGCCTGACACAGAGACAGAGTTAAATACAGAAGAGCAAGGCTCTCCAGTGTCTGAGAGAGCAGTCGGAGGGCCGCCTGTGTCAGACGGGAAGGCTTAAAGTGAGAAGCCGTTATACACATTCACCGGCTTATGAATATTTAATCATACTTATGAATATTTAATCATACTCTAATGGAAGATATGCCCACCACAAAATATAAGCCCACCTTCTAACCGAATATGTTAACAACTTAACCTAATATGCTCCTGCTGTTTCATGACGATGCTTTGCTGTGTCTCATAGTTAACGATTCCATGCCAGGGTTTGTTACATGGTTACTACTAAATACTAAAACTGAATAATCGTAATTATTCATATGAAAGGTATGCAAAGTTGTATTTCTATTAGTTTTAGATTGTTTTATTCACCAAACAGTATTTAATTAGACAGTAAAATGTTTCTATTAGTTTTAGATTGCTTTATTCACCAAACAGTATTTAGTTAGACAGTAAAATGTTTCTATAAAGTTTCCAAAACTGCTTTATCCTACAGTTTAGTCATTTATTCTAAAAAGTTTAGTCCGCAGGCCATGGAAAAACAACGTGACAAATTAGATGAATATTACAAAGTCAAGGAAAATGTCCCTCTGGACTCATTTATTCTACAGGCACATGAGCAACGACGTAATGTTTTGGCTCCCAAGTTGGGACACGCGACCACTTTGTGTTTTTTTCATTTTGGTGTGGTTTGTTTGTTTGTTTGTTTGTTTGTTTTATACTTTCCACTGTATTTCCCACGTTACTGTGAATATGTCTCAGAACTTCTTGACTATCTGATTTATTACATTGGTGGTGTTGTCTTTGAACTCCAAGGTTTCTTCTATTTGTGTACCAGTGTTTATTCTAATTCCCAGGTAGATCCATTGAGAGCTGCTGCCTATGCTTAGCCATCGATTGTTCGACTTCTAGAGACACATTGTGCTTTAATGAGGTTCATCCGGACTCCTGCAAGGATTCTCCCTGTTTCACTTTTACTTCAGTCCAGGTTTCTTTACCAGTCTTCAGTTTTTTTTTTAAGTCCACTTTTTAAAATTTTAATGCAACATAACTATTGCATTCACACTCAGATCAAAGTCTTATGGGTGCCTAGTGTTTGAAGTTTCCCTCCATTTGAAGTTGATTCCAAAGACACTGCATGTAAAACAAAAGTTAACATGTATTTTGTCCTTTGTGAAGGCTGTGCTGGGTTCGTGATGTATTGATCGGGCCCTTTGAAAGCGAAAATGAAACGGGAAGCGAAGGTGCTCATTTGAATCGTGTTTTTGCACTGTGAGCCAGACGTACGGCGTCTCGCTCGAGGTCTGGATCTCCAAGAGGGGGTCAGGTGTTTGGACAAGCGGGGGCAATGGGCACGAGGTGGCGGGCAGGGGGTGGTTAGCACAGGGTGGTGAGCACGGGGTGGTGAGCAGGGGTGGTGCAGGGGTGGTGCAGGGGTGGTGCAGGGGTGGTGAGCAGGCCTGTTGGATGACATGGGTTTGAGTGCTCCTCTGTGATGGGGGGGGGGGGGGGTGCGTGGGGTGGCAAATGACCTGCAACATCAGTTTAGCATGACGGTGTGTATTTACCCAGCATGCCTGGCGTGGATAAAAGGAAAACTGTGTTTTCAGTGCCTGACCACAGATCTTCAGTAGTGGAGTAGTGCACACACACTGTAGGGGCACCAGCATAGGTAGGGGGGCACCTGTCTGACATGGGACAGGACTTTCCTTCCTCTTTAGAGCTTGCTGGCTGCCACAGAGGCCCAGGCACTTAGACTGTAGTAAGGATGGGAAGGCTGTGTTTACTGTGGCTTTTATGGAAAATCCCATCTAAGCTGGAACAAAGTCATGATCATCAAAACAAGGAGAAAGGGGAAGACCTGTGATACAGCAGGAAATGCCTTGAAGTCATGAAATTACGCCCTTCAGAAAGACGTGAGCAAACACTGGCTGCTTGGCTTTTCCCTTAAAAATCAACTGAAACTGAAAAATAGAAAACAAACCTTAAAAAGATCATTAAGAGCTACAGAAACACCACCATTTGCTATTTGTTCTCACCTTTTTTCGTCATTTGTGATGCAGACAGTGTTTTACATGGTAAACGTTCTCTGGGGAAGTGACGGACCTACATGGAGTCTGTTATCTCCTGCATTATTTTCAAAGCAACAAGAGGTGTGATCTCCAGAATCTATCAGGAAGTAGAGCTTCTGAAACAACTATTTCCCAGAGGACTTGAACTGTGCAAGGATGAGCTGATAAAGAACCACCAAATCTCAGAATTTCCATGTTTTTCTTCGGGGGCGGGGGGGATTGCATGTTTTCTTGTCTCTCCTGAGGACACCATTGCAACTTTCCATCTGTGCGCATAAAAGTCAGGAGAAATTGTCACAATCTAATGCCTAATGAATGACACGGGTTTGCCTTGCCAGACATCTTGGTCAGCAGTTTTGGAATCAAACCCCCACTGTTTACTGACCTTCAGCGATACAGTTCATATATGCATATGCCTGTATGGTGTGCTGTACTTTATGGAGGCCATAAATTGCACCAGTGACTCAGGTCGTGGGGCAATTACGCGCAGAATCAATTTGTCAACAGAACAAGGAACACTTAACCAATCAGACCCAGTTCGAAAAATAGACTCCTGAGGGAATGGATTTAAACCTGCATGTATTGCAATTCATTTGCAGCTTGAATGGTCTGCTTTGCTTTATCTTTGAGTGGATTCTTAAAGCCCCATCAGGCTGGAGGGGGAACACACACCAGGTCGGAGAAAACTGGAGGGAGAACACACGCACTGGGTCAGAGAAGGCTGGCCAGTGGCTGCAGGAAAGCAGGAATTGCTCTTCTATATGAGGTCTACATTTCAGCTGTAAAGTTACCAGTTAATTTTTCCACACGATATGGTTTTCCTTACTGTAAAGCCTACATGTCATGTAGCAGGGTATGACCTATGACCTATGAACTCTGCCCTCTGTGTCTAAGACATTTAGTTGCTTCATGGCGATCTGGGTTATTGCCTAGGCTCCTTCAGTCTGCACTAACTCCCCACCCCCACCCCCCCGGGTGGAGCTGGTCGTGGTGAATGCTGAATGGGTGGAGCTGGTCATGGTGAATGCTGAGGGAGGTGGGGACAGGCCTGTCGGCCCCACCCTTCCCTCCATCAGCACCACAGCTCTTGGGTGCAGGGAACATTCAGGAGGAAATCAGTTTCAGATACACAGACGAGTGTGTGTCTCTCTCTCTCTCTCTGCCTTACAGTCTCTCACTCACTCTCTCTCTCTATCCCTCCCTCTCATAGTCTCTCACTCTCTCTCCCTCTCATAGTCTCTCACTCTCTCTCTCCCTCTCATAGTCTCTCACTCTCTCTCTCCCTCTCATAGTCTGTCTCTCTCTCTCTCTCCCTCTCATAGTCTCTCTAACAATTGCTTCTGCTTTTCCACAATCCCGATCCATAACTACTGCTCAGTCCAGGTCAAAGGGTCATGTCCAGGTCAAAGGGTCATGCCACCCACGAATCAGTGCTGTTTGCTTTGACAGTGGGAGTGTGTCATGGTCGTTGTCTCAAGGCAGGTGGACACTCAGCACATCACCTTCATCATGTTGACTTTCACCACTCGCAGATTCCAGTAGACTGTGATGGATATGGAGAGAAACCATGAAACATTTAATACAGCCATATCTGTCAGACACACTTCAATAGCAAACTCTTATGCCTACACACACCGATTTCCTCTGAAAAGAAATAATTCCTGTGGACCCATGTGGCTCCATGATGACACTGAGCACATTGTCAACTTCATTCAGCTGCAAGTCACATTTTTTCCTCATGTAATCTTTAAACAATGCTCTCATTGTATCCAGAAAGACTGTTATATAACCACCCCCCCCCCCCCCCCTCCCAGCGAGGCGTACCTGTCTGGCAGCACAGTATTTTGCCTATACGTTTTTGTACCTTTAGTATCTTTATAACAAGCTCCTTGCTGGAGTTGTCAATGGTTGCCAAAGAAAACAGCGTCTGGCGGGGGAGGTGGGACTGATGGAGCGGGTGGGGTGGGTGGGGGAGGGTAGAGGGTACAGATGCTGGGAATTGGCCCCACTTGTTCTGTGTGCTTTCTGTTCACAGGCCAGACTTTTAGATTGGACAGATCTGTGGCGGTGCTCTGCTGGGAGCCCAGCAGACACAAAGCCAGTTCTCTGGGAGATTGCTGCAGTGTTTGCTGACAGGAATAAAGCCGTCGCCTGCTCCGTGCTGCACATTTGCCCCAGGGGCGGCACGCTGCGTCCTTCTTGCCCCTGTTCCCACCTCACAGGGCTCCACACATGCCTCAGACGAGTGCCAAGAGGATGCGGTGGAATGGCACACGCGTGTGTGGTGGGCGGGTGCCGGCTTGGTTTTTCCTCTACAGATTATTGTGATAAATGGGCCTTTAAGGCAGCTATAAAAGCAGCCTTTCACACACAACCATATGACATCTCGTTTAGCATTTTACAAAGATACAGTCTTCTTTAAAAAAATAAAAAAAAACTCAAAGTGTCTCTCATAGGGTTCTAGTAGTGATGTGTTTTGAGTGGTATTTTACAACCCCTCTCAGGTGTAGTTGTGTGGAGCTGTGTTGGAAGAAGAGGCAGTTTGTTAGTCGTATGAGTTAACTGTGCCTGCTACAAGGAAACGGGTTGAGGGCACGGAACTGTGGCTCCAACACAAACAGTCCCATGCATTCCTGAGGAGGCCAGTCTGAGACCTGATTCAGTCTGAGACCTGATTCAGTACAAGGCAAAGTGGAGGCCTTGACCAGCTGACCCACACTGCTCTAAAACATGTCTTCACTCTCCACGGTCGCCACCCAGTCCACACGGGAAGCTCCACCTCGTGACTTTCTCATACACACCCACCCAGTCAATTCATACAGTTCACTCTGAGAACGCTCTAATGCAACCTCCCCACGTAACCTTAGCTAACCTGACCCAGGGCAAAAAGAAAACACACATAACTAAGCTAAGCCTGTATGATGGATGCTTTAAAAACATTCTCATACCCCGAAAAGTGATAAAGAACAGTCTTACCTCGTCCTGGAACCCTCGATCCAAGCCCCCTCCCGATGCACTGACATTCACCCTTCAGTCTTCTGTGCTTCTGGGTTCTTGTTTGATTGGTAGTTTGTTTGTTTTATTCCAGGAACCTTTTTTGGTGGTGCATGGCTGATTTCAGCAAAGCAGGTCTAGTGAGGTGTCATGCAATTCTCTGCCATGGTAAATGTCTGCAGCCTAGAGTCTGAGAGTTGTGTCTGATCGCCGTGTGTTGTGTCTGATCATCGTGTGTTGTGTCTGATCGTCGTGTGTTGTGTTTAGTGTTGTGTGTTGTGTCTGATCGCCGTGTCTCCCAGTGTCTGAATGATTTTAAACTCTGGACACTCTGGGTCACTCTCCCCTTTGGCCTTTGCATCGAAAGCGTGAGCGATGATCAGAGAAAAGCCGTTCTGCACACACAACTCCACACGGGGCCGCACTGTAAATAACCCTCTGGCTCTGTTCAGCTGTGCCCAGTGAAGTGGTAGTACTGGGAGTGCATGCAAATCCAGGCATCATGAGTCATTCCTGCTTGTCCTCCGCAATTCTCCAGGATTGGAAGGGAAGAAAAATGCCAGGGAACAATATGCTCTCTTCAGTAATAATTAAGCTGATGGCCTATTATGCTGTATTGCAAATCAATATGTACGGGCGCTGGCTCTGCTTAAAGTGGGGAGTCTTGGCGACATGCCAGCCGCGTCTCGCGCTGTGGATGAGCAGATGCAGGTGCATCGTAACATGCTTTGGGGGAGGAGGGAGGTTGCGGGAGGGAGGGGGGGGATAAAGGAAGAACAGCCTGGTGACAATAGCAACAGCCCCTCTCCAGGGTAATTGTGTGTGAACGCTCATTTGAAGGCGTCGCTTTTGTCATGCAGGTGCTCAGATTCTCTCTATCCTTCCTTCCATCTCTCCCGCTCCCTCTTTTCTCTCTGTTCAACTCACTGCGTTTCACTTTGTTTGAACCTCTGAGTGTGTGTATCTCGTTTCGTTTCATCTTTTCATTCTTGGGTGTGTGTGTGGAGGGTGGGGGGTCATGAAAGTGAAAGCATATCTGTTAAGTTTAGTACTGTGTCATTCAGCAGGGCCTTTTGAACCTGAAAACATTGTTTTACACTCTGACAATGTAATGATCAGCAAACCTAATTAAAAGACTCCAAAAAGATGACTACTATGCAAATGTAGTGTGCCCAGCTTATTAGATATGCGCAGAATATATATTTACATTGTAAAGTTCCCTAGTGTTTACCGTCTGGTTTGTTTGCTTGGCATCACTCTGTTTATCTACTTTGATTCCACTATTTTTCAGCCTATTGGATGTTGTGTAGTTGTCATCAAAAGCTGTCTCTCCATGAAAGTTCTAGTGTTTTGAAGGAGAACTGAATATCGGCATTAAAAATTAAATGGTATATTGCAAAACATCACTTCACAGATTCGGAGCAAGTGTAGGAGCAGATGTTCCTCCAGTGATCTGTAAATAAGTGGGATTGTAGATAAAGACGCTGAGGAGGTCGTTAGATATGCATGAAGCAGAGGAGCCGACTTTCAATTGGCAGCAGGAAATTGTGAGAAAATAGTCACAAACTGTTAGGGTACGTACGGTATTCACAGTTCTTCTTCTTTTTAGAGCTTTTTCCTCTCTCTCTCTCTGTTCAAACCTCATTTCCATGTCCTGTGTGCTCTCTTGGAGAAAGACCTTGAAGAAAACTGCATTAAAAAAAATTAATCACTGATGAGAAAGGGAACAAAGCACACAGGACTTTGGGGGATAAAACCAAACATGAAGTGAAGAATAAGTTGTAGATGAACAGTAAGTTTTCTGGAGTCAGCAAGGCTGAGCTTTACCCTGCTGACTAGGTCCTGCTTCCCACAAGACACACAGGAGCAGGACACGCAGTAGGCTGCCCTCCACATATTTAATGAAATTTCTAACAATTGTTCTCCAATCAGATTAAGTGCTCGTTTAAAATGCAAATATGTTCTTGTCTCTGACATGCTGTAATTAAGTAGAACAATTGCACTGTTTTATCCCTGCTGTAACATGGATCTCATCAAGGGCTTTGAAAACAGAACAATGGTTGACCACCTGGTCTAGTTACAGTAGCTAAATTTATTAGAGCTCCTATCTCTATAGAAAATCAATGGGGAATTGTGTGCATTGGAAAGGTTCATACATGTTTTTTCTGTCTGCTATGTAATTAGCCTGACCTGAGTGACAGATGTTGAAGATAATTCTCCATGTCGTCATTATCTTTGTCATAAAAATGTCATTTCTTCAGGCTACTCACTCCAGCTAATCCCTTTTAAGACTGTGAAGTGGAAAGTATTAACCGTTCTTAGGAACTGAAATAGCTCTTAATTAGGTTACTGAGAACATAAAAATAGTTAGCGATGGTTAAAGACAACGAAGAGATGCAAACGTAATGTTTTTATTAATATAAAATATACATATATAATCTATGGATCACAGAGTTGTAATTTGACATGTGCAGTACCAAGAGAATATTCCTCCTCTCCCACTCTCACCCTCTCGCCCTCCGTTCCAACATTCCCTCCCTGTCTGTCTTTGATGTGTTATGTGTGTGTAGTTTCTTTTTCTCATCCAATATTTTAAGTCTATCACCCTGTTCTTCAACAGACACAGTTTCGTCTGGATCCGGAAAACATGTCACAAAGTAAAAAAATAAAATAAAATAAAAAAATAAAATCCATTTCGTCGATATTCTGCAGCTCACTTGGTTCATTTGGTATTCTGTGACAATTTAACTAAAATCAATTTAGCGATATTCCAGCTGCCATGTGATTAAATTATTGTGCCATCAGTTTATTTGAACAGCGACACATGGGAGCAAGGCGACGCGCGCGCTTCCCTGTTTCATTTGTTACATGCGGTTGGCTCCGCTATCATCTCGAGCCGAGTGCTCAGTGCACGTTTTTAATCACGGCACCGAGTCGTTTCGCGGTACAACCCATTGGGCCGAGCGGCGCAGAAATCCCCTCTAACCCTGCTCGCTTTCCAGTGATTAATACAAACAAGCCGTTTCTCTGAAGAATGGCACCGTGAGAGATGAACCCTGCCTTTGTCTCCAGAGTGCCTTTATAATTATTATATTGTGTCTCAATTTAACTCAGTCAGAGCGGCTCGCGCTGTACAGATCGTCTACGATTCGCATGGGAACAACATCCAGAGCATTCAGTTGAGCAGAAAAAATTAATTGGATTAAAAATTTGATAATCGGTTTCTTTGTGCATTCAGCCTTGCACCATCCACCCCGCCTCCAACCCTCAGCCCACAGTTCCCAACCTCTCTTCGCAGTAGCATCATCAGGAAACACATTCTAAATATTTCCTCAGTTTCACGGCCAAGGTGTCGAGCCCGAGCGTTGATTCGTTTACCATAATCACTGTGTTCTAATGGAACAGTTAATACTGGAATGACACGTGTGTTTCTGTGCTGAAGACACCCAATCACTGCGACACAACTCTGAGGTGATGAATGTGTAATTACCAAGTTTGACAGACCTTGTTCAGCTTTGTGTGCGTGTGTATGCGTGCGCACGTGTGAGCAAGAAAGAGAGGTGAGAAGTTGTGTGCTTCGCGCGCGAGCTGCACCCCTGACCTCTGTTCCCAGGATACTGTGCTGACACTTTAAGCTTTAAGGTCTTTGCTTTAAGGTTGTGGAACTGTTCAGACAGCGAACTGGATCTGACGGAAGAACGGCAGCGTCTGTACTGCAACATACCTAACGCATTTTCAATCGTATTTGATAACATATTCGAGTAATGTTTAATTCTCTCCGGTTGTACTTATATGGATTCTGACCGGCGGCGAGATATGCGTGCTTCTGCTCGTGCCCTTAAGCTCTGCAGAGTCCATTCGATGCCATTAAGCAGCCGTTCGCACTATATAGGCGACGGCATCAGGGCTACGCATTCAGAGGAGGATGAAAGACTGACCCAACCATTGTGAAGGTGGTTTTAGAGTACGTTTAGACTGCGTTGGACCAGCGACTTTCCTAATGGCGTGGACCCACGTAGATCATGTCTTTAAGAAAACTCTTCTTTAATAGTTCAGAATATGATTATTACAAGGCCGAGTGAAACAGATAGTCAAACGTCTTTGTCTTTCCTGCTATACGACCGGTAACTGAGCTCTCTGAAGTGCTCTTTGCCTTTTTTCTTTCTTTTTTTGAGGTAGCAGAATCTGGTTCTCAAACCCCATCAACCATAACAGAAATGACATGTGATTTAAATAGCACACCAGCTACAGCACATTTCCGAAGTGATAGAGGACAAGACAGGCTGTATGCTAACTGACCTCCGCAGGGACATGAAATCTCTCCACGACGCTGATTGACTCCGACAAGCCAGACCACTGTGACCTGCCTGCGCATGCGGCACGAGACGCACTCATTTTCAAAGCGTTCTTCGCGTCAGAATTAGCGAACGCGAGCTCGCGATGTTGCAAGAACCGAGAATGAGATGCGGAAAGGTTCAAGATTGCTGCGGCTGCGTGAGTGCGTGAGATGCTAATAGACATCCCAAATAAATAAATAAATAAGAAGAGGGAGAAAAAAAGGACGTGCACGCTCTTTCACAGAAGTGGACTGTTCTGACACCTGCAGCCCTTCTGAAACCGGCGGCGGCAGCGCCATGACAGGCCTCGCTTCCCACTCAATCACCGCTCCGCTAATCACATGCTAATAAATTAGCTCCCATACTTGGGTCATATCCCCTGTGCTAACGGCAAAAATCTAGCACGTCACTCATCTTTTTCTCACCCTCAAAAACGAGGAAATGGCGGCTTCGCTACCGTGGTGGTTGGCGCGAGTGTGTCGCTTCTAAATAAAGAAAGATGGTGCCCCGTGCACCCTGTTTTTGGAGTGGGTCGGTGAGGAGGAGGCAAGCGCTCCACCAGACAGCACGGTGAGGGCGCACACTGTGACTGTTATGAGGAGTCTTTGAAATGATTAATCAGGTCTTATATGTGGTGTCCCAGTCTCCCCGCACGCGCAGTAATTTGTTTTTAATCACTGATGTTTTGGTTAAGTGTTCAGGAGGGGGGGCGGGGGGGGGTGGTGTTAGGGGCAAATTTTTGCTTCTACTTTGTTAATGAGTGTAAAAATGACTTGCCATCTGCTTTTTTTTCTTTCTTCACATTCTCTAAACATGTTTGGTAAATCTGCCCCCCCCCCAAATGAAGCCTTGAATGCAAACACTATCTCTTTGATCCTCTGATTCAGATTATGAATTATAACACGTCCTGCCTTTGAATCAAAGCAATTATTATACCTTTGTGTTGCACATCAAACGTGCTGATGTATCAGACGCCGCTGTTCTTCGGAGTGTCAGTTAAGCGATTTTGTGTGAGTTACTCAGTGACTTGTGCTGCTGTATCTGAGATGTCGTTTGATTTGAATATCCATAATTACTACAGACGCATCTAAAGGACGTTATTATAAGCATTTGCTGAAACTTCAAACATGTTTTACGAGGAGCCTAGAACATCAAATGTGTGCGTCGTTGAATCGTTTTTAAATGTAACCCTATTCATGTGGGCAATTGAATAACACTGGCGTAGCGATCAAAGAGTAGTTTCTGCTCAATGAAGAGTGACAATGCATTTAGCACAAGTCTTCTTGAGTATTGAATTTCTGGTCATCGGTCAAAACCATTTAAGTTTGTTTTGGTGTGTTTTAATCTCTCGTTAATTGTATGTGTGCGCAGTTTAATGGAAACGCGAAGACACGATTGCGTTAACTCCGTCTTCTCTTTAAAATCATTGCTTATAGAATTACAAGTGCAATGGGTTAGAGTTAGGGTTAGGTTTACAGGTTGGGGTTAGAGATAGGGTTAGAGGTTGGGATTAGAGTTAGGGTTAGGGTTCGAGTTAGGGTTAGGGCTCTGCAACACTGATGTGTACAGAGAACACGGGGTGAGCCTTGTCGCTAATGATCTTCATGTCTGTACTAGTAATAGCTATCATGTTAAAGTTAATATCAACTTACTCAATTTACTCGTATTATTTCTGTTTCTAAGTCAGACACAAATGACCAATTAACTGGTTCTACGTAACAGACCTGTAGTCAGAGGTTTTTTCAGTACTCCTTGTAGCACCAGGCGTTCGCGGGTAAGTCCTGTGTTTTTCTTAGAGCGGCAACTCACAAACCCTGTTCTTATTGAATAGAGAGAACACAGTCCATCTCTGAATTTGCTGTTTATTTAACTACCTGTAAGCAAGTGGGAGGAGGATTTTGTCTAAACCCCAGCAGCTATTAAAAGGCCCTTTAATACGTGGTCAGAGCACAGACCCCTAGTGTTTCCCTACTTTGTGTGTGTTGTGAGTTTCGGACAGGGGGGTTACCGAGTACAAGCTTCCTCGGGAGGGTTCTGCAGCAGAGTTTCCTATAACTTCCAGGCAAATAGAGACGGTTGTTGGGGAAATATCTGTGCATTAACATTTATATATAGTGTTGTAATTTTAGCCTTTCAGCCTATTTACTCTGATGCCCGGGTGAAAAATCATATGGTTTTGGAGTTATTCTACTGGGCAAACGGTATATTGATGTTCAGTCTGGAACAGAATTCAAAATGTCATCACTAAGCATTTCCTCCAAGAGAATCACTCCTTTCTCTATAATTTCCATTGAAATTTTGTGTGCAAATGCAGTAATAGACACATTTATAACATCAAAAGGATTCAATTTTCTTTTCAATCACACAACAGTATGAATAGCTGTTTCCATTGAGTTGAACAACGAGGAGCCATTACCCCCCGTTACCCCCCCCGTGCTAACGGACGCCATGCCTTCACTCGCGCTTTATGAAAGTGTGTCAAACAATTTCCTGCATCTTCACATTTGTTCTAAGCTAACGGGGGCTGTCAAACAGGTTTGTTTCTAATTTGTCAGGCAAATGTTGTTTTTATTTCAATTGGTACAGAGTAATCACCAGCGATGCGTGTGTGTGTGTGTGTATATATATCTATGTATATATATATATATATATATATATATACACACACACACACATACAGACTGCTAGTCTCTTTA
>JAOYMR010000001.1:698031-718654 GCA_025802075.1 Tenebrosternarchus preto | reverse complement strand
TAATGGTCGAAAAAGTAACTTGGACGGTGAAGTGAGTGATAAACCAGGAGCAGAATTTATCCGCAGAGAGCCAGGTTTAATTCTTCAATGCTATGTATTTCCAACAAAAAGTTATTACTAAATTAAACAGCGGGAAACTATGTACAAAAGTTACGTTCCGCATCAAGTGGACATATCTGGAGAGAAAAAAACACTGTACGGAATGTCCTGTGGTTACCAGACAAAATAATTTACATTATCATCTGTGACATGCTAAGTGAGAGTAAGAAATAAATACATAATTTAAAAAATAAATTGTGTGACTAAAAAACATGGCTCTCTGCTGCCATCTTCAGGCTATTCACAAGAACTATGGCGTAATACATAAAAGCCGTGAGAGCTAGTATACACCTGATATATCTGACAAAATATTAAATTATTGGTATAATACGAAAGCACCCAAACACTTGATTATATGTGCAGCATCTCAACAAAATGACCTATAATTAATTTGACCTTTATGATTTTTGTCATTTTTAATTTTCAATTTTAATTTCACTAATGAAAATGATTTTCAGCAAAAGCAAGTAGAATAGATACACAAATTCTGTCTTTAGGCTCTGATAGTGTGTGTAACTGAATTTCAACAAATACTGTTTAATGTATACAGCAGTGTTTGTTTATTGCAAGGATGTTCCAAAATGTTTGATTTTGTAGTTTTTTTGTTTATCAGTTTTTGTCAGGTTATTTAAGAATTGCTTTGACATAATTATTAAACAAGATAAATAAAGTTCTATTGTCTTTTTGTATTTATTTATTTAAATGTTCAGTTATCTTGAGGAAATACATCCTGTTGTTTAAGCTGTTTTACATGTTTTACAGGTTTCATCACCACACAATTAGAAAGTTCACATTCTCACACTTCTACCAAACACATGCTTCTCTTGGAATTGGAAAAGTCTTAAAAAACTTCCTTTGGAAGCTGCACAGATCAAATACAAAAGTTACATTAGGAAATGCCAAGAAGCAAGTCCAATTAGACTTTAGAATTATGTTAAATTAATTCCAGAGGCCCCTGGTTCAGTGTACAGCATTATGAATATAATATGAATATGGTGTATAATTGAGTAGAATCTGCTCGCTTATGTGGAATAAGGGGGGACAGAACGTGTTGAATGAGTGGAGTGTTAGATGTTAGATGTGTTGGCCAGGGTCCTTAGTGCAGAAAAGTGCAAAGAATTCTGCTCAAATCAAAGCAATATTTCAAATGAGGTAATTATTGTTGGAATTATTTTAGGAATTCACTGCATTTTGGAACTCACAACAGGTGTATAAAGTATGTGAGGTTATAGAAATAACCTCAACGTCACATTGTTGCTGCCGCGGCGGTGATGATGTCTCACCGTGACCTCGGCTGGGGGTCATGAGAAGACATCATGCGTTCTTTAAATGCAAATGCATGTAATCATTTGAGAGGGTCTCGTTACCAGCGCTGTAATCATGCCTTATTGTGGTACACAAGTTCAACCAAACCAGCTTCATTTTCTCATCAAATTTCAATATTCTGGACTGTTGTAATTACTAAAGTTAAAATATGTACAAATGTTACAAAATACAATTCGTGTGTGTGTGTGTGTGTTGTTTTTGTTACAGTACGTAAGCATATACAGCATGTGTGTGTGTGTATAACGAGAGAGAGCAGAAAAGAAAAATGTTCAAAATGGCAATGAAGTGAAGTACACAAGATTTGTAGAGAAACAGAATGTTTTGGACAAAGGTCCTTCCTCAGCTATGGTGCAGTTCTCTTTGCAAACACAAGCACGACCTGCTTCTCTCAAACCCTTGAATACACACCTCTACATCTTTTACTTCAGTGCACTGCAGTTACACACTTTGAGCCTTCATTATTATTATGATTATTGTTGCTGTGGTTGTTATAGAACAATACTGATGGACTGTGAGATGATTATCAGTGTAGCTTTAAACTGTGGATTAGCAGGTCTTCATTATATATATACAAACTTTTCCAGAGTGCACAAGATTTCAGGCTGTGGTGAAGGTTTGCAATTTTAAATGCCAGAAAAAAAAAAAAACAGGAAAGGAAAACAGGAAATCAGGAAGAAACACGAGTGTCTTCAGGAAAACTCTGAAAAAGGTCTGTTCTAAAAAGAAGATCTTTTAATAGCTGGTTGTGTTTGTCTAGCAGATGTTGTGATATCAAACTGCATTTCTCTTTACTGCTGACTGTGGAACTGGTCATTACTGCCTTTTCTTCTGTTCCTCATTATGAAAGGTGATAGTGATGGAAGGAAAAGATACAAGTCCTTTCTCTCTAAATTCCTATTTTAATTGGAACATTACTCATTTCCAGCCACAGGGTGGCGCTTTAGGACAATAATTTTCTGAAAAGAGCTGCATTGTAACTGTTCTTTAGACTCTTGCTGAAAGATCAGGAAAATTAATATTGTTGTTGTTGTTGTTAAAATAAAACATTAACCAAGTCAGTTCAGGCAGAAGTGAGTCAGACCAGACCTTCATGCTGTTAACTGACATGGCAGGTGTAGCCTGTCGCTGCCCCCTGGTGGGCAGGTTTGGGGCTGACAGTGAGATGCACCAGTCCTGCCCCTCACACTCACACAGTCATCTGCAGCACCTCCCGTCGCTCATCCAGGCCACTCCCTGTTCCCTGTCTCGTAATGGAACGGCTCTTGTGTGGAATGTGCTGCTGTTGAACTCAGGGTTTAGTGATGACAAATATTTATCACAATCTTGATGCGTTCTGGGTTGGGTTTCCTAAAAGCATCGTAACATGAAGATCATTATTAGATGGTAAAGCGAGCATGACACTGAACACTCGCTCTCTCGTTTAAGACGAAGCATTTGGGAAATGGGGCCTTGGTTTATTACTGAGTGTTGTATAAATGAATAAACCCAGCAGAGAGGATGTACATCTGTTCTGTTTGGAGCTTCATGTTATCCTCAGTGACACAGGAGCAAATTTAACATTCATCACTTACAAGATTTTGTTTTGTTCATAAACATGAAAATCATTCTAAAAAGAAAAAATAAACAGCAAAGCAAATTTAAACTTATTAATTAAATTTAAAATAACTTATGAATTAAATTTCATAGCTACATACATAGCTAACTCTGTATGTTACACCTGCACTCTCTATGTTACACCTTCACTCTCTATGTTACACCTTCACTCTGTATGTTACACCTTCACTCTCTATGTTACACTTTCACTCTGTATGTTACACCTGGACTGTTTGACTCCTCTATTAGCTGCATGTGTCTCATCAGGTCTATTCACAGCTTGTTGTCCACCTTCTACTCTATGTGAACAATTAGTGACACTGTGATGCTCACAACCCTAAAGGCTGTTTGCCTATATTATTATTATTATTATTATTATTATTATTATTATTATTATTATTAGCATTAGCATTAGCATTAACATTAGCATTGGCATTATTATTGCTGTTGTTGTTGTTTGTTTGTTTCGAGTATTGAACATTACCAGTTCTAAGAATAATTAAAATCTAAAGGTATTTAGCAGCAATAGATTTGCCCAGTGAGGGTGTTTTGTACCTACTGGTGAGCGGCAGTAATGGAACCCCTCACCATCCCTTCAGTGTGAACGTTTAAGAGAGGGACTGTGCTCACTGGAGTCAGATACTTTCAGATATGTTCTATATTGCTGAGATGGTGACAGCAGCTCTGTGGTTCTGTCTCTTGTCCACAAGCAGGTTGTATTGATCCAAGGATGAACGTATGGTGTAAATGACAGCAGACTCCTCTCAAGGACACACTGGAGACTGTGGGTTTGCTAATGCTCTGGGAGACTTTTCCTGCAGCTTTTAATCTCTTAAATGAACTTTTAAAAACTATTTAAAAATGTGAGTGTTTACTCTTATCCAGTGCTCTTGAGACGCTTATTGAAAGATTACAGCAATTTTGTGTTATATTACAAAGAGGTTTCAAGCAGTCTAGTGTCTGAGTCAGTTTTCCTTAACAGAAACTCATGGTATCAAGCCAGTATCATAAGTGATAGATATTCATATTAACATAGTGATACACAAACAAGTAGTGTGGGATTTAGTCACTGGAGGACTTACCATCGATACACACATGACCTCAAGTGATACGATGGTAGCAGTAGCAGGATTTAGTGTTGAGTGACTCATGTTCTCTCTGCATGACTGTTAACCTTCTGAGCTCCACCCTTATTGAGGCTTATTCATTCATATTTTGTCTGTACAGAGTTTGTGATCTCTGCACCATGATAAAATCTCACCATTTCTTGTACATGTGATTAGCTTTTCAAACAGTCATTAGTCCAGTCCCTTTGGCTTGCGTTTCATTGAAGTATGATTAACTGTGCAGATTTATGACAATCGGATCGTTAACGCTGGAGATTTGACCAGAATCTTGGAGCAGCGATTGGACTCTCTCTCCTGCCGGCACCAGGAATGTGAGCAGAGTTCCTACGCAGTTATGGCTTTTCCTCTATTTCACGGCTTATTGCCGTTTAAATGTTAACTGACGCAGGATGAGGAAGGAGGTGTGAGTCACTGTGTCGATATAACGGTTGGTTGGATCTCACCATCACCACCAGAACGCAAGGATGGAGGCTCAGAGACAGACTCCACACGGGCTGGGCAGTACACCTCACACCACTTACTGTATCAGGATGTTTATACAATACTTCATAAAAACACAAGAAAATAACTCTTACACATATTACCAACGTACTGACACATGTTCTCAACATCACAGGAACATGCGCAGTAAAGCCAGATGGTTGAAATACAGCACAATGACAGGAGAGAGATGAGATACAGGAACAAAACATGCATGGAAGCGTCTCTGATGCTCTGCTGATGCATCAGATGTTTACAAGAAAACATTTAATAATTCAAAAACAAATAGAAATTGAAACTCTCAATCACACATTCAAATGGTTACCATTTTTAAAGAAATCATCATATTTGATTGATGTAACACATCTCACATACGTTTTCTTGCTCCAAAAACTTCTGTTATGGACATGTGGATGTGCAACCAACCAACCCCAAAGTGATGCTCTTAAATATATAGTGGTCACACCCTGAGCTATGAGAATAATAGTTCCTAGCTATTAATAAGTCGTATGTCATGATAGACAAGGATCTCCGCTTAGACCAAACAACTGGGTTTTATTTGGTTTGGTGCCAAAGTGACGGTTTCATCTTCCATAAACAATGTCTTCAGTGAGAGAGATGTGGAAAGAATTGATTTTGGTCAGACTTCTGCTGCTCCTCTAAATATTATTTTCATTCTTCCATTGATCTTATTAGAGCTCCATGTCACTTTACCTTCAATCAAGGCAATTGCTTTTCACAGCTGACAGTGGCATCACACACACATCACATTTCATAGTCACACACACACATCACATTTCATAGTCACACACACATCACATTTCACAGCCACACACACACATCACATTTCACAGTCACAAACACATCACATTTCACAGTCACACACACACACATCACATTTCACAGTCACACACATCACATTTCACAGTCACACACACACATCACATTTCACAGTCACACACACATCACATTTCACAGTCACACACACATCACATTTCACAGTCACAAACACATCACATTTCATAGTCACACACACACATCACATTTCACAGTCACACACATCACATTTTCACGTCAAGGGAATACATTTATTTTATTTAATTTTTGCCATGTTCACTCCCCCACGCACACATTTGTTTATGCTCACATACTTTAAAAACGGTCACTTTTAGTTATTACAGCATACATCTTCTACGTTTAGAAGAAAACTCTGGAACATTCCGTGTGTTGAAGGTTCAGTTTGTACTGTGGTGTTTGCAGCGATTCAATCAGCTGCATCTCCTGAGCCGTCTGACCAAGTGCTGATGTAGTTTTTCCTGGTGTCATGTGCCACACTGCAGGCTGCTCTGTTATCATGGTGTCATGTGCTGCTATGTTATCATCCAGCTCACGTCAGTTCGTGCTTCACAGCACTGCATTTGTTCCTCCTGCAGGTCTGGATCATATTTGTCATGTGGCCTAATGGTATGGCCAGCTGCCAGCTGGAGAATGCACTGTTCTCTTAAGTGGCTGCAACTTTATTCAGCTTCAGGCATTGATGGCGTCCACTTAGACCAGCCTCTCCACCCACCCCAGCCTCTCCGCCCACCCCAGTGGGTTAATATGCATTTACCTAATGACACCATGGTGTGGAAGAACCGAAGCACAAATGGCTCCAGTAAACTGTTCAAAAACTCTATGATTGTGTAGCTCTTCTTCCCTGCACAACTTTATGGGTTTTTGTTTTCCTTGAGCATCATGTTGTGCGTAAGAATCCTAACCATGTTCTGTTCAGGGTGAAATTCTGTCCAGGTTTCTTTATATTTCTGTGTGTAAGTCAGTCATGGTCTTCATGAAGTGATGCCACAGATCTGTAAGTTCAACACAATCACCAGCAATGTGCAAAATTCTAATGTAAACTCTAATCTAATGTAAAAGTTTGTGGATGATTACAAATTGGCCGACTGGCTCTTATCCTCTGCGTCTCAGTAACTGAGGCTCAAAGAGATTCAATATCTCTAGATTAGTAGAAAGGGAGAGCAGGAAAGGCAGTAATATGAAATGAGTCACACTCTTACTATGAGGGCGCAGGGTTAATTAACAAAGCATCTTACTGGACTGGATCCATTTGGACTGTGCGAAATAAGGACAGGAGGACGTGCTTGGGGGCGTGGCCTCGGCCCCTCTGATAACGACACAATAGACGTGGTCCAGTGCTTTTAAATGCTTGATCTTCGTTCATACCTTTCACAGGCATGACACACATTTCTTCTGTGGCTTCTTGTTTGTGTCCGAATGACACACCATTAAAGCATGAAGGTCTTCAGACCAGGATGGGATGTATAAGGTTTATTTGTTACTGCTAAAATACAGAGAGCTGGTGCTTCTCCCACAAGGACATCGCTCAGTGAGATCAGTGTAAGGGACTGTCAGGTCAGGGTGCTTTCTGGACCCTGATTGGCTCAGTGACATCAGTGTGCTTTCTGGACCCTGATTGGCTCAGTGACATCAGTGTGCTTTCTGGACCCTGATTGGCTCAGAGACATCTGTGTGCTCTCTGGACCCTGATTGGCTCAGAGACATCTGTGTGCTTTCTGGACCCTGATTGGCTCAGTGACATCAGGGTGCTTTCTGGACCCTGATTGGCTCAGTGACATCTGTGCTTTCTGGACCCTGATTGGCTCAGAGACATCTGTGTGCTTTCTGGACCCTGATTGGCTCAGTGACATCAGTGTGCTTTCTGGATCCTGATTGGCTCAGTGACATCAGTGTGCTTTCTGGACCCTGATTGGCTCAGTAACATCAGTGTGCTTTCTGGACCCTGATTGGCTCAGTAACATCGGTGTGCTTTCTGGACCCTGATTGGCTCAGTGACATCAGTGTCATGGATCAATGTGTCTTGCTCAATTAATTCACAAAGTTTGTTGAGTTAACTTGACTTCCCCTTGAGGCAGCCTTCATCCTCCTCATCTTCATCATCATCATTGTCATCTTTATTATTGTCTTCTTCCTCTTCTCTTTTTTTCTCACGTTTGAAGAAATTGATAAACAACATGATAAACAACATGATAAACAACATGCTCTCATGGGCGTAAACTGCCATCAGTGAAGAAGTAACTTGTTAATTAGGTGCAGTTCAGTCGTGGTGCTGCAGCTGTGATGACTCTCCCACAGGCTTGAGATTAAACGCCTGTTGTCATCTAATGCTCAGAGGACCTAATAAAGGAAAATAACGTACACGTCTTTAAGCTCTTGATGCAAAACCAAAAAATAAACAGAGAATCAAATGTGCTTCAGTAATGATGCTGTCCTTGGTTCAGGACAACATTTATTATTGTTGTTGTTGTTGAGTAATGTTAACATGACATGCAATATTAATTCAATTTCATATTAATTAGGAATTGCAATTATCAAAATTAAATTATAATTAGGGCAATCTAATCCAAATTATTAATAATTTGCAGAAAGTTGCAGAAAGCTAATTTAATTATATCTTTGATTAGAAACATTTATCCTCAGAACCTCAAACCTAAACATGGAGGACTAAATTAGTGAGACAAAGAATGAAGTAGATTTACTTTTCTGTGAAGCACCCTAATCCATCCACTGACTCCGTTCCCTTACGAACTTCGGCATGAAGTGAAATGTCTGAACTCCTAATCCCTCAGAGTGTGTTCAGGTGCTTTATCTTAATCAAACCACCGCTGTAACAGACAATGAAACCAACACCCGAACCTTATGTATCTAAAATACATTTTAATCTTGCTCAGATACACAATTGTTACAATTTGTAAGTCAGTGATTGTACCTCCCTTGTTCGCATCAGACATTCTATACAACAGCATCATGTAAAGTGGTTTACATCAAGGCACAAGACAAATCCATATTCAGGCAAAGCCTTGATCTGCTGCTTTAACCTCATTCTGCGCTGGGCAGACACACGAGAAGAACGCGGGCCAAGCCTTACTACACACACTATGTGCTCTCTGTAGAAAGAATAGAGACTGATCCACTGATCTCCCTCCCCTGATCCACTGATCTCCCTCCCCTGATCCACTGATCTCCCTCCCCTGCTGATACCAGTCAAACAATGATCATGAGCACATCTGGATGGATGCAACACATTTTTTTTCTTTTTTTTCCTTTTTTTTTTTCTTTTTTTGTTGTTGTTTTTTTTTTACATTTAGTGGTTCTGAGAGCAGAGGAGTTTAAGTGTAATGAGCTGTGGGGTCGGGCTGTCCAGGCGCACGCAGCCAGCAGGAGTGTGTGCTCTGATAGGCTGTGGGATGTCCGTCCTCAGACAGGGTCTCAACACAAATGTGATGGGGTTTCTCTTGTGACCACATTCGGAGCGGAGCTGCGGATGAATAGACGGGTGACCTGCCAAACCACAATGAACCATCATCACGCCAAAGACCATCTGCTGATATTATACATATGCTGTCATTTCTCTGTAACCATTAGTTAATAGATTATAAAGATTAGCAGAGAGATATCTTGATTTAGTACAACCACTTTGGGTGTTACTACTTCCTTGATTACGTAAATGCTAAAATGCAAATAGGTACAGTCCTGGCTTTAAATGTCCTGGTTTTAAATGTCCTGGTTTTAACTGAAATCAATATCTAGTCAGGAATTTACGTAATCAAAGAGGCTGAGCGTTTCTCAGCATATTGCCAAGGTCGGTTCAGTGTTAATTCACCGCTCACCGTATTGCCATGGGTCCAGGGTCCTACTCCTGGCTAAGGCTCCTTCGCCGGCCGAACGCGTGTGAGCCCACGTTGGTGGGGACAAATTTGCTGCTTCCAATCCCCCCCGAGCGGCTAAGGAAGTCCGCGAGGCGATGGGTTACACACGTGGCAGTGTTACAAGCTCTCTTCTGTAATGCTGTAACACTGCGGAAGAGACCAGAACACCCATATCACACAGGGTTAAAAACACATCACATATGTTAAATTGTGTTTCTAAAACATATAACCACCACAGCTAATCTGCATGAGGGGAGTTTTGATATCTTACCTATATGTATGAATGAACATGTTGAAGAATTTATGAAAAAGTTCACTAGGCAAGTGTTCCCTTATAAAATACGTTTATTATTGGAGAGAATCAGGTTAAAGGCGTTCGCATTGCTGGGTTGGAACTCGTTCAATGCTGGCAGTGAGGGTGCCTGAAGGAGTTGCGATTCATGAAATGTTTCGGGGGAAACTAAACAGATAGTCTACGGAAACAGACACTCTTAGGTGCCGTGTTTCCTGTCACTCTGCCAAAGAAGATTTAAAAAAGTAAAATAACGGGTCTTAAATCAGGCAAATAGAAACGCCGCATGCACCAGCACTCGGTTCAGGGTCATGCTAGCATAGAACGAGATGGCAGGCGCTTATTCGCGATCGATCGCCTCTCCGTAGGCGACGGGCACGTCCGCAGCCTGGGCTCGGCGCTTCTTGCCCGGGGTTCCCGCTCCTACATTGGTGCGCGGGTACGTCTGCAGTTTGTGCAGCTCCTGAGACAGCTTGCCCAGCACGCACGTGCTGAGATTGGAGCAGCGCTTGGACACGGGTCTACCCAGGCTGTTAGAGAAGAGAGGACATGCACATCTCACAGTGATACACGCATGCAAAGCACATTTCGTTCTGAACAAAACAGTTGTGATTAACAACTAAGATGCAAAGCAAATGAAACGTGCTCCCGTAATAAATAGAACTTCTTTCATGCTCGGACTCACCGTTACTAAAGTCATAGTCATTTTCTTGTTTTCCAGCTAATTTGACATTCATATCATTCACGCAGCACTGCGCAAAACATGCAAAACGCAGCCTCCTTCTTCCAGAACTCATGCTGTTTCCATGACACCTGGTATTCTGGATTACATGCTTTTATTCTGGATTACATGCTTTTATTCTGGATTACATGCTTGTTTGAGCAAAAAGGCATAAAGCCTAAATCATAATCATAAAATTCCATGCAAATGGTGACTGGCAATAAACTCATTCCAAAAATCCATTCAAACTATGAAAAACTACGATTCTTTTCTACACATACCTCCCTTTTAAAATTCGCACCTTACATACACTCACTCACACACACACACACACACACACACACACACACACAGGGAACTGCTCTCATGTAGAAACCTTTTTAGATCATTCACCTCTTAAACATGAGACAGTAAATCAGTGCAGTGTCCTACAGATTCTCTTTGTCTTGGTTCTGGTATCTTTTTTGATCTGATATCACAGTTCATTGGTTACTCTTCAGTCAGCTTTTAGTGACAGTATGTACCTGTTCTCCTGAGCTTCTGGCTGATCCAGGTCTTCTGCAGCCATCTGCACAAACTCTTTGATGATGGCGTTTAGCAATCTTCTCGCCTCATAGTCTGTGAGTGTAGCATCATCTTGTGAAGGTTCCAAAGCAGACCTAAAAACACACTTTTCAGTGATTCCTTTCCACCATACACACAACGGAACAGTAAATGAGCAGCACAGCCCCTGGAAAGTGATCCTTTCCATCACGTCAAAAGAATTTTCTGTCGCAAGGTCTGTGCTGGGAGGTCTGCGCATAATCAAAACAATCTCCTAAGAGCCACTTAAATACTGCCTGCTTGCCAAGCTTAGATTTGTCCTGCGATCGATACTGTCGTGAGCAGAGTGAGGCTGGCCAGGATTCATCGGATGCTCCCTGATGCTCCAACCTCTAATCAAATTATTTGCGTACTTACGGTTAAACATCCTAATTATGTTCATAAAAAATGAACTTCACGTGAAACTCAGCGTTACCAACAGGTCTGTCCTCCATTTAACCAAGTATTCAATTGTATTGTAACTTTTTTTTTTTTTATCTATGCCAGTAATTTAAAATCATAGATGACCACAGAAAACGTCTCACCTGGACGGGGCTGCATGTGTACAGTACATCTGACAAATGATCAAAGCATAGGTGAGGAGAAGAGCAGAGATCTTCAGCATGATCATGGTCCTCTGTAGTGAGCTGTGCAGGTATAAGATCTTCTGAAATGAAAAGACATCTGACATCTTACATTTATCTTCTAAATAAGAGAAGTGAAGCTTTTTTAAGGCATTACTTTGTCTATTTTTTATCTCCTGTACTGTGATCATGCCAGATCTGTTGTCATTGCTCCATCAGTTGCTCCTTTCTTGTTCTCACTTTATCCTTTCAAAATGAATCATTTTAATCCTTTATGATGTTCTCAGTATCTGCTCTAGTGTGGTCTGCATTGAGATCTCCTACTGCCATCAGGCTGTAAGTGAAGTGTTGGACATATTAGCGGATTAAAGGGGACCTGCTCACACCTCCTGAGAGAGAGCCTGTGCATTAGTGTAATGAACTGCTGGGCTGGACCACCGTCTACGACTGGAGCACTCGGAGTCTCTTTGGAAAATTCACTGAACCTGCCCTTCTCCTCTGTTGCACATTCTGAGCAATTTATCTCAAATCTTTCTTTTTCTCTTTTTTGTACTATTTAATTCAGCTTTAAACAGCTTTTATTTTCACTATGTAAGCAGAAAACCACACAAGCATTTTTCTAATTGTAGAAGATAATCTTAACTTACCTTGTGATGCTATAGCTGCTGGAAGAAGAAAACAAGGGATAATTCAAGTTGAAATTTTAGTCTGTTGCATCCAACTGCAGGGGTACTGCTTATATATCCACCATGAGAGTCCCACTATTGAAAGTGTGGGTGTTTAATGATCTTCCACCAGCCAATCAGAGCTTTCTACTTTTGGCTCCAACCAATCAGAGGACCCCTCATTCTGGAACATGATGAAGAGTGTGTCACAAAAATGACGTCATTCTTCAGTCACAAACTGCTCCATTCACAAAAATTCACTAGTGATCAGCAATGCTCCACATCAGATGTTCAAAAGAATCTGTAATCTGTCCTTCCAAATATAGTCAATAATTATGAAAAAGCTTTGAAATGTAGCCTTCTCCTGTATTTTTAAGGATGAGTTTTTATATAAAATGTATCAGTAGACATTGTGCATTGTTCTTGCCCATAATACTGTCAACAGGTGATTACCAATAGCTCTGTACTTATGGGAAATAATTTCTCCACTTACTCAAAAAAAAACAACTGAAATATTTTCTCCCCAGGAGGAGAGGGGGTCAGTGCTTTAATACGTGTAAAATAACATACATATTAATATCACATTCATTTCTAACCATTGTGGAAATAAAAACTATCAGAGCTGAACAAAAACAAAAGCTTTCATCAGTGTCTTAAAAGTCCTGATGCAAAACTGCAAGGACAATCAAATTTTGTTTGCACTGTGTGTCCCGTGTTATTGAGCAGTCCTCCTCATTTCCTTATTTGGTTTTCAGTTGTGATGTGACCCTTAGTGGAAATCAAAGGAGAGGTTGACAGTAATGAGCCTACCGTCTCAGCCCATGTTACCCGACTGTTTGTCTTCGAGCATCATCTGATTCTCCTTTTCATAACCAGCACAGACCTTGTAAAGCATTTCCACAGAGACACAGTGTTTGCGTCACAAAGGAACCCCATTAGTCCTGACGAGCGTTTTAGTGTTATCGAACCCAACGTGGAGCCAATGGCTGCAGCAGGAAATCAGGGAGACCTGGCATGAGTGGAGACCCCAGTTCGGCCCCCTTTACTGACGCAAAACTGAGCTTTAAGGAGCCTTCATAAACGGCCCCTTCGATCTGAAGAATGGGCACTTCCAACAGGGGGGGGTACACTACGGTCTACACCAGCAAAGCCAGTGCCGTCTGTGCTCTGCCATGACTTTCTATCCCCGCCATCAAACTTTCGGAGTCGATACAGTAACCTTTCCAATCTGTTAGTGCTCCAGCATCTTATGGTGTGCCCACGCCTGTGTAAGTTATTTTAAGTGACAGATAATCATTTGCATTTCAAAGAAGATCCACTACACACTTTGGGTTGATTTCTGCTGTGTGTGTAAGCAGCAGCTGAAGGCTTCTGCTATAATAAAACTTCACAGAAAGTGCAAAAAGAATCTCAGCAGATGAAAAGACTGTTCTTTGCCTATTTGTGGATAAAAAATTGAGTGTCTTTCTTAGGGGATGTGTAAGAATATGGTGACATCTGAAAACGATCAGATGTCCTTAACTCACAGGTCTCTCTGACCACATCAGTCACACAAATGGGCTGTTTGAACACCTGCAGGCTGAGCTGTACAGGGATTAAGTGGATCTGTGAAGGTTTCGAGAGGGAAACCAAACGTGATCCATAACCCTTGGGGAGACAGAGCCTTACATTAAATGGAGAGCAGAGAGTTTGCACGGTCCATCCTCAGACATTAAGGAAATGAGATTTAATCACTGAGTGTTGGCCATCAATCAGCCTGCTCACTCCCCAGCCTGCACAACCCAGAGCCTGCTCACTCCTCAGCCTGCACAACCCAGAGCCTGCTCACTCCTCAGCCTGCTCACTCCCCAACCTTTGCTCACTCCCCAGACTGTTCACTCTTACATTGGCCCATTTGCTCATCACATGCTCTCCTTTTATGTAGCCCTCATTAAAAATCAGTGCTCCATGTTACAGACCTTTGACTTTTTTTCCATACAATTTTCCTGCTCTCATGCAGCAGCAGGAGTGAGAAATGACTGAGTTAAAAACACTACAACACTGCTGATGAGTCTTTATCTATATTCTTTCCTGCAGATTTGGTTACTGTATCATCAGTGAATTGGTTAGTATAAGATTTTTAATATGATTATAAAAATGAAAATGCTTAGGTCTGTAATGTTGTTAGGCAGTTGTCTACATTAAACTCCAGACTCTGAACATGGGCTTTTATGGCTCTGGATGAAGGAGAATGAAGACAGAGCTACAGAAACATAGACAAACATTTCATAGCTACTAATCGGTATGAAGTACATAATAAAGACTTCGATATTTCAGATAGTGCTAGACACTAGCATCTTAATTTTTTGTTTTTAATGCTATGCAAAATTCACTAATAACAACAAAATGTGTGCTGTAGTTTAGTGCAGTAGTGCATTGGGATTTCAAAAACGACTTATTTCACACAGTCAGAACAACCTGAACACTCTGTATAATGGTGAAAGTGACTTTATAGTTTTATTATTGTTCAATCTAAACTACAAACGCTTGCAGTGATAAATAGTAATTACTGTATTTGGTGTACTTCGGCAACAAAAGTGCGGAACAATATTTACAATGAAGCCAGATAGCTTTGCTCAGATGGTCGTGCTGGAGAATTGCTCCGCGATCTTCTCCACGTTGTTCATATATACTTGGCATAGCGCAGTCTCGCGGCCTAAAACGCGGTTCATTGGCTGACTGCATGTGACAGATCGCAATAAACTTGTCTGTCACGTGTCCCATAATCAGCGAGTCTGGTTTTATACCCACCTTTTATATGCCTAATCCAGTCCCTGATGTCTGACGCCACCACAAATAAAACTCTAAAATGAGATTAAAACCCAATACATTAGCAAACCTTTGTGTTTTATGTATCGTTTTACTCGCGGAGTATGACGTTAAGAATTCTGTCCAGCACTAAGTATTTCGTCACTGCTGTAACGTAGTTATATTCTTTAACCTTCCGGGGTCAGTTTCACGAGGTCAAAGGTT
Source organism: Tenebrosternarchus preto (assembly GCA_025802075.1). Lineage (NCBI taxonomy): Eukaryota > Metazoa > Chordata > Actinopteri > Gymnotiformes > Apteronotidae > Tenebrosternarchus > Tenebrosternarchus preto. Next base: position 703,446 of record JAOYMR010000001.1, on the reverse strand, counting down.
GTAGCCTTCACGTGACCCTGCAGTACAAGATAAATCTGTTTGTCGAACCACCTCAAATTTTGTGCTTTCGTATTTTTAAAGCACGTATTGGCTTCAAACTCTTATTTATGCACCGAGTGGTCGAATTAACAACCCAATACTGACCTCTTTCTGGCTTACTTACTTTTTTTAATTGTAACATTAAATTTGACGTTTTCTATGTTCATTTTATCTTTCATGTTGGTCCTACCACCCACCGTTTAGATTAATAAACCTTCTAAACTTCTGGTAACTACTGTTTAGATTTAATAAACCTTCTAAACTTCTGGTAACTACCATTTACATTAAATAAACTTTCTAAACTTCTGGTAACTACCGTTTAGATTAATAAACCTTCTGATATTTTTGTAACGTATTTCCTCCTTTCCTTTCTAGTTGGATGTAGCTGTACTCGAAACCCGGCAAAGTACAACGCCTAGTACTTAGAATTGTGCCAAAGTTAGTTGCAGGCATTTGAGAAAATGTAACTGTTTGATCTGAGGTGATCAATACTAGCTAATGATCCCGTCGGATTTAGCCAATCTCCCTTCAGAGGCGGGGGAGAGCAACGAAATACTGGGATATTAACAGAAAGCAAAGAGGGAACTTTCAAACCGCAGAGATTTGCGTGCAAGTGTAGAAATAAAATGTTGCTGAACAGTCTGACATATTTTTTTGCGGCGATTTACGAGAAGACCGTCTTATACGTATTTACTTTGCTTTTTACATGTTTTATTTTACTGGTTATTCGACATCTCATGAAGCAGCGGAGACCCCGAGGCTTTCCTCCTGGTCCGACACCTCTGCCTATGATAGGAAATATTCTTTCTCTGGCGATAGAGCCGCACGTCTATATGAAGAAACAGAGTGAAATGTATGGACAGGTATGGCATCTCCAGCAGGTCTCTACTGATGTAGTTATTTAATGAAGCGTAAACACTTGCAGCTCAAAACGAGTAAATTCAGAAACGGCAGGCTACATACTGTTAAATAAAACTAAACAACTGCTACAGAGTTTATGTTTACAGTACTCTTGGTGTTTTCAGCACAAGTGTGTCAGGACAAGTACAGCCCCGTCGATCAAACATCCATTGCATTAAAGACCATTTAGAGGAGAACAAAGGATCGCCTTTCCCACTAGCTTTTTGGCAGAGTGCTGCGCGCGGCGCCGTTCACAGAACGAGCATTACATGCTGAATCAGCATACTTCACTAAAGAGCTCGCGGTATACCGAGCTGTTCCTTGTACTTATGGTCAAAACCCATCCTCTAATACATTTTCCATTAGAGGAAAGATAGCTGGCACGCTGCGAGTCTGCGCGTAGCTGGATTATTAATTATTGTTCCATTTATCTCCAGATTTTTAGTCTCGACCTGGGAGGAATCTCAACCGTCATTCTGAACGGCTATGATGTCATTAAAGAGTGTCTTTACCACCAGAGTGAGGTATTTGCAGACCGACCATCTCTGCCTTTATTCCAGAAAATGACCAAAATGGGAGGTGAGACACTGTTCTTTTCTTCTGACTCAGTAATAATGCAAAGTACCATCACTTAAACATACATTTTTATGGTAGTTATCCTAGCAGGTTCTTCATGGAGGTTTTACATTTAGTCATATATGGTAAGAGGGAGTCGTGGTGCTGGGTGATCAGGCAAATGTATGATGTAACGAGAGGACAAATGAAACCTCCTGAATTGAAAAGGCTGGGACTGTTTGAATGGAATTAACTGCATGTATAACATGCTGACAGTTTCAAGTCTAAAACTTTAAAAGTGAAATATTAATACATTTATCTAAATAACAAAGTAATCTTGGGTGGGGGCTTCCACATTTCAGCATAATAAAATATTTTTCAAGAAGGAAATGGGCTACACCTGCATTTTGGCCAAAACTTCCATTATTTCTGATTAATATGAAAATCGTGCTTGTGGCTCCAGGATTCCTCTGATGCTGGGCCCACTGATTAGCCTGAAGGTAGACAAACACTCCTACATTCTTAATTCAACTCCTCCTTCACTTCCAGGACTTCTCAACTGCAAATACGGGCGTGCGTGGATCGAACACAGAAAGCTAGCTGTGAACTGCTTCCGCTGCTTTGGCAGTGGGGAGATGATATTTCAGAAGATCTCAGAGGAGTGCATGTTCTTGGTAGATGCCATCGACATGCACAAAGGAAAACCGTTTAATCCCAAGCACCTTGTTACCAACGCCGTCTCCAATGTTACCAACCTCATAATATTTGGACAGCGCTTCACTTATGACGATCACGACTTCCAGCACATGATTGAGATCTTCAGCGAGAATGTGGAGCTGGCAGCTAGTGCATGGGCCTTCCTCTACAACGCCTTCCCCTGGATGGAATATTTACCCTTCGGGAAGCACCAAAAGCTCTTCCGGAATGCCAAAGAGGTTTATGATTTCCTCCTGCAAATCATCGAACGTTTCTCACAGGGCAGAGTGCGACAGTCACCAAGACACTACATCGATGCCTACCTGGACGAGATGGAGCAGAGTACTAGTGACAAGGCCACCTCTTTCTCCAGGGAGAATCTGATCTTCTCAGTGGGGGAGCTTATTATTGCGGGCACGGAGACCACCACGAACGCCCTGCGCTGGGCCATTCTTTATCTCGCTCTTTATCCCAACATACAAGGTAGGTGGGTCGCTTGATCCTGCACTACAGTTTGTTTACGATGAAACACAGTGGTGAGAATGCAGAAGTGACATCTTATGGCTTCTCCGTTGTGCAGAGAAGGTTCACAAGGAGATAGACTCAGTCCTGAATGGCAGGCAACCGACCCTGCAGGACAAGCAGAAGATGCCTTATGTGGACGCGGTACTGCACGAAGTCCTGCGCCTGTGCAATATCGTCCCGCTGGGAATCTTCCGGGCCACTTCACAGGACACAGTGGTGCGTGGCTACACAATCCCACGGGACACAATGGTCATCACCAACCTATATTCAGTGCACTTTGATGAGAAGTACTGGAGCCAGCCTGCTTCGTTCTGTCCCGAGAGGTTTCTGGACAGCACAGGAAACTTCGTCAAACATGATGCCTTTCTTCCCTTTTCTGTTGGTACGTGCTCTTTTTTAAATTTATGACCCATTTTTGCAGATTAAACAGAGACCCTGAAGTTTGACCCAGAATCTAGACACACCTGGTCATGTCAATAATAGCTTTCTTGTCCTTCTACGCCTCCTAGGCAGACGACATTGTCTTGGCGAGCAGCTGGCCAGGATGGAGATGTTCATCTTCTTCACCACACTGCTGCAAAGGTTCTGCCTGCAGTTCCCACAGGGCTACATTCCCAGCCTGCGTCCCAAACTGGGAATGACTCTGCAGCCACTGGTCTACTCTGTATGCGCTGTGAGGAGGCAGTGAGACCTCCTCAGCCTCCGGAGAGCCAGGCTGGCTCACGCTGAACTCTGCTCCTTTTTCTGAGGGCCTGCTGACCTCTGGTACTGAATGCTCCAGGTTCCCTGAACTTGTCCTCTTTTAATGGTTTCGAAGAACTCGAGAAAAAAAGTGATAAGCCCAGAGTGGACAAGTGTATGGAAAGATTCACTGTGTCCACTCAGTAAGAGCGCACAGGAAATGTGGTCTACGTGTCATTTCTGACAGAAGCTGATAAAGGGAGAACTGTTGGCCAGCTTAAGCACTGTGGACATAATGCAGAAGGCAGTATGTCAGTCATTTACAGAGCTCACTCCTCAAATACTGTCCTCTAACTATTCTTCGAAATGACAGCACAGAAGCCTCATTCATGCTTAGACGTTGCAGAAAGAGACAAGGCAACATTCCCAGAATCCTTTGTACATATTGCACGATTCACACTGGATCATTGCCCCTTATCAGCAGCGAACCAAAGGTTTATCTCAGTGGAAATCACTGATCAGGACTTCAGTCATTCCCATCCCATGCTTCAGCAGTCATTAAAACCTCTAGTTTGATATTGCTCCTTTTTTAAAAAACCTTTTAACTTGAAACAAATAAACATGAATCTTTTTAATAGCACAAAGTTGACAGCATATTGTTTTAGTGTCTGTTCATTTTGTTCTGTGGTTTTAGAGGTTTCCTTGTATGACTCACAGTGTTTCTCAGAGCTGCCTGTGGCAAAATCAGACGTAATCCAGAGTCAGACATAATCCAGACACTCACAGCCTCAGTCTTGCTGTGATTTTTGTGGTAGGCATTTGACAACTAACTAACTTGCTGTCACTATCATTTGCTAACTACTCGCTCATTGTGGCCAATTTATTTCTCTCTCTTCTGCTTCACTCAACCTCACTCTACAATTTGTAACTGAACTACTGACACAGTATAGAACATCGGATGGTTTTATTCCATTTTCCAGAGTCCTCCCACAGGCAGCCTTCCTCCAGAATGAGGGCTGGAGATGTTGTATTCTTTCAGTCAGAGAGAGAGTGAGGTTCGTGAATGTTGTATTCTCATGCGAGAGTGAGGTTTGTGAATGCTGTATTCTCGCGCGAGAGTGAGGTTTGTGAATGCTGTATTCTCGCGCGAGAGTGAGGTTTGTGAATGTTGTATTCTCGCGCGAGAGTGAGGTTTGTGAATGCTGTATTCTCGCGTGAGAGTGAGGTTTGTGAATGTTGTATTCTCGCGTGAGAGTACACGTGTGCCACATGGCCGGTGTAGGACAGGGAGTGACAGGGTACAAGACTAGTAGTTGAAAAAAGAGAAAACAGGACAAGACTGTTGACACACACACACACACACAAACACACATCTAAGGAATGACACTGACATTAAAATAATTTTTCAGGGATGGTGTTTTTATAACAGCTATAAATAACAATGAAAAAAGGTCAGATTCCCCAGTCACAACTGTGAAAAGGCTGAAACGTTTACATCAAACATAGCTCTCTAGAAAAAGGTCAGATTCCCCAGTCACAACTGTGAAAAGGCTGAAACGTTTCCATCAGACACGGCTCTCCAGAGGCTACGGGAAAAGGTGACTGGTCTGCATAACTGTGACGATGCCACGGTGGTTCGGAGGCGCTGTGGTGGGCAGAAACCTGCCCAGCAACACGCCAACGAACGTCCGCTCTGACAGGTGAGGAAAGCCTCTCCGAAAAAACAAAAATGAAACAAACACTTAAACTAACAGGGCGCCACATGGGGGGGGGGGTGCACAACGGCAGGCGCCGGAGCGGCCTGTGGCCATCAGGGGGAGCAGGAGAGATGGGGAACATAAAATACACTGAGCAAGAGGAAGAGCAGCACAAGCTGTGACTGTGTACCAGCTTCCCCAACTCCTGAGAGCAAAAACCTGTGGAGACGCAGGCCGAGGTGCACGGCGCACACACACACACACACACACACACACACACACACACACACACACACACACACACACACACACACACACACAC
>JAOYMR010000001.1:641382-656948 GCA_025802075.1 Tenebrosternarchus preto | reverse complement strand
ACCCCTCATCCACACTGGAGACCCTGCTCAACCTACCCCTCATCCACACTGGAGACCCTGCTCAACCTACCCCTCATCCACACTGGAGACCCTGCTCAACCTACCCCTCATGGAGCCACAGTGTAGGCTCATCTTGCACCATGTCGTTTTACTACAGAGACGTGCTGTTAGTAGTTGTTAGTTGCTGTTAGTTGTCTTCTGTTCTTAGCATCTTGGAGACCAGATTATGACGGAGCCTTGAGTCAGACCTCTGCACTTTCTACTTTTGGGAAAATGTTGACACATTGTGCAGATTAGTTTATGGCTCGTGTGTTTTGACCTTCTTCAAGGGGCCTATTTCTGTAGGATAAAACAAACTCAAAAACACTTCCCTGTTCCACAGTGTCCGGTAACAAAACACTGTTCACAACTGTGATTAATATTCAGTGCAACTCAAACTGTTTGGTGCCAAACATCTAAACCTGCTCCACAGGCAAAGTCCATAGTAACAAAGTAGTATTAACATAAAAGATTACAGAATAATACAGAATAATGTAGCCTAGTGTGTATTAACAGAATCTAATAAAACACACAACAAAGTTTTTTATCCTGATGTTACTTTACACAAATTTTACATTCACATTTTTACATTTTACTTATCCAGATTAACTTTCAGTTTCAAGCAGGTTTGTAAATGTAGCGTGAGGGGTCTCGTCCACGGACTCTTATTGGTACAACACAGAGCACTTTTCCAGATGAGGATTAAACCCCAGTTCCCCATGGCCAAGGTCACATGGTTACACTCCATGTGACCAAAACAGTAGTTAGGGCCAGGGCTGGGCACAGGCAAACGACAAGTGCTGCTGTAGGAAGAGAGTTCAGAGTCACCGATGCCAACCTTCCACAACTTCAGCCTGCAGCTCAAGCACAAGACAGGCAGTTTACCATCAACTCACACAGCATGGCAGCTCGTCCAGAACTCCCTGTTTCATAGCAAGCATGACAAACATGTCCTACAACAGACAGAAATAGCTAGTGGCTCGATTCCAAGACCAGCAAAACAGCCCGGTGTCTCTCCTGCACACGGTCCATCAGAACATCCCCGTCTTGAAGTGGTTGTAAGATTGTAAGAAAAGCAAAAATAAATGTATCATTCATCTTGAATACCGTAAAGATTTAGAGTTAATGCTAAAGACTCTAATTAGCATTATTTCAGAATTTTACAGAGAGCTTGACAGCAGAGACCAAAAATACTCCAATAATATTCCTGAAAGCGCAAATGTTGTGCCATGTCTTTGCAGTTACTACAGCCTGCAAAATCTAAAAAAATAATTGACCACAAAAACACATACATGTACTAAAAAAAACAATCTCCATCACATTAGAATCATTTCCCTGTAAAACCCTGTAATATCCTGTAAAACCCTGTAAAACCCTGTAAAACCCCATCACCTGGCACTGAAATCATTTCAAACTCTTTAGTGACTGATCCCCAATAATGCAGGTTCCCTTAAAAAAAGCATTCACTTTGTCTGTTTTAGTTCACGTCTGTCAAAACCACTGCTCAGGCCATTCATTCATTCATTCATTTTTTCACCTTCTCTCTGCCTACACAAACAAACAAAAACGTGTGATGTGTGGTTTTTTGCTTCTGGACGTGACAGGAATCATACATGCAGAGTGTGAATCACGCTTTACCTCTACGAACAACACCAAGCTCATTCTGAAAATAAAGAGATAAAAGGATGAAACATTTCACAAAAGGGGGAAAAGAAGATGAAAAAGTTTTACAAGAATGATTCAAAATGAAACTGTGCAAACAGACCTGGTTAAACGTTTAGGACCAAAGACAGTCCCCTTTAAGTGTGTGCATCCAGTACCATTCACTTAACTGCATTTATTCAGTCATACAGAGAATTATAGTAACTTCTAATATAAATAAAACAAATAATATTCATATAAATAATACTCATGCCAGTGTTATTTACAGGCATGAGTAATACTTAACCTTTTTTTGTGAATTACATCAGTACTTCATGATACACATTTGCAACAATCTTAAAGAGGCGTGTTATTCAAACGTGCCACCATTAGCTCCTCTCTCCAGGTTTAAAGTGACTGGCTTTGTTGCGCTTTTACGTGATTTAAAGTGCCCTGGACACACAAACATTTCAGACAGTCTGGCAGCTGCACAGAAGAGTCCACCTTAAAAGCTCCATAATCCTGCCGCTGGTTTGAAACCAGCTCAGCCTGTGACCAACGCGGGGTCACCAACATGGGCCCGACGGGTGGGAGCTGCTTCACACTCCACACAGAAGTCATGTGACCCCACGAGAGAAGGACACCAGCGTCGTGTGCTACCGCATCACACACAGAATCACTAGCAAAACCAGGGAACACAGACACTAGCAAATATTAAGTTAGTACACAAAAAACAATACACAAAAACAACCCAGTAAATCCATTTTAAACTCATTTCATTTTGACAACCTTATTTCTTAGAATGAGAGGATTACTAGAAGAATTGCTTTGACCTTCTGACACCAAGTTGATCCTATAAAAGGTGGGAGAAACAGGAAAGACGTGAGACACAGAGAGACAAGCTTCTACACACACTCTCTACACACACTCTCTACACTGCATACCCAGAACCTTTAGAAGAAGCTCCACACCACATTCTTTCAACCACTGGCCTGTATCAAACACAGTTCAGCTTCAGTGAATATGCAAGTGAATATACAAGTGCTGACATGAGGCATCCCACAACACACAAACAAATACACAACACACACACACACACAAAACACATCCGAGTAGTATGAGACATCACACAAGCATGGAAAATGAATTCCAGTGTTTCTTCTGACTGGTGAAATCAAACAAAAATAACAAATGCTTGCTATAAAACTTTAAACACACCGGCTGAAGCATAAAGTGAACGATACACACTGCATTCTTCTCTAAAATGCAGGAGTTTATTTCCAACATGGCAGCTAAAAATGATGCCTTGTGTCTTTTCTTTTTCTGTGTTTTGAGTGTGAGTCCAGTCTGTGAAAGTGTGTGTCCAGTCTGTGAAAGTGTGTGTCCAGTCTGTGAAAGTGTGTGTCCAGTCTGTGAAATGCTCTTGGTCCCTTTGAGTACATGTGCAGACCTGGAACTAGAACTCAAATAAAAACCTACCACACACACCCCACACCCACCCTTTCTGGGACCTGCTGCATTCTAAAGTGTACTCCCTCATCCTAAAACATACTAACTAAAAATCTTGGAGTACCAGTTGAATAAGATGATAATCAAACGAGTATCACAGTACTCGCTACGATCATGGAAGCTCTCGAATTCTCCTTCCATTTTCCGTCTGGAGCACTCTCTGAGCGAGCCCTGGCCAAGCTCCCACACCCCACCCACACCTCCTCCACGGCTGACTGTACGTACGCCTGCCAGCAGGTTTGGTGACCTTGGCTTTGATATTCAAACATGACCTTTGACCTGGGCTTGTGCTGGCTTCATGGGTGAGGCAGGGTGAACTTTCACTAATACAAATATCAGTCCTGCACAGACCTCCAGAGCACCAAGGTCACCTGATGCTTGGGGTGAAAAATCTACATCTATTTTTGCATTTTCCCCCCTTATAAATAACCTGGTCATCAAAAAAAAACAAAGTTAGGATTTTGTAAAATCAGTTAGCACTAAGCATGATCTGTCTCAACATAAGCTTAGCCCTTTATTAAGGGTCTTATTTTAACACAGGCCTTTCCCAGATGACATTTAAAATGACCTTTAGATGAACTTTTTCTCACCCATGTACTGGTTAAATTATTATTGGTGTTTTCTTATGAAATTCTGCGTACAGGTGAAACTACAAGGGAAACAACAAAACCTGCTCACTGAACAAATTTTCCTGAGTGTGGAAATGAAGTAATTGTTGTCCTGGCAAGCTGCACTCTTCTCTAACACAGCTTGTGTGTACACTATGTTTAAATCATTCTGGGAAACATTTTAAATAGTTTTTAAAAGCATATAACTGCTTTACATAATTTTACAGCATTTTACATTTTATGAAACCTTTTTTATAAGTTTTATAAACAACCCTACAATACTTAGGAACAAATGTTTTCAGAACAGTAAATAATCTGTATTGCTCTCAACTGAACAAGCAAAATAAGATACAGTTAAATAAAGAACCACACATCCATTTTTTTTTATTTTTGGAGTTTTTACAAACTTTCAAAAACCAATGTGTGTGTGAGATCTCATGACCAGATTCTTACATATGTTAAATGCTCATCCTTACGTACGTTACATGTTAAAAATAAAAAACGCCACTGCGTCTGTCCCAGATACACCAAAACACCAAAAACCCGCCGGAGCCGGATGATAAACAGCGAACTGTGGGGACCTTACCTGCTCTCTGGATATACACGGCAGTGAAGGTCTCCGAGGAATCTTACAACTGCCATAGTAGCTGGTTGACGTCTCTCCCAGGGAGACGCAGCTGGACCTTCTCCTAGGTCTGATCACAGGCACTTTTTCCTCAGAGTTTGATATCCTGTTCGCCGTCTCCCTTGGTGGGTAATAATGGTCAAAACAAAGACCCAAGAAAGAGCCGGAGAGCCCCGCCACGCACGCCAACGCTGGCCTGAGACACGGAGACAAGCAGCTCAGGCTGGTGAAGGCGACAAGCCAAACCAGGCTGGCAAACACCAGAATCAGCACACTGTGCTTGAGTTTCAGAGTGGGAACCAGAGTCAGTAGACCAACACAGCCCAAAACAAAGAGCAGCCTGCCCACCATTTGCATCTGATGATGATCGTCTCCCCACTGCAAGAACCGCAAAACCATGAAATCCCCCAAGTAGCATGACAGTGGAAGGGACAGGAACCAGCACCGACTACTGTCTCTCTTTTTCCTTCGCAGATAAAAGGTCAAAAAGAAGTACGCACAGCCTATGCTGAATAAAGGGCTGATGGACTGTGAGAAATCCGTGAGAAAAGTCCGCAGCTCTGAAATGATGTGTTCACTTTGAAAGATCCTAGAAATTAAAAAAGAAACCGCAAAAATTGCGAATGCGCCCACATAGACAGCAGAAGCTCGGAACAGTTTGGAGTTGAGAATATCCGCATTGCAAAATCTACAAATGTTCAGTAAAAAACCTTTTTGATGGTCTTGTTTTAACGGGGTGACGCAGCTCTTCACGTAGCCGTTCCTGAAGCTGTCCGTACTGTTTGCATTGCCAACACCATCGTGGTGCCTGATTTTACTGTGCAAAACCTCTCCTTCCTCCCGTACAGCCATGTTTTCAACAGCGACTCCTTGTATTTTGGTTAAAGTTTCATTCTTCAGAGAGCAATACCCCGCGTTTCAACGTTTTACTACATGACGGCAAACGCACTCCATGGTCACTCAAACGTGCTCCAGCATTTTGGCTAGGAGGAAAAGAAGGTGAAATGTTGTTGTTTTTTAGCACAGACGAGCTCTAGGACGCCGCCTAGAGGCGACAATTTGCAACAACGGCTGGAGTGGATACAGGCACGCGCTCTGCAGCTCAACGAGCCAAATAGCGCGCATCAAGAATTCATGATTTCTCTGTAATAAGTAACGTATTCAACTCTCACTTATTTTAACAAACCTTTACTGTGCCGTTGGTTTACGCATATGAGTGTTTTTTTTTACATTACATCTAAAAAACTACTCTAACTAGCCTATGATATGATATGGGTCGATGATTATCTCATTTATCTTCAAGTTTTCAAGCTATATTTAGAGGTGCTTTGGGATTTCGACTGTAAACTGTTGCAGGCAGAGTTTGTTCTTTTCTTAACCACGCAGGCAGCAGATGGAATGTTTCTGTTTTTATTAAATGGTCGTAAAGCGACTATGTTCCAAAATAATACACATAATTCATTTTGATTAATATTAGACCTCATGACTTTCAGAATATATTTAAACCCATTTTATATATTTATTTGCAGCCCATGGGTTTAAAACATCTATTTGGAACACAATTTCATTATCCAGAGCAACCTTCAAACGGGAATCAAAATATTTCTGAACGGATCGACAGTAGATGTCTTATTTCTTTTCTACCACGGGGTCTTCGCTGTGCTCGAAAATGTATGTGGGCTTGTGCATGAGAAAGCGAACACACAGAAGTCTTTTGTTAAGAGTCAAATAGGTCACGTGTAATAGCCAAGTTTATTAAAAGCGCAGCCTTTACTCCTAATGCCTAGTAATATTCCAACAGGAGTTAAAACAGCTTTTATTTAATCCTGCTGGAGTTCACACATGATCCTAAAGATGATCTCCTCTGCCTCCGTCTCGCGCTTTGTCAAATTAAACGTTCGCATTTCGACCTCATGTCGGATGTCCCTCCTCGCTACCCGTAGTGCGGAGTGGCCAGTCGGTCTGCTTCCACGTCACTCCACAGGATCTCAAACCACATCAGCAACGAACTCTGAGGGAAAAAGACATCGGAAATTAGGCACAAAGGTAATAACGCTGCACTTCCACGATCCTTCGTTTTTACTGGTACTTGTGTTGTTATATTCGATATCGACGAATGGAGAATTGCTCCTTGACTTTGTCGATGTAATTATCCACGTAGGCAGAAAGTAAGCTAGGCAGTGTTAGCTAGTTAAGCTAATCCGTGTCGTAAGTTCGGGCTTCCTCACAAACTACGGAGTACCGAGGTGTTGAGGAGTAACTAGCGCTGAAAACCTAGACATGTTTATAGATTTAGCGACATTATATCCATACATTATATATGTACCTGTACTGGTAAAAACAGTTTTTTGCTTTTGTCCTACTGGTTTTACCACACAGGTAATCGACTGCACTACTGAGCTATCGTCTGGAGTCGCTAATTCTAGCTAGCTAGCTATCTTAGCTATGTCAGATGCACTTATTCTACACAATCCACCAAATTTGCCAAATATATTTCAACCAGCATAGAATAATTGCCCGCTTAGGTTTGTTTCAGACCAAAGAGTGAACATTTTTGGATTTTGGAAATGTTATTGTACGCACTGTGAATATAAAGCTAGTTGTAAAACGATTAGAGTAGCCAACTGAGTTGTAGCTAAACTAGACGGGTAGAAAAACCCTACAATTTTTGTCTTGCATATTGTCAAATGCGATGGCACCTCTCTTTCAGGAAATCCCGTGACCTTAGTTACTGAGTGGTGTCGTCTAACGGGAAGAGAATCTGTCTGGCACCATGACAGCAGCGGAGAATGTGTGTTACACCCTGATCAACGTACCTGGCGACTCGGAGCCCCCTTCAGAAGTCAGCCTTAAAACTGATTTAGGTAATCAGGTGCCGCGTGATAACGTGGAAATCTTCCGCTTCTGGTTTAGTGCGGTTACAATTGAAGATTGAGTACTGCATTGATGCAGTTCTTTTTTCCTTTATAAAAACAGAAAAGGGGGAGATCAAAGCCAAGACGGAGGCTCTGAAGAAGGTGATCATCATGATCCTGAACGGTGAGAAGCTGCCAGGGCTCTTGATGACCATCATACGCTTCGTGCTGCCTCTCCAAGATCACACCATCAAAAAGCTGCTCCTGGTCTTTTGGGAAATTGTGCCCAAAACGACCCCTGATGGCAAACTGCTTCAGGAGATGATCCTGGTCTGCGATGCCTACAGGAAGGTACATGTCAAATATGTGACGTGTTGTGGATACAGTAAGTTACGCGCTAGAGGTCTGTGTTCCGTCTGATCTGAGAATTCCCATGTGTTTGAATTCCCAGGACCTGCAGCATCCCAATGAGTTTATCCGTGGCTCCACGCTGCGATTCCTATGCAAACTGAAGGAGCCAGAGCTTCTGGAGCCGCTGATGCCGGCCATCCGTGCCTGTCTGGAGCACCGGCACAGTTACGTGCGCCGGAACGCTGTCCTCGCCATCTACACCATCTACAGGTCTGTCACCATGGCAACTTGGGCTGCCAGGAAAGAAGCTACTTGGATGTGTCACATTTGCAGTGTTCTGTGCTGCAGCTTCAGTCATAACATCTAATACAATAATAATTATATTAAATTATATTATTATTATATCTAGTATAGGGGTGCATTATTAGATCATCTGTTATGTAGGTGTAGAAATTTTTGTTCATTTTTATCAGGGAAGTTAATGGATATATTTGGTTAAATAGCAGTAGTGATGTAAACACTGAAAGATTATCAGCCATTAAAATGTTTTAAAAAATTATTTTTCATTTAGGAACTTTGAGAATTTAATCCCTGATGCTCCAGAATTGATCCACGATTTCCTTGTGAATGAAAAAGATGCAAGTTGCAAGAGAAATGCGTTCATGATGCTGATCCACGCTGACCAGGTGCAGCCATTAGCCAAGCTCTCATTTACCTACTAATTACAAATCCAGTTATCAGAACAGTTTCTGTCTTTAACCACGTTCTCCTTCTGTTCTGCCCTGTTTACAGGATAGAGCCCTCGATTACCTAAGCACCTGCATAGACCAGGTGCATACATTTGGAGACATTCTGCAGCTTGTTATTGTGGAGCTCATCTACAAGGTGAGATGCCTTGATTTTCTTTAAAACCTAACATGTGCTTTTTGGTGTAAATGTGATTCTCAGTGTGTGATGCTGTGTTGGTGGTGGGGCAGGTGTGTGTGACGCTGTGTTGGCGGTGGGGCAGGTGTGTGTGACGCTGTGTTGGCGGTGGGGCAGGTGTGTGTGTGTGTGTGTGTGTGTGTGTGTGTGTGACACTGTGTTGGTGGTTCAGGTGTGTGTGTGTGTGTGACACTGTGTTGGTGGTTCAGGTGTGCCATGCGAACCCCTCCGAGCGTGCCCGCTTCATCCGCTGCATCTACAACCTGCTGCAGTCGTCCAGCCCGGCGGTGAGGTACGAGGCAGCGGGAACCCTGGTCACCCTGTCCAGCGCCCCCACCGCCATCAAGGTACAGCCCCCCAGCCGAGGCACTGATCTCCCCCAGGAGACCCGACGCTTCGCGCTCTCAGTAATGACTTCTGCTTCCAGGCTGCTGCTCAGTGTTACATTGACCTGATCATTAAGGAGAGTGATAACAACGTAAAGCTTATCGTCCTGGACAGACTGATTGAGCTGAAGGAGCATCCCACTCATGAGAGAGTGCTGCAGGTAACTGGGCCAGGAGTGCAGTAGGGCTGGAGGGCAGGGGTAACACAGTGGCTGACGGTTCACTTCTGCCCCCCAGGACCTGGTCATGGACATCCTGAGAGTCCTGACCACCCCCGACCTGGAGGTCCGTAAGAAAACGCTCCAGCTGGCCCTGGACCTGGTATCATCCCGTAACGTGGAGGAGGTGGAGACGTTTTACCCTTTTTATTTGTTTGCTGTATACATCCATCACAGTGAAACATGCTGTGGTCAGTAAAACGGTGTCTGGTGTTCTTCAGTACTGTACTGGCTGGGTGCCTACCAGCGTTCTTCGTGATGGCCTCTAGGGTAGAATTACCCACCCTCTAGGGTAGTATGAACCACCACCCCCCCACCCCCAAATGAAGTGTTGCATGCTGTTTCTTTTCTGCAGTTGGTCATCGTGCTAAAGAAAGAGGTGATCAAAACGAACAATGTGACGGAGCATGAGGACACGGACAGGTACAGGCAGCTCCTGGTACGGACCCTCCACTCCTGCAGCGTGCGCTTCCCTGACATGGCTGCCAACGTCATCCCGGTGGTGAGTCCACACCCGCCCCTCTCCACCACCACTCCACTCGCTCCACCCCGAGATCAACCACACATGGATGTGATAAAATGCTTTTGGTAACATCAGTGTATGTTTGAGTGCTACAGGACTGAGTCGTTAGTATTTTGGTTCATCTCAAACAGAGGAGTATGTTTTGAGCTCAAGTGTTCTTCCAGTTATGTCATATCTAGTTCCCTCCCAGTGCAGTGATCCTAGAGTCACACTTGGTGGTATATCTGGTCTCTGCTGGTTAGACTTTCCTTCGAACGTGTGTACTGTAATTCCAGGGTGAATTTAACCTTCAAATCAAATTAACCACTGCTCAGCTATAGCACAAAGATTCATAGTTTGCTGTGTGTACAAATTCGTACAGATTACTACAAAAACTGGTGATATGGAAGCTAGCATGAATTTGTTTAGGTGTAATGAACAGTTCAGTAAATGATAAATGTTTACTGCATATTACAGTTTGTAGTAACGCGTGTGTGTGTGTGTAGCTGATGGAGTTCCTGAGTGACACTAATGAAGCTGCAGCGGCTGATGTATTGGAGTTTGTGCGTGAAGCCATCCAGAGGTTCGACAACCTCCGACCTCTCATAATCGAGAAGATGCTGGAGGTCTTCCACGCCATCAAGACCGTCAAGTATGTCTCACTGCAGGATTTGCTCCTTTCCCTCCTAAGACCTCCTAGTCTTCTGACTGAGGAGTCTTTTATCGAGCATTTCTTCATAAACATTCTATAAAGTTCAGCCGATTGTAACAGAATGACACTCTGCTGCCAGACTGTTACAGAATGACCCTGTGGATTTGCATTTGTTAAGTGTGGTGTGTGTGTTGTACAGGATTTACCGCGGAGCACTGTGGATTCTGGGTGAATACTGCAGCACCAAAGATGACATTCAGAGCGTCATGACGGAAGTGCGCAGATCGCTCGGAGAGGTACAGCAGTCAGGGTCAAAGTTCACACAGTAGGCAAAAAGCTGCTGTGTCTTCTGGAATGTTGTGTGAGTGTTCTGCTGCTGTTTGTCCAAATGTGCCGGTCAGCTGACCTGCTCTGGGTAGATCTGACCTTATGCAGAAAAGATCTGTTGTTTACAGTAATATGTTTTTGGGTGGTAATCAGTGATTACTGGTACAGTTTAGAGGACAGATGTACATTGGAAATGAACAGGTTTCCTGTTGATCTTCATTCTCTTGTGCGTTCAGATCCCCATAGTGGATAATGAGATAAAGAAGGAGGCTGGAGAAGTGAAGCCTGAGGAGGAGGTGAACGTGGCACCTGCGCAGAGACTCGTCACTGAGATGGGTACCTACGTCACCCAGAGTGCCCTGAGCTCATCCCGCCCCTCCAAGAAAGAGGAGGACAGGTGAGGCTAGCTGCGCTCCCTACCGAGGGAACCCTCGCCCATCACGGGGAGCTTTATCCTCCGTTTTAAGGTCTTGCTGTTGCTCTGAACCCTTCCTTTTTCTCGCAGACCTCCACTGAGGGGTTTTCTTCTGGACGGAGACTTCTACGTCGCTGCGTCTCTCGCGACTACGCTGACCAAGATAGCCCTGCGCTACATAGCCATCGTTCAAGACAAAAAGAAGCAGAATGTGAGTGCAGGGCCCCCGCGTCCTGGCCGGGTCCACCGAGACCACTGCAGTCTAGTTTGTTTTCCGATGCTCTTACTCCACGCTGTTTGTGTTTCCTTCGTTCCAGTCGTTTGTGGCGGAGGCTATGCTAATCATGGCCACGGTGCTGCACCTGGGCAAGTCCTCGCTGCCGAAGAAGCCCATCACGGACGACGATGTGGACCGCATCTCGCTCTGCCTCCGCGTGCTCTCTGACCGCTCGCCCCTCATGAGCGACATCTTCAACCGGGAATGCCGTAGGTCGCTCTCTCACATGCTGGCTGCCCGCCTCGAAGAGGAGAAGCTCTCTCAGAAGGTACACACTCTGGCTCCTCCCCTGGCCCCTCCTCCAGGCTTGACCCAAGCCCATGCACAGTAGAATCCTCAGTGTGATTTTCCCCACCCGTATTTACATATAGAACTTTGCAGTTGTCACTTATTTTAAACTGTGATTTTTATTTTTATTTTTATTTTATTTTTTTCTCCCCCTCTCGTTTTGACCCACAGAAGGAATCGGAGAAGCGCAATGTGACTGTCCAGGCGGACGACCCCATCTCCTTCATGCAGCTGACCGCCAAAAACGAGATGACATCTAAAGAGGACCAGTTCCAACTCAGCCTGCTGGCTGCCATGGGCAACACGCAGAGAAAGGAGGCGGCCGATCCCCTCGCCTCCAAACTCAACAAGGTACCACACGGGGGCGCTTTAGAGCACATGCAGTACAGGATGCAGTGCAATGGAAAGTGTAGTGTGCGCGGTTTGGCCAGCAGGTGGCAATGTAATTCAGCCAACTGATTACTCGTGTGGAGTGACTGGGTTAAGCAGGTGCTTCCTGCAGGTCTAGATGTGGTGCAAACATTTCAACATTTAAAGGTATTGGAGACCTTTTAGCTTTTTCAGCAGAGAAAGACTTTAGTCACTAAACTAAATGTTCATGAGTTATCACTGCTGAGTTGAATTTGGCCTGTTATAGCAGGTTTTAAATTGATGATCTGGACCAGGTGTTAAGACCTATAATTTTATTATTTTGCATGTATTTATAAAGCTAGATGGTTTAAGGAAAATCAGGACTTTTTTAGATAGTTTTTATTCTAACTTTGGAGAAAAATCTTTTTAAATAATAGTATTCCAAAGTTAGAATAACATTTCAGTCCTGTGTTTCTGTTTCCTGTTTAGCGACAGGAGCTGAATATCCTCTGGTTTAGATGTTTCTGGCTCAGTCTGACGAGCATTTCCTCCACAGGTGACCCAGCTGACAGGCTTCTCAGATCCAGTCTACGCCGAGGCCTACGTCCACGTCAACCAGTATGACATAGTCCTGGATGTGCTGGTGGTCAACCAAACCAGTGACACCCTACAAAGCTGCACACTGGAACTGGCCACACTGGGTACACATTTCTTCAGCAGATGGTCGTCTTGTTTGTTAACTTTGTTGATTTTCTCAGATGTAAAATGGTTGGCATGTCTGTTAATCACGCAGGTGATCTGAAGCTTGTGGAGAAGCCATCTCCTCTCACTCTTGCTCCACATGACTTCGCCAACATCAAGGCCAACGTCAAAGTGGCCTCCACAGAGAATGGCATCATATTTGGGAACATTGGTACGGATGTTTGTTGCTTGGCAGCTGTTGTTAAGAGTGTTTGTGATGTTTTGGGACTGATGAATTGGCGTATTTGGCAGTGTACGATGTGTCTGGAGCGGCCAGTGACAGGAACTGCGTGGTCCTTAGTGACATCCACATCGACATCATGGACTACATCCAGCCAGCCTCCTGCACAGACGCCGAGTTCCGGCAGATGTGGGCGGAGTTTGAGTGGGAGAACAAGGTGCGAGCACCACACCTGTACCTGAGGGGCAGACCGTGACCTTCACCTACTCCTCAGGCTGAGGTCATCAGCCTGACCTGCATTTCAAGGAGACCCTGACCGTTTCCTGTTTCTTCTATTATAAAGGTCACGGTTAACACCAACATCACTGACCTGAACGAGTACCTTCAGCACATCCTAAGCTCCACCAATATGAAGTGCTTGACTCCAGAGAAGGTAAGGCTGATGCATGGAGACCATCCCGTCCTCTGTGTTCACGGTCAATGACGTGCGTCGTAATGATCTTTGTTCCGTTGTGTTCCTGAAACCCAGGCGCTGTCTGGCTTCTGCGGCTTCATGGCTGCCAACCTGTATGCCCGCTCCATCTTTGGGGAGGATGCCCTGGCAAACGTTAGCATTGAGAAACCCATCCACCTAGGCCCAGACGCACCAGTCAGTGGGCACATTCGGATCCGCGCCAAGAGCCAGGTGAGAATTCTGCCTGACTCTAATACCCTTTTGGACCATATTTTTTAAAAACTGAAATCTTGTGTATTCCAGAGAATGATCTGATATTTCTTCAATTCTGATTCTCTTCTTTTCCTCATTCTGTAGGGTATGGCCTTGAGTCTGGGAGATAAGATTAATCTCTCGCAAAAGAAGACTGTCTCGTGAAAGCAAACTGAGGTCACGGTGGTTAAAGGGAGGCATTATGTTTTCAGCAGTGGTGGTCTTCACATCTTCACTTCCCCTGTTTGTCGCCCCTGTCCTGTTTCTCCTGTACACATGTGCTTTGTGAATTGACTCTGTAGCCCCTCTAAAGCTGTAGAAGTGGATTACTTAGCATTTCTGCCAATAAAACTATTCTCTATCACTCTCAAAGGATTGTACCCTCCTTAAGCTTTAAACCCTTTCAGTAAACATTGTGCGACACAGATGGTCACAGCCTGTTTCTGTAGCCCATACAGTTCTGTTGTGAGCTGTAGCCCATACAGTTCTGTTGTGAGCGGTTTGGTTTTTGTAGCCCATGCAGTCCTGTTGTGAGCTGTTTGGTTTTTGTAGCCCATACAGTCCTGTTGTGAGCGGTTTGGTCCATTTTTGTGGTGTCAGTGTTGACCCATACACATGCACTGGCCAAAGCCTCCACCCTGTAACCACAGTAGACAGACAGACATGGCGGGCAGTAGATGCTGTTTGAGGTTTTTGTTTATTGTTTTGTGGGTTTGTTTGTTTTTTTTTATTAACTGATTCGGGGAACATCACACGACTTTTGAGGTCACATGCTCTTCAGATCAGTAGAAACAGAAGGTACATGTGCTTCTGTCTTCCACACACCGATAGAGTGCAGTGGTATAAAGCAAGACTTCAGAATGTCCTTGTACATCTGGCTCCTGGTTGGTGGCTGCCAGAACACTCTGGAGGCAAATGTTATGGAATTGTTTCTTCTTCTGTAGTAGCATTTTCTTATTAGGAATGAAATGACCAGAGAGAGTAATGTAACAAGTAATGCAACTGAAGGTTGGAAAATGGCTCCCTCTCGGTTCATATATTTACTAAACATTTCTACCTTTACCTGTGCGTTGAGTTTTGGTGCCCCACCTCTTCCCAGTCTTCTCACTGTTTTAGTTTTATGCCCCTCCACTTCTAGGTTGTACAGTTTCTTCTTGAAGTTTCCCTCTTCTGTAGTTCTGCTTCTCGATCACAATCAACTGAACTGGTTGTAGTTCCAGCAGTTTTTCTCACAGTGTACAACAGAACACACTAATAAATGAGGTAACAGAAAAATGGCTTTGGTCCTAAATAACATTCATCATAAATATAGCAGTTGGTTTCATAAGTGAACACACCGGCCTTTTAGTAACTGCCTGCTCAGGCTGATTATCAGATCTGGATTGAAAGTGTGGGCGTCAGGCTTATCTCCATCTTATCTCCACACTCCATCTCCAGATGCTCTTCTGAGCAATGCCATATATAAACACTGGAGTTACATCCTGTAGGCTACAGGGAGGTTTAACCCCTGGCAGCTGTCTGTTGTACACGAGCAGAACACGTGTTCCAAACCTCCATAACCTCACGCAGCTTCTCCAAACGGAGAGGACAGGTCACGTGCCTCGTCACTCCAGAAGATCAAAGTACCTGCTAACCAATTAATATTTTGTTTGTATAATGATTAGACACTGATGTTTGCAGAAAATCTATCACCAGGAGAGGGTGGCAGAAAGCTGAAGCTGAATGAAGCTTCATCAGATAACAAAGCATCACAGTACCTTGTTGAACCACCACTCCTTATAGACTCCATACCCCATAATGACCCTAACCATAGCTCATATACCCCATAATGACCCTAACCATAGCTCATATACCCCATAATAACCCTAACCATAGCTCATATACCCCATAATGACCCTAACCATAGCTCATATACCCCATAATGACCCTAACCATAGCTCATATACCCCATAATGACCCTAACCATAGCT
>JAOYMR010000001.1:625303-636976 GCA_025802075.1 Tenebrosternarchus preto | reverse complement strand
TCCTCTCTCCACTCCTCAACTCTCCACTCCTCCTCTCTCCACTCCTCAACTCTCCACTCCTCCTCTCTCCACTCCTCCTCTCTCCACTCCTCAACTCTCCACTCCTCCTCTCCTCTTTTTTGTTTGTTGTCATAGTTCTTTTCTTATTCTACTTTCTCTAACTTTCATTACCCCCCCTCCCCCCTTTTGTTTTAGATGTGTTGTGTGTGTTAGATGTGTGTTAGATGTGTTGTGTATGTGTGTGTGTGATGTGTGTGTTGTGTGTGCCTGCGCCCCTCAGGACTTCCGCTCAGTGTTTGTCTTGTAAACACTCCTTCCTTCCTGCGTTTACATTACCTGACGTTCACCCTCACTAGCTCACAGTCTCTGTGTTTATGGCAAACCTCACTGCTCCTGCCTAACTTTAGTACAATCAGCAGCAGCTCAAGAAAACACACACACACACACACACACACACACACACACACACACACACATCCTTGCTCCCTGGTCCCCCCATGTTGGTTAATAACAAGCTCGTGTTCCAGTTGTAGCATTATGAGAACCAAGTAAAACTCTTGAGAGAGAGAGAGAGAGAGAGAGAGAGAGAGGGTGTGGGGGGTGAGGTACAGAGTAGGGGAGAGAGGGTGTGGGGGGAGGGAGGGAGGGAGGGTGGAGGAGCTGTGTTAAGCTGGGGGATGTGTGGGCTTTATTCATGTGGCCATGTGGGGTTTAGTGGGAACTTGGGGAACTCCCAAACACAACTGGAAAGACATCTGCATGTTCCTTTGTGTGTGTGTGGGTGCATGCATGTGAGTGTGAGTGTGTGGGTGCATGTGTGGGTGCATGCATGTGAGTGTGTGTGTGTGTGTGTTTGTGTGTGTGGGTACATGTATGTGTGTGTGTGTGTGTGTGTGTGTGTGTGTGTTTTTGCATGTATATATGTTATTGTGTGTGTGTGTTTGCATGTATGTATGTCTGTCTGTGTGTGTGTATGTATGTGTGTGTGTGTGTGTGCATTTGTGGATCAAGGAATGTTTACTCTGAGTCTGATGGGTTTGGTTTTGTTGCAACACCCTGTCTGTCTTCTTTAGCTTTGAAGAGATCTACAAATTCCAAAGACAGATCCTGAGGGTGAAGGACAGGGATGAATTCCCCATGATCCTTGTGGGTAACAAGGCTGATCTAGAGCATCAGAGACAGGTAAGACAAAATGTGCACCACCACCATGTGTTTATTAATCATAAAAATATACTAGAATTGAACATGTTTAGTCTCTGTAGCCGTTAGTCAAACCACATTGATTAGACTTAACAAAGCAGACTGGAGTTTTCTTAACCCCCCTAAATTCACCCACTCACTGTAAACGCACATAGCTAGCATCTCAATACTTATTGAAAAACTATTCAAATGTCAGACATTTCTGACTTCTGACGATTTATATGCTGATTTATTTATTTATTTATTTTTCAGATTTAGACATGCAAAATCATATTTTTTTAGACATGCAAAATAATTTTTTTAGACATGCAAAATCATATTTTTTTAGACATGCAAAAGCATAATTCGATATATTATCGAATTAAATAACAAATAACGGTATTTACAACTAAAATGTTTGGTATAGTATAGACTAAAAGATTGGCATGTGACTGGACGTAGTCTGCTGTAATCAGGCGATTTATGTTATGTTATACTGCCCCCTAGGGGACTGAAAGACTGGCATTTGAATGAATTGCATTGATTGTGCCCATCTGTCCATTGTATGTTTGTGCCGAGCTTTTCTGAAAGAGCCTGTTGAAGGCTCTCTATCACTGAGGCCTCTGAAGGTTTCTGTTTTGGGTCCTATGAGTTTTAGGTTTGTCTTGGGACATGCAGGCTATGGCAGGATAACGTCTTCTCTCCAAACTGCCAGTGAGCCTTGAACATTAAACCTGCTGGGCTTTCCTTAGATGGGTTTGTTGTTTGACAACATGGTTCCATTTGAATGTGTTTTAAATGTTTTTGAAAAGATGGCCTGTCTGGGTTATGGAATGCTTAAGCATTACTCTGTCGCACTGTGAGAAGCCTGGTGAGACGTTTCTCAGAACCAAAGCTGTCTGAGAGATGAAACTATGCACATAAATAAAGGAACACTTTAATGGTTAGAAAATAATGAATCACAAAAAGGACATTTTTGCACACATTCGTGTGTGCACACAAGCACACGTGTACACACACACACACACACACACACTAGTAGAAGAGTCGTAGTGCTGGTGGTGTTGAGAACTTGTGTGTGGACCTCTGTCTCCTCCCCAGGTGTCTCAAGAGGAGGGTCAGCAGTTAGCTCGGCAGCTCAAGGTTACATACATGGAGGCCTCCGCCAAGATCCGCATGAATGTGGACCAGGCCTTCCACGAGCTCGTCCGTGTCATCAGGTAGGTCAGCAGGACCCCAGTACTCTCCTTGTGCTGTTCCCTAATATGGCCAGAAGGAGGCAGCAAAATCAGAGTTTCACTGGCATTCTGACCTACTTCAGGGCCCATTTTGTTTCCCCCTGCTCTCAGACTGGAGGGATTGGGAGGGATGTTTCTAACGAGGTACACGTGAGAGTCTGAGGATCATCTGGCTTTGCTGTTGGTTGTTAAAACTGTGGGAAGTCCAGGGCAGGGGTGGCTGTATGTGGAACATTAATGTGATTCAGGTCTTGGCTTACAGCACAAGATGTTGACAATGAAGGTTTGCACATACACAGGTTCTGACCACATGGCTCGAGTCTGGAGTGTCATTCATCCCGTTTGTGA
This sequence comes from Tenebrosternarchus preto, assembly GCA_025802075.1. Lineage (NCBI taxonomy): Eukaryota > Metazoa > Chordata > Actinopteri > Gymnotiformes > Apteronotidae > Tenebrosternarchus > Tenebrosternarchus preto. The sequence continues at coordinate 634,211 of JAOYMR010000001.1, read as the reverse complement.
GTAAGTGTTGTCAGTAACATCTGTGATCCACTCTGACAGGAAGTTCCAGGAGCAGGAGTGCCCGCCTTCGCCAGAACCCACACGCAAGGAGAAGGACAAGATTGGCTGCCACTGCGTGATTGTCTGATTGGCCTCTCACTGCTGCCACTCACCCAGCTGCTATCACCAGTCCCCACCCCTCCACCCTGCCTTCTGACATCACATCCTGTGTGGATGAACCGCTGCCTTTCTACATGTGCATGTCTTCAAAAAAACAAACAGTTCCTCTCATAGATCTCTCGGGGGTCTTCTAGACCTCTGGGACTTTCACTACTAAAAGAACCAATCAGAAAAATAAACAAATAAGTAAATAAAACCACGTGACTGAACTCACCCTTCTAACTCCAGTTAGTGTACTGACATCAACATGACCTTAAACACGAACAGAGCATGGCAGTTATGCTCCAACACTAAACGTCGATTCCTGAAGGTGTGCTAAACACTCGTTCTTTTTTGTATTTTGTATTTTGAAGGATTTTTGTTGCTTTATAGTGACATTTTCCAGGTGATAAAGTGGCTAAAAAAAGTTTTTTTTTTTTTTTTTTTTTTTGATGAAGAAGAGGCTTTTGGTCTCTTTTTTAATGTGACATGATCTGAAGTTTGATGTGTTTTGTGCCCATGTCTGACTTTCCTTTCATGTGCTAATCAACTACTGTACATAAAATGAAGATCTGTGTGAGCTGAAAACTCCTTTCTGATGACGTAACTCAGTTGCCACAGAAGGTGTGAAGTTGATGATCTTGGCTGACATGCATTAAAGTAACGAGTTTGAATATGTAATGTACATGGATAGACCGTGACCTTTCACCATCTGTTACGCTTTGTCAGCACTGAAACGAATGTGTAAATTCATGCAGCGTTTGGCCAGGTCAGTCCAACACGCCATGTTTTGTCAGCCTGTCATGCTTCTGGTGAAATTCCAATTCGAGTTCTTTCAGTCCTAGAAAACCGTTTGGTGCATTTGCTCCACATTGCTGGAGGCTCGATCCGCATGGTCTTCGACTCATGGCTCAGACACCACTCTCCTACTCAGGTTGCCCAGGACACAGAGTTCTTACTGCGTTCCCTCGATATTCCTGCTTCAACAGCCGCGCACAATAGACCTTCACTTCTGAACCAGGTACCTCCTCAAGGATCAGCGCTAGCTCCCTCCCCTTATAAATAACCCAGAGAAATAATCACTAAAATAACTGCTTCATTCTTCAGGCCTTACTCTCTGACTGAATTGTACACTAATAGCAGTCTGTTTTGTGTTAGTTTGGTGATGGTTTTGATAATTTGGCCCCATGTTGTTTTTGCGTTGTTTTTTTGAACTGCTTGCTTGATCCAGTTTGTGGAAACGGTTTTAAGGGGAACACAACACTGCTGATGTCACTGTCTGATCAAGTGTGTACAAATCACACGTACATAACACACTGTGTTGTCCTTTTACTCAGATGAAATGTGCACGTGGGTTTCCATGCGGTGGATGTGAGTGTGTTCTAGCAGGTCATGCATGGACCGTGTGTGTGTGGTCTTCACACAGCGAGAACGTGAGACGTGTGGAATTTTCACACGCAGCTCCTGCTCTGTATGCCCCCATCATCACACACGTGACTATTTTCCTCCAGACTTCATATCCTAAGGGAACATCACTATGGCAACATGTCATATACATATATATTTTTGTTTGTTTTTGTTTTGTTTTGTTTATTTTATTTTATTGTGGTTTGTTTCATCTTTTTTCCACATGTATTTCTGTATGAGGAATACAAATAATCTATTTTAGTTTTGTGTTTTATCATCATGTATTATAAGATAAAAAAAGGTGGAAGTGATCCTTTGAATGGACATGATTAAATGTTTTTACTATATGCTTTTATACATTATTTTCTTATATGACTAGTTAACGAGTATTTTTCTATGTTTGTAAGTGAAAATGCTCTCAGCACCACTGTGTATATGTATAGAGGAGTATTTAATTCTCTCGGTTTGTATTTGAACTGAAAACAAACTGAAGGCCAACATTTGCTGAACTGTGGTGAAGAACCTGTCCTGTTTTTGGTCTGGAGCTTAGTCGCCCCCTTCTGTCCCTTTAGTGCATTGCCCACTTGAGTCAGAGTGTCGGACGAGTCTGATCTGCCCACAGTGGGTGGGCTCAGGGTCAGGTTGTCTTTTTTGCACTGAACTTAGACCAATTATCTTCATTTGAGTAATATTCTAACTCGAATGAGTCGTATTCTAATTCTTCATTCGAGTCATATTCTAAACGTTAGCAGAGGAACTGCAGAAACTGGTCTCAGATCAGCAGATCGGCAGTTGTCGCCGGGGGCCGTCTGGTTCTGCTGATGGTGGTTGTGCCGCGTAGTCTTGGGGCTGATAAAGAACAAACACCCAGCTCAGTAATGAAGGACGGAACCAGTGCACGACTCGATACGTTTTTATCCAGCAGAGTTTGTGTACATCTAATCCATATGGTGTTTTTCTGCTCACATCTATCCCACCCCTTGTATAGCTTCTGGTGCTATAATAAAATCTATGATTAAACCAATTGTGAGACACAAAGCTTTGTCTTAACTGACTGATGTAACCAAGATGTTGTACCATAGACATTACAAATGCACAGGATTCCTTTCCCAGTCCACATGGGGGAATATTCAATGTGATTATGATTCTTTTACTCACGGAAAATGCTGAAGTTTAGATGATAGCAGGTCATGTTTCTGACAGGTGCTTAAGTCGTGCATTTTTCTATCTGTGGAAGACATTAGCACCCTGAAGAGGGTGTGAAGAAGCAGGTTACCATAGCACCCTGTAGGAGACTCTCATAAATCAATTCAAGATCAACAGTGGATTTGTCCTGCGGATTGAGAAAACCCTTCCAGTTCCTGAGAACGGCTGTGTTTCACTCTGCCGTCTGTGGTCTTGCCGCCAGATGAAGACGTTCTTGTTGATCAACTGAAAATAAACTTGTTGCAATGTGAGCACAATCGATTCCACAGACGATAATAAGCCACTCCCCCAAACGCAGGGTAGGAACACCCTTCATCCAATGATGTGCTGCTATTTGAACAGCTTTGTGAAAATGCAGTTGATTCCTGGGAGGGAAGCGATTGGCCAGGCCTGAATCTGCTCCAGCCTCTGTCCCTGGAGACGGTTGTGTCTTCTCAGCTCAGACTGCCCTGTTGACCTGGGGGTGGTAGGAACATGTCAGCCCAGCATCCCTCCCTATTACATCATGCCCCTAAACTGAGGCTGCCAGTGAAGCAGCAAGACCAGACATTTTTCTTGTGAAAAGAAACCTTGTCTACATTAAGCTTTAATTGAGCTGTTTTGCAGAAACCAAACCCCCTCTATTTTCCACCATTTTAGAACAAACAGTGCAGGAAGCTCTCAGTGACAGATCGACCCAGGGGATACATTTTGTTACACCCCTTAGGGCCACAGATCAATAATACATTACAGGTCATGGAGACCATGGAGATATGGGTCTCGTTTGGCTTTGCTCCTTGGGCTCTCCAGTCTATAAGTTTGATTGCTTGTATGAATCCGTAATTATCCATTTGCAGTGGACCTTTAAACGTGTGTTTGTTGCCTCAGTGATGCAGTGAGTCAGTGGACGAGCTGATGAACACTACTCATCTCTCATCGTCCTCCCCTCAACCACAGTACTCTCCTTCCCTCAACCACAGTACGGTACTCTCCTCCCCTCAACCACAGTACCTTCCTCACCTCAACCACAGTACTCTCCTCACCTCAACCACAGTACTCTCCTCCCCTCAACCACAGTACTCTCCTCCCCTCAACCACAGTACCCTCCTCACCTCAACCACAGTACTCTCCTCCCCTCAACCACAGTACTCTCCTCCCCTCAACCACAGTACCGTCTTCCCCTCAACCACAGTACTCTCCTCCCCTCAACCACAGTACTCTCCTCCCCTCAACCACAGTACCGTCCTCCCCTCAACCACAGTACTCTCCTCCCCTCAACCATATCACTGTAATGCGGACTTTTACACAGATGAACTACGTTTTGGTCAGAAACGAACCATTGCTGCCAGAATCATAGCTGACGTAGCACAGAAAGGCCTCCAAGTATAATCAATACTAGCAACCTTAATCTTCTTTCTTTTGAGCCATGATTTAAAACATTGGGTGTTAGTTTTCAGAGGGGCTGAAGACCAACAGAGGGCTTTCTGTCTCTGTACCAGAGCAAAATGTACACACCCACCGTGACCATCACAAACCAAGAGCCATTTTTAGCATTCAAAAGGGGCTCACTTTCTTAACCTATATGAGAATCTCTCTTTCTTTTCTTTTTTTCTTTCTTTCTTTCACTCAATCCCTCAATCTCTCTCACCCCTCCCTCTCTCTTTTACTAATGCTTTATAATGCATGTATGGCTCCTGTGTTATTGCTGCTCACAGTCTCCACTGACTCAGTGTCTTTGTTAATGGACCACCAGATCTCTGATGCCTGCAGCAGAGTCAAAGTCCTTCCGCCCCCCAGCAACAAACACTGTCACTTCCTCCACTGATGCCGTAGCCTGGAGAAGACAGTCTGATTAGGAGAACCCTTCAGTTACTCCTCCTCACAACTTCCCCCCTCCACCTAACTGTCCCTCTCTAACACTCACCACTCCTCTCTTCCTCTCCTCTCACTACCGCCCTCCCACTCACTCACCCCTCCCCCACTCACTCCCTCTCTCTCACACTCACTCCCTCTCCCTCCCACTCACTCACCCCTCTCCCACTCAGTCCCTCTCTCTCCCACTCATTCCCTCTCTCTCCCACTCACTCCCTCTCTCTCCCACTCACTCCCTCTCTCTCCCACTCACTCCCCCTCTCTCCCTCTGACTCCCCCTCACTCCCACTCGTTCACTATTGATAGATGTCAATTTGCATTTTGGCGTCTGTCACCGGTCCGGAAGGCTCTGTCTTGGGTTGGATTTGGAGCCAGTTAGAACTATACATGCCTCGTTAAGCATGTATTAATCGTTAAGCATGTATTCATTGCAGTATATGTGGCAATATGTTGTTCTTAATATTTTTATGGTCTTGTAATTTATAAAATCATTCATTATCTTATAAAACAATTAATTTATATATTAACCTATAAAACAATGAATTACTTTATTAAAGAATTAGTATTACTCATTAATATTGTTAATATTGATTAATATTGTTAATTTGCCACATAGAACAATTAAATCTGGCAAACCGAATCCCAAATATTTCAGTAGAACTTAAAAACTTAAAGAGTCCCTTATGTCAAAAATTTACTGCCAATGTGTGAATTTTGATTTTGTCATATTTGATCTTTAAAAAACAAACCGACAGCAATATTGTGTTTTATAGACAATATGAACTAGCTTCTGGGGATGAAATTTAAATGATCAGAATATATTTGACCGAAGGTATTTGCCTGAGCTTTCATTAACTTTGATTATTAAAAAAATAATACAACAATACAAAGTGAAGCATTCAGCTACTTTCTGAGGCAAACTATAAATGAGTATCTATGGAGGATTACCTAAGAGACGCGGGTTGTATTGAGCTGCGAAAATTACTTCTAACCTTTTTTAAAGATAAATAAATAAATACGAATAATCATAATTATACCGAGTACGATCACGGCAAAACTGGTCGAAACGTCAAACTGTGGCCCTGTGGGATGCAGAGGAGCGTAATTGAACGATTCCCCCTATTATAGTGGTATAGTCCATATAAGAGCCGATTGCCCGCCCCCCCCCCCGCTCCCATCCATGTAGGCTGTAGCACATCTCAGCTGTTCAGCAGTGGGAACGTGTAATAAACGGTGTTGGATCACCTCACCACGGAACCGAGCGTCAATGAAAGTCCCAGCATCGCGGTGGGTGTGAGCGTTTGCAGCCATGGATGGAGTGAGCGGTAACAAAGGCATGTCGTACAGCAGGTGGACATACGACAGGTAAGACGTGGTGCTGTTACACAGCAGCTGTTCTGACGGGAAAAGTGTTCAACCAAGCTTTTGTTTGTGTCTTCCAGGCGTAGCAATCCGGTTCAATCATGCTACATGTAACTTAGAATATCGGATTGTTTATGGATGAGAAACGTACACCTCGCAGCACTGCTCGAAAGGTGCCGATTCAGGCGTAAGTTGTGAACCACTGTATTTGAACTTGGCACTTTACGCAGTTTTTCGTCAGGGAAATGACAATACATGTCATGTTTAGGTTATTTAATAATAGAAAAGCTATGGCTTCACTCTGTTAGAATGTGTTTGGTGGCAACACAGATTCATTGGTTTGTTTTAATCTGTTAGAATATTTTTGGTGGTAACATAGATTCATTGTAAGACCAACAGGGATAAAACAAAGCTTCTTGTTTCAGATCAGACAGCTGGATTGATAGAATTTCTTCAGTAATTCTTTGATCAATCTCTACAGTATTACGGATGGTCTCTCTCTCATATACTCAGTGATTATCCTCAAAGGGGATCAATATATTGTAAGGAGACCCAAGCACACATGGACATTACACACAGTGTTGTTAACACACATTCTCCTGGAACTATAGCTCATCTCATGAGTATGGGTAAGAACTGCCTCGGTGCACTGCCTTGGTACACTGACTCGGTGCACCGCCTCCACTGTGGCTTCAGTCAACTGCTGTTGTCTCTCTCCAACAGCTTGGCCGATGCTGGAGTTGATTGTTTTTATAGTGGGTGACATGCTTGAGGATTCGATCGAAATCCACAATGTGATTGGTATTCTGTGTTCGTGGTTCATTCTAGAGGCAGGAGCGGGAGGGGGGTGGAGGTTGGAGAGAGATTCTCTCGTATTTCCTCAAAAGCTTTGCTACAGTGAAGACAAGCTTCCTCCTTCTCTCTCACTGTAGCGTTGTCAGGTCTGTGTCAGGATCCGTTACGTTTGGGTGGAGGTAGGCAGGTGTGTGCTGGTGATAGAGCAGGTATAAAGGTAAATGGAGAGCATGTTCTGTGGAGAAAGCCGTGCTTCAGAGAGCTGCATCTTTTCTTTACAAATCACGCTTATCCATCACCGCTGTAAAAAAACCCATAATCTCCACAGCTGCACGTGGCTCATCGTAGGAAATCTTACAAGGCCGTTGAGGTTCAGTTTCTTTGAAGATTCACTAAAGGCGCACACTGAATTAACGTGTGAATTAACACTGAATTAACGTGTGGAGTGAAAGTGTTTCATTCAAATGTCTTACATCCCTTCTGCACTGCATCCATGCAGACTGTGAGCCAAAACATTCCATCCCAGTTTGACAGATCCGGTGGCTGCTGTCAGGTTTGGTACAGAAGGATCCCAAGATACCCGTTGGGAATCACAACTGGGAGAGTAGCATTGAGTAGAATATGCACAGGGGATGTGGAGGGTGTGGCTTCCTTCTGCAAATACTTGATCATTCACAAACTTGGTCAGCGTGCATGTGGCATGAACACACAGTGTCAGAGCAGTTTACCCAGAAACACAGCAGGAAACCAGAATCACAGAACAAGGTGTTTGTTAGAGACCAGCATTCCAAAGCTCCAGTGGACCTTATTCTTATCAAAAGATGTGCAAGTCTGCTCCGGTTATCAAAGCAACTGTCCAGTGATCTCTTTGGGGTTCTGATTGGGTTGCTGAACGAGTCGTAGTTGCTTGTTCTCTCTACTGCTGCAGAGCTGCCAGTAACACCGAGGATCTTGTGACAGTGGAGCTCAGGACACAAGGGTTGAATAGAAACGGTGGGAGAACGTACCAAAACATCAGGAGAACGTACCAAAACATCAGGAGAACGTACCAAAACATCAGGAACTGATGTTTGTGTTTGCACTGAAAAACCGCCAACACAAAAACACAGACCAGAGTAAAACACCATCTGTGGTGTTTCTAAGGCCCAGCGCTAGCAGATATGCCTTATTGTTGTGTGATTTATGCCCTCAAGGGGTTTTAGCGGATCCTACGTCACATGTGCCGAGGAAGGCCTGGCGAGTCGAGTTCAGACCCTCTCACAAGGGTACCTGCGTCACAGGTGCCGGTACTGAGGCAGGCCTGGCGAGTCGAGTTAAAACTCTCTCTCTCAGTGAGTAAGAAACACCCATCACTCTGAGTGTGGGCAGTAATCAGTAAGAGAGTGATCCTTCACATGCAAACGGAGAATGCAAGCATTCAAGACACTTCATTGAAAGCAAATAAGCCTAATCCAGTGCTAATACGACACACTGTGTTTCTAACACAGCAAACTGTGTTTCTAATACTACACACTGCGTTTCTAATACTACACACTGCGTTTCTAATGCTACACACTGCATTTCTAATGCTACACACTGCGTTTCTAATACGGCAAACTGCATTTCTAATGCTACACACTGTGTTTCTAACACAGCAAACTGCATTTCTAATGCTACACACTGCGTTTCTAACACAGCAAACTGCATTTCTAATGCTACACACTGCGTTTCTAACACAGCAAACTGCATTTCTAATGCTACACACTGCGTTTCTAATGCTACACACAGTTTCGGGGGGCTCCCATATTCTCTATAAATGTGAAGCACTTCTTATCTCAGTTATTATATAAGATCTCATTTGTGTACAAATTGCTATTTTGCAAATGTTTTGAATTATTTTCCATCCGGAGTAATCATATAGTATATAATTAGACCTTTTGTGTAATCATATAGTATATAATTAGACCTTTTGTGTAATCATATTGTATATAATTAGACCTTTGTGTAATCATATTGTGTATAATTAGAACTTTTGTGTAATCATATAGTATATAATTAGACCTTTGTGTAATCATATAGTATATAATTAGACCTTTGTGTAATCATATAGTATATAATTAGACCTTTGTGTAATCATATAGTATATAATTAGACCTTTGTGTAATCATAT
>JAOYMR010000001.1:598876-616841 GCA_025802075.1 Tenebrosternarchus preto | reverse complement strand
TATTAAATGTAATGTAAATATAATTCAAATATACAAAATTCAGATTCAAATACTTATGGCAGCGTTTTAGCTCCATACAAGCCCAGTTACGAAACAGCAAATCACAGATTTCTTTACATAAATTAGTAAATAAAAGAAAGTCTTAATAGAATTGTAGGTGTCTCCTCCTATAATGTGATCCTCTTACTCCTCTTGTTGTGTTTAAAGTGAATGTTTTCAGTTGTTGATGGATATCAGTATGTGTTTGCCTTTGTTTTTAAGAAGGATCATTGTGAATGGTTTCTGAGTTTCATTTAGAAAATTGAAGTGTTGAGAAGCAAGTAACCACCAGTCTGGGCTCTCAGTTTAGCCTGTGACAAGCTTGTTGATTTGTTTTTTGAGAGTAATTAGGAAGCTTGTTTCCTTCTCCTTAAGTTTTGACTGAATGAGGAAGTAAGTGAGGAGTGCGTGAAGCTGAAGAGCTGAGCTCCACACTCTTCCACAGGTCACTACACAGTCCTGTCTCTTCCACAGGTCACTACACAGTCCTGTCTCTTCCACAGGTCACTACACAGTCCTGTCTCTTCCACAGGTCGAATCTCATGGGGACCAAGTTTACAGTATATGACAATGGAATGAACCCAGTCAAGACCACCTCCAGCTTAGAGGCCAGCAACTTGCGTCAGGAACTAGCGGCTATCTGCTACGTGAGTCAGCATTTTCTAGCACAGCCTTGAGAACAGCACAGAGTAAAGCCTGTGAGCATGATGGAGCCATTCTTAAGTTTATTGCATGTACAGTCATATTGTGGTGGAGCAGTGAGACCTCTAGTGGTTACATCTCATATAGAAAGTATTTTTTTAAAAAAGAAATATTACTTCAGTAATTTCATGGCATAGACAACTTGAACTTACATGTGTGACAGAACTATAATACATGTGTGACAGAACTATATAATTCAGCACTAACCATCCATTTTTATCAGGAGACGAATGTTTTAGGGTTTAAAGGACCTCGTAAGATGAGTGTCATTATTCCTGGAATGAACATGGATCACGAAAGAGTCTGTATTACACCACGGAATGTGAGTATGTGAGTGTGTTCATACAACCTCACCTAGTGTAGAGGGGACAAGTACAGAGGGAACAAACCTAGTGTAGAGGGAACAAACCTAGTGTAGAGGGAACAAGTACAGAGGGAACAAACCTAGTGTAGAGGGGACTAGTACAGAGGGAACAAACCTAGTGTAGAGGGAACAAGTACAGAGAGAACAAACCTAGTGTAGAGGGGACTAGTACAGAGGGAACAAACCTAGTGTAGAGGGAACAAGTACAGAGGGAACAAACCTAGTGTAGAAGGAACAAACCTAGTGCAGAGGGAACAAACCTAGTACAGAGGGCACAAACCTAGTGTAGAGGGAACAAGTACAGAGGGAACAAACCTAGTACAGAGGGAACAAACCTAGTGCAGAGGTGACTAGTACAGAGGGAACAAACCTAGTGCAGAGGGGACTAGTACAGAGGGAACAGACCTAGTACAGAGGGAACAGACCTAGTACAGAGGGGACAAACCTAGTACAGAGGGGACAAACCTAGTACAGAGGGAACAAACCTAGTGCAGAGGGGACTAGTACAGAGGGAACAAACCTAGTGCAGAGGGGACTAGTACAGAGGGAACAAACCTAGTGTAGAGGGGACTAGTACAGAGGGAACAAACCTAGTGCAGAGGGGAGTAGTACAAAGGGAACAAACCTAGTGCAGAGGGGACTAGTACAGAGGGGACTAGTACAGAGGGAACAAACCTAGTGCAGAGAGGACTAACCTAGTGCAGAGGGAACTAAACTAGTACAGAGGGAACTAGCCTAGTGCAAAGTGGCATAGCATAGCGCAGGGGGGACAAATTTAGTGCACAGGGTCTATTAAAGAGATGTCCTTGAGATGACTGAAAACACAAGGTGTAATACCTGTCTGTCTGCTAGCTCATACTGCGATTATGTCCTGAGTAATTGGTTAACCACATCAGATAGCAGGTATTAGCGTTAGCACCTGAGCTAGTGGTTCTAATGGAAGCCTAATCACGTAGTGTCCGTGCGCCATGGTTCCACAGGAGCATGAAACGCTGCTGGCTCGCTGGCAGAGTAAGAGTACAGACAGTGTCATCGAACTGCACAACAAGACCCCCGTGTGGAATGACGACACCCAGTCCTACGTGCTCAACTTCCATGGCAGGGTCACCCAAGCCTCCGTCAAAAACTTTCAGATCATTCACGATAATGACCGTGAGTTCCACGTGTGATCGAGCAGAGACAACAGTTATAATCTGCTAATGTTTAAAAAATGTGGGCTATTAAAGAAACTCATCAGGTACACTGAGTTTATAAGGTGCTTGAGTGAATACTCACTCGACACCATCATGTATACTGAGTTTAGAAGGTTTGTACTGAGTTTAGAAGGTTTGCTGATTGAGTAAATATCCATGACCTGTATGTGAAATTTGGAGTTGGACTACCTGACAAAACTGCACTCTAATAACAGTTTAAACTCAGACCGAACAGAACATGTCATGGTTAACCATTCATGTGTAAGATCTGTTTTATTTCACCCCTGTCCACTAACTGTTTCCTGTTTCTGTGTTTTTAGCGGACTACATAGTGATGCAGTTCGGTCGAGTGGCCGAGGACGTCTTCACCATGGACTACAACTACCCCATGTGTGCACTCCAGGCCTTCGCCATTGCTTTGTCCAGCTTTGACAGCAAGCTGGCCTGTGAGTAGCAGTCAGTCTGTGCAGACCAGAAGCCCCAGCCAGTGGGCCAGTGAAGACCACTGATTCCCAGTACAACCCAGTAAGGGCTGCAGTGACTCCCAGAAGTCCCAGCTGGGTTCCAGTCTCAAATCCCTCACATAGGAGCTCAAACTGGAAAAGCACCGTGTGTGTGTGTGTGTGTGTGTGTGTGTGAGAGAGAGAGAGAGAGAGTGAGAGAGAGTGAGAGAGTGAGAGAGAGAGAGAGAGAGAGAGTGAGAGAGAGAGAGAGAGAGAGAGAGAGAGAGAGAGAGAAAGATGTTCTTTTTGCTCCATGGATTAAAGGGATTAGTGTATGGGGGTGGAGCACAAAATTGAATCCACTTTTAACAGATTGTGGTGGTGTTGGGGATGGTGGATGGTACCCAGGAGAACTACAGTACATGCATTTGTATTGACAGGGAAACCTCACCAGGGTTTTCTTTGCATCCTTAACAAACGTATGGCAGTGTACTTGTTAACACTAACACTTTACACATTAACAGGTTCAATGAAAATATATTTAATGTTTTTTTTCATCACAGTGCTAACTGATCCCTTCTAACAATACATAATGAAAATATCACTTTTAACCTTGACTTATATTTTAAAAGCATTCCACACAGCATTTGAAGAGTAACAACCAGAAATAATTTTCATTCTGAATATTTATATGTTGATGTTTTACTTGTTACACTGATTTTGTAAATTAATGTTGATTGTCAGTGTCCAGTTTGGCAGAGCATCAAACATGTGAACCACGTTTTTATGACTGATTCCAGACCTGTATTGCATCAACTCTACATGTGTTTTGAGGTCTCACTGATTTACAGCCAGTAGAACCTATTTTATGTTGTTCACCTGTTTATGGATTAACCACAGACATCTACTGCTTTGATCTTATTCTGTGCCCACTAAATATATCTCAAATATCACAACAAAATCATCAAAATAAAAAAAACACAATGAAATAACACTTAACTTGCCACTCAGCATCAGCTGTTATAGCGGATTATTCTGACCCTGGTTACGCGTGGAGTGGTGCACTTTTAACCAGAGCTTTCCAGAGGAAGCTGTATATACTGTGCCTTTGGAAAAAAACTTTAGGGACACTGGGATCTGGTGTTCCATTTTATTCTCCATCCAAAGGAGACAGGTGGACCTGTGCTCTGGTCAACCGTCTGTGCATTACTATAATGCACTATAGTTTTCCAGAATTTGCAGACGTTCTTGATGTCTGGTTTCGGACAGGAGATTTTCACTGAACACAAATCTCTTCTACTTTGCTTTCATGCAAGTTAAACTCTATAAATCTTCTTAAAAATGTCTAGCATTTAATTGCTGGCTTAAAGCCAGCCCTCCCTTCCCAAGTCCCAATAGATGCAGTTGTGCAAAGGTGTTTGTATGTTTTGTAGTACTGTACTAATGTTTTAATAGAACTGCCTTGCTGGACAGGACCTTATCAGTAAAATACATGTTATGCTTAAAGGTGCCCTAGAATATATTTATTCCTAGAGTATATTTATTCAGTATCTCATATAGAAAGTGTGATTTGCCCAGATGCCCTTTTACGCACTCATTTTCAACATTATGATTTGTCCGTAGAATAAAGCCAAGCTGATTAACTGCGACCCTTTGATGAGCTCTGTTGTGGTTTGATGGTTTACGACAAGGTACCGTAACGGCTCGCGCACAAACAGGTCTAAACCAGTCTCGAGCTCGCAGAGAGCAGCGTTGGAGACTCATATCTCAAACAAAACACATTTTAATTGATTGACTGTCTAGATGTCTTGTCAAATGCCAGTCGTTCCCACATCAGTCGTGGACAAGCTGCCTTTCGCTAAAAGGACCAAGTTTGCTAGCACCAGTTAGCTTCTGAGATATCTTTATTAACTATAAAGTAAATTACTTGACAAAGGGATTAACAAAGATAGCTGCATCTTGTAGATTTACATGTCAACATAGTCTATTTCTCTGAATGGAACACAGTCAGGAAAATAAAATGAACCTCTGTTGAATACTTCACGCCTAGGGTGCCATTTCATTAGCTAGAACCCTGATATACACCCTGCTGTTAACGTAATAGCTATCTCTGCTAGCCACTGTGATCTCGACAACACCGCAAACGAAATTAAACTGGCTAGTTAACTCAGCTTCAACCTGTCGTTAGTGTGTTCAGTGTCAAACGTTGAGCGAAGCGTTTTAGACATTGACTAAGGTTTGAGAAGCTGAAGTGCAATGTACGGTGCAAGATAACAGCTTATCCAGTTAAATGTGTATGTTCGTCATGCTTGTTGCTCGTTTGTTCCTGTTTTGTTTTGCACAGCACCTGCACAACCGCTGAAGTCTCGGCTGCGCAGGTTGATGTTTGTGTTGCCTGGGCTGTAACGTGCGCAGGTATATGCAAATGTGCAGGGGGAGGGGCGACGTTACGTAACAGTCTGGGGGTTTCGGAATCGGTGCGTTTTGATTAAAAGGGATTTATGTGTGAATGAGGTGACAACAATTTGAGGTTCACGATGTCAGTTCCATGTACCGGACTGTCCTTATTCAACTATGCCAAGGTGAATACACGTTTCCATTCTATGGCACCTTTAAAAATAGAAGAACAGAGAATAGATCAGAGCAGCGCGTGGGACCCCTGTGGCTCACACGAGCTGCTTTTTAGGTACACGGTGAACTGCCGTCACATTGCACTTAACAGGCCATCACACATCAATTTTCACAAATAAACAAAAAAAACCCAAAAACGTGAGGAGGAAAATCGTGGGTAATTATGGTTAATATTCTTTGTATATCCCTTGACAGACGCAGGTACTGTATATTGACTTTCATTTGTATCTTATAGACTAATAAACAGTTTACAGCAGCCACAGGACCTCCTGACTCACTGTAATATACAGTATATATTCTGCATATTTTTTAGTCATACTAGGTTTTTTTTTTTGCTTGGCATGTTATGCTCTGAAATAACTTCTTTCCCCAGATATATCAAATATATCTTTTTTTCCCAAATGTCAAAATATTTTAAATAATTTTTAAAATGGAGAATATAAAAAGAGTTAATCTCAAAAGAAATCTGTGATGACATATATGGAAACTCCTATATATTTTTTTATTTTATGTTTTACGTTAATGAGTGATTGGACTACTCTCTTATTTTATGTTTTACGTTAATGCGTGATTGGACTACTCTCTTATTTTATGTTTTACGTTAATGTGTGATTGGACTACTCTCTTATTTTATGTTTTACGTTAATGTGTGATTGGTCTACTCTCTTATTTTATGTTTTACGTTAATGTGTGATTGGTCTACTCTCTTAGTGATTAACCAGTTTCAGTTTGCACTAAATAGACTGTTGTGTGCTTTTATGTTTGCGTTTGCTTGTTTGTTTAAAGTCTTACCCTCATTTTTATGTATTTTAGTGATGTTACACTGTTATGTAAAATGTGTACAGTGGTCAATAATGTTTGTATACAGTTCCCTCGTTATGAAAAAATAAACTGAACCTTAATTGAATCCCATGGACGTGTTATAAAGAGGGTCTGTGTTTACACTCTTGTTGATGGAATAAACCTCCAGGCACTTTTGAGTAGCAGCAGTTACAGCTGAAGCAGTGAAACAAGCTTCGCACCTGTAACCCCAACATTCAAACTCACTTCTGGAATTTCATCAGCACTTTCTCCATCTGTAAATAGTGGAACCCAAAGAAAAACCCAGCTGAAGGCTGTATTCATTTAATGAAGCTAACGAAATGTCTTTCAGGATAAAATCACAGAATGGCTTCCAACAACCTATTCAAGACTGGATACATTAATTACATTATGTAATTAACTAGATATTAGCTGGTGGATTTTAACATGTCCTGTGATGTGTAGTTTTTCAAAACACATATTCTGCAGATCTGATGTTTTGACATGTTTAACCATTATGAAAGTATTAAACCACTTTATAAATAGTACTTCTTCAACAAATATAAAACTACTCTTCATAGCTTTAAGAGAGAGAGCGAAAGAGAAAGAGCTCAGTGTTCCTTTTTCTGTCTCTTGTTGCGCATCCTGAGGGTTCCAGAAGGTGGAGTTTCAGGTCTGGTTGATGCTGGTTGGTTACTGGTAATGGTAGTGTCTGGTTGGTACGTAAGGAGGAAGTCAACTAGGTCAATTTCCTGCTCTTCAGGCTCCCATTCGACCTCCGTACTGAAGCCCAGACTCTCAGCCTCCATCAGCGGGTCCTCCTCTGGTCTCCCCAGCACCTCCTTTTCTCCTTCATGTTGCCCATCTTTCTCCTCGAAATCATCATCATCATTATCATCATCATCCTCATATTTTTCATCATCTTCTATGTAATCTTTATTAGGCCATTCCTCTACATTTTCATACTCACAGCCAACAGTGCCACTTTTTGGATAGTGAAAAACATGTCTGTGATCACTGAAGGTGATCTGTTTTCTGTTCCTTCTAACCCCCTCCTCTACACTAACTGATTTATGAGGCAGACAAGGATGTTCTTCACTCATTTCTTCCTCTCCATTCTCTTCCTCTTCCTCTTTTGCTTGTTGATTATCCTCTTCATCATCACCTTCTTCTACCATCTCTGCTCCATATCCTTCTTCAGTTTCTTTTTGAATTTTTAGTTTAGTTTCTTCTTCTTCATCTCCAGGACTGCAGGATTCATCATCATCATCATCATCATCATCATCTTCTTCTTCTTCTTCTTCTTCTTCAGTTTTATCATCATCTTTCAGCTGTGTAGGACTGTTCTCAGTATCACCTCCTTTGTCTTCACCCAGCAGCTCGTTATTGGCCATTTCCTTGTCTTCTTCAGCATCCTCCTCCTCCTCCTCTTCTTCTCTCTCCATTCTCTCAGCCAGTTCCTCAGCAGTAGGTACATCCACATCTGGTTCCTCCAGTATGACACTTGGAAACCGTCTGCATCCACAGAATGACACTTGGGGAAAGGTCTCTTCTGAGTAACCTGAGGCAGTGAGATTACAGACACTCTTATGAAAATGATGCATCTTTAGTGAGCATAAACAAGAGATGTACGTGGGATGTAGGGTCTACCCACCCTCCCAGTCTAAGGTATAAGGAGTTTCCTCAGCTTCCCTCTCAGGGGAGACGCCCTCTAGTGGCCGTCCCTCCAGCAGCACACGCATGCTCTCCTTCAGTAGGGGCAGCTTCCTGCAGCCCCGCTGGCGACTGTGTCTCCGGGCCCTGTGGCCAGAACACACGGGAGAACCTCTCATTCGGGCCAGAACCTTGGGGCAGAACCTTGGGCCGGGGCTGAGGCTGAGGGCTGAGGGCTGAGGCTGTACCACATAATCAGCACCTCTTGAGACAACATTTTTCACTTTAAAAAAACATTTTAAAAAGGACTGTCAGTGCTGCATGTAACACTAATAGGTTTTTCTAGCCAAGCCTTAGTCACAATCAACCTTCGTGTTTTGTAAAAGAATCAAAATGTCCAGAATTCTTCCTTCTAACAACCGTCTCTTTGCTGATGTAATTCCTGCCAGAAATATGATTTTATCCTTCAGTGACAGATTTAATAACGCGTCACCAGTGAAGAGCAACGCTGATTCAGAGAATGACATCTGATCCTAGATCAGCACTCCTACTCTCTGTGATTATAGCCCTCAGTCACAAAGAGTAGGAGTGCTGATCTAGGATCAGATTTCTCCTATTTTTGATCGGTTCTCTGATAAATGAAATCTCTTGAAACATGTACAGAGCGTAACAATTAACATTTATACCAGTCTGCCAAAAACTAAGATCAATAAATCAAAACCAGTACACTTCAGCTGGTGCAGATGAAGAGATATTGACATGTCTTGGATTTCGCCTTTCTTGTGTTTCTTGTGAGCAGCTTCCAGCAGGAAGACCATGCACTGAGGTGAGAGGCAGGGAGTGCGGAACCTGGTCGTTTACCTGGCAGACATGGGGAAAGCTTTCGATGTGCTTTCTCCCGTCACACCCTCCATCCGTGTCAGCCTGACCTGTATCGGAGCCGCTTCAGAAGGATTTAAAGCACCGTAATGACATGCTGAACAGAGACACAAGCACCCAGTCAATTTGCTTCTGACTCTATAAAACCTCTGCTTGATCAGTGTAAAGGAAAACATCTATATAACAGTTTCAAAACCATGTGAGATTAAGGCAAAGAACATGGCTGGTCAAGAGCACTTCCTGTGATCAATTATATCTATTTACACATGCGATTCTATTCCTGCCTTACTTTCTTATTAAAGTCCTTAGATCTTGGCATTGATAAGCACATGCCAGGGAGCCAATAACAGCCCAACCTATTAAAGATTTCCAATTAGTGGAAGAAGACAGATCTAAAAATAAGACATTGTTAGTGCTTCCACACAAGAGAGGTGAGTGTGCAGCTATATGGTGCCTCATGCAGAGAGTGAAAGAGAAAAGCAGACAGACAGGGCAATAGAGAGAACGATAGAGAGAGAGATTCAGATAGAGAACGACTGCTGTGCTGATTCTTCCGTCACTTTCTCTTCTCTCATCCTTTGTCATCTACCTAATAAATGGATGTAACCCTCCTAGCTCTGATCCAGCAGACATACAGCTTTATGCAGCAATAGTGTCCTAGTCTGGCTTCAGCTGCTCACAGAGCCACCTGATGAGGGTCGCTACGGTTACAGGCTACGGAATGTAAATATTATCTTCATTATAGCAACTTTCTGATAGGGCAAATCAACGTTAGCATGACGTATCAGTAACTCTGAATGTACCTGCTGCAGGTGCTGTGGTTGGTTGTGTTGAGATGGGGACTGTGTGTTCTTGCTTGGTGGGAGTGTGTGTGAGCTAAAGGAGACAAAACAAAGCCATTGATTACCGTCTATGAGTGAGAATGTGGATAAAGAACAGAAAACATAATGGTCAAACCTTCATAATTGATACAGGATATAATAAACAGGTAAGAATGACATGTAGAGGTTTTAGAGAAACTTCTACCTTGAAAAAGATGTAGATTATATAGAGAAAGATCCCAAACCCATAAACAGGAATGACCTGAGCCAACAGGGTGGGTTTTGTGGCTGTTTTCACCCTGGACATGAGCTCTGTGTAGTACGACTCAGCGACGCCATCCTCACCCTGCCTCCCAGCGCCCTCTGCTGGGAACGGGGAGATGTAGCGCACCCGAGGCGCGTGCCCAGGACCAACTGTTAACAAAACCGTATCAAATTAAATGTGTTTACGCGGAAAGAGGATATCCTAAATAAATGAACAAATAAATAAAAACATCTGAATGCATAACAGATACAATATCCAAATTAAAAGCACGGATATCCTTTGTCTCTTTACTGCTAATCAAACAAGAAAATATTGGACAAGTTATGCGTCATGACGTTTTACACGCTGCATCTTACCCTGACACGGGATCATACATACAGTCAAAATTCGGTGTTAGTTATAACAACCTATCCGTACAACATCTTGTTATATATTTTAATGCAAAATAAATAACATGGATAATGTAATTAAATACAAAGCGAGCAACAACAACAACAAAAAAAAAACAACAACGAAACTATTCTAACTGTAAGCTTCTTATCTCAACGTCAGGGAATCTATTAAAAACCTTTATTTTTGAAACCAGCGTAGCGAAGGGGATCTACTTCATATACCGAAACATAAAAGGGACCCCAGCTGTGATGAGGCCGGTACGAAGCGAGGCGACGGAAAATACCTTTAATATCTTAAAATACCTTTAATATCTTACCTTTGATCTTTGGTTGAACGATGTCTTTCTTTCCTCTAGAAAAAAGTATCCTGGGTAGAAATAAGGATACACAGAGGACAAGACAAGATAGGAATGTGATCTTCTGAAAAGTTGAAACTGACATTTCCATAAATCAGGTTCAGAGAAAAATAAACACGCATCATCCCAACATCCTGGCTTTGTTAAAGGCGGAAATGACCGAGACGTTAATCCATCCAGCACTTGTACTATTACAGTGGAACTCATTTTCATAGATTGGTGTAAATGTAACTGTTTCTTAATCACCGATTATCCTTCTACAGCATTGGTTATTTATTCAGTAACTTCTTGATTCAGCTCTTCCTGTTCTCAGCCAAAAATATTAATCATTGTTTTATTGTTTTACTGTTTTATTTTAAATATAGTTATCTGTTTTAAGTTAACATTATTATTATTGTTTTAACAACATTAACAATACAAATGAATATTATTATTATTAGTAATAGTAGTAGTAGTATGAATAATAATAATAATAATAATAATAATAATAATAATAATAATAATAATAGTTGTTGTTGGTGGTGGTGGTGGTGGTGAGACAGACCCTATTTGTCCAGGAGATGGCAGTGTTGTCACTTTTATTACAACCCTTTCGTAATCAAACTCAAGGAGCGTCCTGATCCTAATCAAACAAATGTAGCCCGCAGTATACATTCTGCACACCAATGAAAACACATTTAATATTTGTCCTGTTCTAAAATGGTATAATGATAGTGCAATTATTGATGCTTTATATCAATCTACCTGTAAACACACACTCACACACACACACACACACACACACACACACACACACACACACACACACACACACACACAAACAGCTGTATAGTCAGTTATAGAATAAACTGCTTTTGATTTTTGCCCTTTTTTGTATGTCAGTACCAACAGGTGCCAATTTAAACACAGAATAAAAGCTGCTAGCAGACGCACCAGGGACACTAATAAGCATTTGGTGTTTTATTTTTACTGTCGCTAATTCTGTGATTAGCAGCTTCCCTTGACAAGTGTTCCAGGTTCCCCTTCCCCTTTGAAGAAACGTTCAACATGTCAGAGGCATAAATCCCAACGAGAGCCACAATTAAAATATTACCCTCTGCCATATGTATCTCAAAATAATAATAATTATAAAAAACATTTGCACCAACCACAGTCTTGTACTCAATTATAATATTCTAGTTCTTGAAAACATCTGTGCATTTGAAAACTCTCAACAGCTAAATGGGTGGACCAATATAATTTTAGCAGAGATCATAAAAGACCCAGTGGATCATAGTACAGCCAATAACAGGGTTTTATTCATCTGCTTGTTTATTTATTTATTTTGGTCATCATACTCATTTTTCAAAGTGGAATTTTTTAAACCATTTAAAAAATGGATATATTAAGTATTTCTTTTAATTGTTATTCAGACCCTCAAGTTCCTTTTTCTCTTATGCTTTGAAGATGAGAAAATATAATTTATAACTGTCACCTCTCCCCCAATTTCAGGTTTAATCTTTCTGTTATTGTAGTCGGCTCGACTGGAATTAGTTGACCTGCTGTTTCCATATTGGGCTTAATTGCAGTGTTGTTAAAATAAGCTGTTCTTGGTTCTCATGGTAACTCATATATAAGCACACATCATGCATTTGCTTAAAAAATAAACCTTGCTAATGGGGGTTGGTGGAAATAGCGCAGTGTGCATGTTGAGGAGACTGGTCACCACAAACCTCCACCAGCAACCATCTGCCTCCACCAAGGACACATCACATTTTGATGCTGTCCACATGTGTCCTCCCAGCCATATGGAAAAGAACTGCTTAAAGTTGTGAAACGGAAACTGCTCTGTAAATTTGGAACATAAATTGTTCTTTTGGCATGAAGTACTGATGCTCTGGAATAGGTGTGTGTGTGTATGTGTGTTTGTGTGTGTGTGTGTGTGTATGCACGTGTGTGTGTGCACGTGTGTGTGTAAGTGTTTGCATGTGTGTGTGTGTGTGTGTGTGTACATTTGTTTGTGTTCTTGGGAAGGTGTAGCTAATGTAGCCCGCAGCACTCGCTCTCTACCACCACTGCAGTTGCTCTTTATCTGTTTACTGAGCCTCTGTCTTATCAAAGCTTTAATTACTTAATTATTCTTCATTAGGCTCCATTAAAACACCCTGGACTCAGCAAAAGTCCGACCATCCCTGGCACTTCCTGCACAGGACAGAGTAAAGGCTGCTGGGTTCTGGCTCCTGTTGTTCTTTGTTTCTGAAGGCCCAGGGTCTTGTATTGTGATGGTGAAATACGGCGTGGCTCGTTGTCGGTGCCCCCCAGTGTCTGCATGAGCGCTGGGTTCACATACATGGTAATCAACATACCTTCTCCAAACAAAATTGCTTTCAGAAATAGCGATCGTTTGCTTTCTCTATATTCATGCGAGTGATTTGTTGTGCAATGTCACCTTACTCAGAGGTGCTGGAGTAGTTTTACATCAGACTCTCTCTCTCTCTCCCTCTTTCTCTGTTCTCACTCTTACCCTCTTTCTCTCTCTCTCCTCCTTCAGTCTCCTCTGCCTCCATCTAAATCAGTCAATTTATTTCTAAATTGTGAGTCGAGTGCAAGTGTGAAGGCTCCTTTCTGTACCAGGGTGAAATATTAAATCAATGCTCACTCTTATGTATCGAGTGGCTTTAATTTTGATTTGGTATTGATGGGGGTTGAAGCTGCTCTGAGTGCAGTGAAGGACGTACTGTTACAAAACCCTTGTCCTTTACAGGAGCAACGGCATTTCTGAGGAAAGACGCTGGAGTACTGGGTGGAGTGTGTGTGGAGGAGAGAGCGTTGCTCTGATTGAAGTGTGCGTGGAGGAGAGAGCGATGCTCTGATTGGAGTGTGTGTGGAGGAGAGAGTGAGGCTCTGGGTGTAGTGTGTTGGGCAGACGGTGTGGCTCTGGCTGCAGTGTGTGTGAGGGAGAGAGTTTGGTTATGGGTGGAGGGTGTGGGGGAGAGGGTGTGTCTCTGGGTGGAGACTGTGAGGGAGAGAGGATGTGGCTCTGGGTGGAGTTTGAAAAGGGGAGAGGGGAGTGGCTCCTGGTGGAGAATGCATGGGGAGAGGGATTGGCTCTGGGTGGAGAGTGTATGGAGAAGAGGGTGTGTTTCTGGGTGGAGGGTGTATGGAGGAGAGGGTGTGGCTCTGGGTGGACTCATTCTTAGAAGCAGGTCTTTATGAGCCAATGTTCTTGATTGGAAGTGAAGCTCAGGGCCTGTTTGGAAATCAGACATGTTTGTGTAATCAGATCAGATGATGGCACATTAAAGAGCTGAACAGACCTGCTGGTGGCCCATAGTGTTGACTCCTTTGGTCACAAACACGTCTGATTCCCAGACAGGATCAGCCTGAGCCTCACTCCCTCTCAAGGAGAGTGGACGGGAGGTGTGAGTCTCACTCCCTCTCAAGGAGAGTGGACGGGAGGTGTGAATCTCACTCCCTCTCAAGGAGAGTGGACGGGAGGTGTGAGTCTCACTCCCTCTCAAGGAGAGTGGACGGGAGGTTTGTCTCACCAAGTTCTAGCCTCCACTAACCACTCAGAAAAAGTAAGAGTAAAACAAAAGAAACTGACATTTGTCATAAGCGAGAGTGTGAGATCTGTGCTTTTGTATATAGATTGGATAATTAGATCGGTTTCATAGACAAGGACATACTGTGAGTCTTAGACATCACACAGGACTCTCTGCCGCAAAGAAGGATGCATGCAGATCCAGTTAACACCCCTGTGAGGACTCATCTCATCAACCTGACCCGTCCCTTAAAGACTAACCACAGCTGACTGGCTCTCACGCTCAAACCAGCAATTGATTGGTTTTGTTTGACATATAAAAGCCGTTCAGCTAGGGTCCACATTTTTGTTTTGGTGCATTTGTGTTGGAGTGAGTGTGTGTGTGTGTGTGTGTGTGTGTGTGAGTGTGTGTGTGTATGCAGGGGCTGTGGGGGCTTCACTGTAAAGGTGTAGTTGATGCTTGAGTTCAGCAGATAGCTGCTTTGATCCCCCCAGCTGTGGGGGGGGGGGGATCACATTATTTAAGGTGGTGCTGTAGGATGGACTTTGTCACACTGTGAGATGCACAGTGAAATTGCAGGTTTAGATGTGCATGGGTGAGATGCTGAACACTCTCTCTCTCTCTCTCTCTCTCTCACACACACACACACACACACACACACACACCACACACACACACACACATACACACAGACACACACACATACATGCACACAGATACATACATATGCTCCCACACATACAAACACACAAATACTCTGTCACACACACTCACAAGCTCATACACATGCATTTTCTCTCATTTTAAGAACACACTCTAGGCATGACATAAGAGTATAAAGGGAAGACCAGTTCATCACTCTTTTTGCTGGTTTTTGTGGTGGTGTTTTTAACTTACTGCTAAACCATGTAACCAAACACTGTTATTAAACACAGTGATCATCTCAGTGACGATATCGGTGAAGATATCAATGATAATATCGGTGATATTGATGATAACGGTGATGATATCGGTAATGATATTAATGATGATATTGGTGATGATATCAGTGATGATATTGGTGATGATATCAATGATGATATTGGTGATGATATCAATGATATCAGTGATGATATTGGTGATGATATTGGTGATGATATCAGTGATGATATTGGTGATGATATCAATGATGATATCGGTGATGATATCAGTGATGATATCGGTGATGATATCAATGATGATATCGGTGATGATATCAGTGATTATATTGGTGATGATATCAGTGATGATATTGGTGATGATATCAGTGATGATATTGGTGATGATATCTCTCCCCTCTACCCACAGACTGTGTGACTCTTAATCTACACAGAATCTGCTGTAACAAAAGGGGAGAATCATTTGGACTAAAATAGTAATATTACTACAAAATATTCATGTAAACACATTTTCATTCTTTCCTGGCCAGCTTTGCAGATGTGGTTGTTTATTTATGTTGTTTATTTTGTTTATTGATGACTTGAAGGCAGATTCCATTTCCCAGCTGCTTACAGGGAGACTGCAAATAGCAAAGCTGATGATGTCCAGCCAAACAGTTTGAGCTGGACTGATACTTACAGTTCATCAGTGTTATCATGATTGAGTCAGACTGCTTCATTAAGATCCTGAACATGGATCCCTCACATACTGTGTGTGTGTGTGTGTGTGTGTGTGTGTGTGTGTGGCATCTTAAGAGAGTCAAATGGAGCCTCTAGAATAAAGGAGAGTATGACTCAGCTGATTGTTGACTGTTATTGTTGTTCAATTTATTTGCTAAAACACAATAAATCAGAATCATGTCTTAGTGACTATCAACCCTGGTCTCAAAGGTCAAAGAGCACATACTGAAATGACATTCCCTTATTGAAGTGAATCAAACTATCAAAAGGTCATCTCAAATGGAACAGATCTGTATGAGCTCTGGGGGACTCAAGTGATGGAAACAGAGGCTCCGCGCTCCAGTGTAGAGTCTAGGATGTATTCAGTGACCTGCGTATTCTAGTATGTTCAGTGTGCTGTATTCTAGTATGTTCAGTGTGCTGTGTTCTAGTATGTTCAGTGTGCTGTGTTCTAGTATGTTCAGTGTGCTGTATTCTAGTATGTTCGGTGTGCTGTATTCTAGTATGTTCAGTGTGCTGTATTCTAGTATGTTTGGTGTGCTGTGTTCTAGTATGTTCGGTGTGCTGTGTTCTAGTATGTTCAGTGTGCTGTATTCTAGTATGTTCAGTGTGCTGTATTCTAGTATGTTCAGTGTGCTGGTCTCTTTCTTCAGTAAAAATTCTTACCCAGTTATTGCTTCGTTGTGAAGGCCTGGACAAATTACAACCAGACAAAATGGATTTGTTTGACAATCTCTGCCAGACCTTTTTCTAAGAGTTTCCTGAGCCTCTTCAGCTAAGAGAGAGAGAGAGAGAGAGAGAGAGAGAGAGAGAGAGAAAGAGAGAGAGAGAGAGAGAGAGAGAGAGTCCACATCTGCATGTGAGTGTGCACATCTGTATGTGTGTGTGCATGCACATGGGCGTGTGCACTGTGTATGCATGTGATTATTTAATGGAGAAGGCTTTTGGAAATCGCAGACAGCAGCAAATTTAATGTACAATGTAAATAAAAGTGTGGAATGAGTGTTACTTAGTGATGGGTGCAGTGTCTGTGGTTTTTCTGAGATACAAACCCCCACTGCATGTGTTTGGTGTTGCTAAGTATTGATTCATTGGGAAGGACACGTTAATTCTGCTGGCTTTAAAAAGCCAAAAGCATGAACTTCACTCTCCTGTGTTTTCTTGCAACACAAACCAGGCTTCACAAACACTTACCCTCAGCCAAACATCTCATGTGGTTTGTTCAGTGATTCTCCAGTAAACAGAGCAGTTGGGTTGTTTGTTTCAGTGATTCTCCAGTAAACAGAGCAGTTGGGTTGTTTGTTTCAGTGACTCTCCAGTAAACAGAGCAGTTGTGTTGTTTGTTTCAGTGATTCTCCAATAAACAGAGCAGTTGGGGTGTTTGTTTGAGTGACTCTACAGTAAACAGAGCAGTTGGGTTGTTTGTTTGAGTGACTCTACAGTAAACAGCAGTTGGGTTGTTTGTTTGAGTGACTCTACAGTAAACAGAACAGTTGGGTTGTTTGTTTGAGTGACTTTACAGTAAACAGAGCAGTTGGGTTGTTTGTTTGAGTGACTCTACAGTAAACAGAGCAGTTGGGTTGTTTGTTTGAGTGACTCTACAGTAAACAGAGCAGTTGGATTGGTTGCCTTGGACACAGCACCTTATACTGCAAACAGATTTTCTACATCCAAACTTTCCAGTGTTTCCTGAGTGACAGGTTCGTTTCCAGAGTAACGGGTTTGTTTCCAGAGTGATGGGCTTGCTGTCATTCTGGCTCTCCCAGCTACTGTTCAGTTGTCTTGATGAGTTTGTGGGAAATCTTTTTAGAATCACAACTATGTCATTTAACTATGAGATAGAGCTCACATGGACTCACAAGCTCACAAGTTCACATGGACATTAATTCAAACTCCATCACAAACACTCCTCTGATCTCACACAGCACACGGTCACTCCTCTGATCTCACGCAGCACACGGTCACTCCTCTGATCTCACGCAGCACACGGTCAATCCTCATATTTCAGTCATAAAGATTCCATGTCTTTTGTGTGATGCAGTGTTCACTTTTGTGTCCTTTGTGATGGGTCAGTCAGTAGTTGCACAACAGGTGTGAAGAGGAATTTTACTAAGCACTATAATACTCTAATACATCTGACTCTGTACAGACCCCCCCTCACCCCACATGCACATATACATACTCTCATACACACACACACACACACATACACACACACACATATACACACACACACACACACACACACACACACACACACACACA
>JAOYMR010000001.1:560298-568090 GCA_025802075.1 Tenebrosternarchus preto | reverse complement strand
CTACTCTAGTCCATTTCCACAGGCTGTGGTACCACCACTCTACTCTAGTCCATTTCCACAGGCTGTGGTACCACCACTCTACTCTAGTCCATTTCCACAGGCTGTGGTACCACCACACTACTCTAGTCCATTTCCACAGGTTGTGGTACCACCACTCTACTCTAGTCCATTAATGATTCATAACGGCAATCACTCGCTCAAAGACACTCAGAAAGCAGCACGGTTCTCCTCTCAGACATCTCCTCAAAGCAGCACGGTTCTCCTCTCGGACATCTCCTCAAAGCAGCACGGTTCTCCTCTAGGACATCTCCTCAAAGCAGCACGGTTCTCCTCTTGGACATCTCCTCAAAGCAGCACGGTTCTCCTGTCGGACATCTCCTCAAAGCAGCACGGTTCTCCTTTCGGACATCTCCTCAAAGCAGCTCGGTTCTCCTCTCGGACATCTCCTCAAAGCAGTTCGGTTCTCCTCTCGGACATCTCCTCAAAGAAGCACGGTTCTCCTCTCGGCCATCTCCTCAAAGGCCACTCTTTCTCCACCTTTTCCCAGCAGTTTGGTGTACTAGCTGAAGAAACCTTGAGCAGAATCAAGACCCTTGCTCAACCTTCTCTTACACACGACACCAAGGTCCAGGATTCCCTGAGTCACAGTCCCTAACGTCACTTGAACCTAATGCAGGTAGCGGTGGAGGCATCAGTAGGAGGACTTTTATCAAGCTACAGAACGTGATAAGGCTAATGAGGAGAGTTTATAAAAGTCTCTCCCTCACGACCAGACGGCTGTGCTGCGCAGGGCCTGTACGTTAGTCAACAGCACGGTGTCTTTAGATTTGTGATGTTTAATATTGAGTCAAAAATGTTTGTGAGAAATGGCACAGAAAAGGCAGAGTGAAACACAGAAGCATGATGTGACCAGGAACTGGAGGAGCTCGGAGGGAACAGGGACATGAAAGAAATGAAGAATAAAAAAACAAGTAAATAAAATAAACAAGTAAATAAGTACAGAAATGGAAGAGAAGCTGTGATGAAATGGAGCCAACTGTAGCGACCTGCTGCAACACACACACACACACACACTCTCTCTCACAAACACACACACACACACAAACACACACTCACACACACACACACTCACACACACACACACTCACACACACACACTCACAAACACACACACACTCTCTCACAAACACACACACACACAAACACACACTCACACACACACACACACTCACAAACACACACTCACACACTCACACACACACACACTCACAAACACACATACACACACGATCCCCTACAACAAGGCGTCTCAGGAGAATAACGTGGTCTAAAGACTAAAAAAACTAAATTAAAAACCACCTACTGTAAAATCATCAATATGTAGCTGAACACCCTCCTCCAGCAGAGCACATGTACCATTACTCTGAGAGAGTCCGTTGGGAAGAGTCCTCACGTCTGACTGCGCTGTTCTTATAACCTAACATCTGACTAACATCAGACTAACATCAGACTTACATGTTTCTAAATCCAAAATGTCCATCCAGTTTCAAGAGCAGGCACTTAAAGGTTTTAAGAGGTTACTGAGAGCCCACAGTTGTTACAGAGCCCCCTTTTCCTCCCATACAGAACCCTAACCCAGAACCCTAACCCAGAAGCCCCTTTTCCCCCTTACAAATATGGACTGACTGCTCTCCTTACTTTACATTTGTTTTTTTTTTTCTTCACCTCTTCCCTCTCGTTTTCTTCTTTCCTCTTTTTTTGTAATATGGCACCTGTCTGCATTCATCTCAGGACCTCAAGGTGAAGATAAGGTTGTTCCGAGACATTTTAAAACGTAGCCGAAAAATGATGCTTCATCTCCCTGGCAGCGTAGCTCAGGACGATATAAAAGGTTTTCTGTTCGCAGCACATCAGTGATGACACTCATGTCCTTGCAGCTTTGGTAATCCCTCATTTACCTGAACTTTGCAGTGCATACAACCGTATACATCAAAAGGTAGTGGACAGGTGGGGTGGAGGTCAGAGGTCACCAGTGGATGGGTGCTGGAGGTGAAGGTTCAATATCATCAGGGTAAGACAAAGCATTTGTAAATAATATGGACATGTACCAACGCCCTTTGTGTACAGAAGAGAGTGGGAGGGGATGTAACGTGTGTCATGGTGTGCTGTGTGCTACTTGCGAGCTCTGAAGTTAATAACCAAGCATTCTGGTGGAGGTCTCGAAGGGCTTGTAATGGAGCCGCTGCAGAGCTCTGACAGCAGCAGGTGCACGGCAGCGCTGTGAACATTGTCCTTCTCTTTTGTTGGTTCCGCCTCTCCAGAGCATCCAGGTCTACTCAGGCCTCCTCCGAGCTGCAGTAACATTACGGGAACGATCTACAGCCGCTGACGTGAGACAGCGAGAGTGCGATAGAGATCTGGTGCCTTGGGATAGAGACAGAATTGGGTTTGGTGAACTGTACATTTGGTATATCGTGGAAGATCTGATGGAATCTCTCTCTGCCTCACACACACTCACACACACCCAAACACACACACTCACACACACACACACACACACACAGCCAGGAACACTGTGGTGTGAATGACTTCCTCTCATGTTTGTTGTACATGTAAAGGCAGTTTTATGGGTGAATGATAAAATATCATTGCTGTGATTATAACATGGTAATTCATGTGTTGTGACACGTTTAGACAGAATGAACTGCTGTTTATGTAAATACAGTATTTTAATCACATATCAGTGGAAATATTGATCTGTATCAGGAGTAAAGACAATTTAAAGACTTTCAGGAAGCTGAAGTACACGTGACAGAACACAAGAGCTTGGTGCTGAATCCACGCCCACTATTACGAGACCTAGGGCAATGAAAACATGGATGGAATTTCAATATTTGAAATTGGCAAGTTTAATTAAGAGTAAAGACCAAGTTTAATTTAGAATAAGACTAAGTTTAGAGTAAAGACCAAGTTTGATTTAAAGTAAAGACCAAGTTTTATTTAGAGAAAAAAACAAGTTTAATTTAGACAAGAGGCCAAGTTTAATTTAGAATGAGACTAAGTTTAGAGTAAAGACCAAGGTTAATTTAGAGTAAAGGTCAAGTTTAATTTAGAGTAAAGACTAAGTTTAATTTAGAGTAAAGACCAAGCCAATAATGTTATAAAATAGCAAATACAAGGGAGAAAATTACATTACAGACAGGAAAAAACATCAAAGACTTAAGGAATGTATGAAAGCGTATAAAATCTCCAAGTGGAAATTAGAAATCAACTCAGAAAAGGAAATAACAGACAAAAAACATCACTGGTCCACGTCCTAAATCAATATCACATCGCTACGAGTCAGAATTACCATGGTAACTCAAGTAAAGAATGAAGCAGTTCTTAATATAAAAAAAAAATAAAAATCAGAGCCTCAAGCCCAATGTTTTATTAGAACAGTCGGAGTGTCGCATGGTCCTGAAATGCTGCAGCTCAATCACATGCTTTGTGAATGGGCGATTTTCATTGGCAGACAGCATGTGGGGGTCATAAATTAAATGGGGGAAGAAGGTAATCAAGAATTTATCATCAGGCTGAATAGCAGGGTTCTCTGCTTCGCTCAGCTCCAGGTTCTCTGGGAGTCCAGTGGTGAGGGCGACCGACCCAGGACACAATGAGAGCCCAATTATTCCTGCTTCTGGAGAGCATTTTAATACCTTAAAGGGAAAGGAAATGGCTGAATTGCTGTTTCTCCCACCCAACTATTAAAAAGGCAATTGGACCTTTTTGGGTCAGTAAAGGAGAAATTGCTATACTGCAAATTATTAACTCACGCTTTAAATCTCCAGCACGAGTGGCCAGCCGTGATTTCTGGTACGATTTCACACCATTGTGTCACTGATGGTCAATTACATTAATCAATAACAATAAATTAAGAAAAGGATCATGAGCTTAAAATAAAACAGAATTATGTAGATAGAACCAACACAGCTTCTGTGCTGCACGGCTCTGGAAAGTCCGACAGTGTGAGCGGGGGATGCGGACGGCGTGGAGAGCGGCGTTGACCGGGCAACGGCGGCAGCCGAACCAGCCGAGAAACGCGCTCCGCACCACCTCACACTCACCTCCACACACTGTGTGCCGCCTCCACCTCCACACACACGAGTGTAGCTGATACTTTAACAACGGCCGTGTGAATAAAAGTTCTGCACATATTTTAGGTCAGAGAAGGAACGCGAGCCTGGAGCGCGATGAAGAGAGCAGGGTTGGATGCCTCTTCCCTGGAATGACACTTTGGGAAAATGAAAACATGATGAGAATTTCTCTGTAGATCAGTTCCATGGGCTACAGAGGCAGGTAGGGGTTTGTGGTCCTGAACACATTACCAACAGATTCACTCATTTGAAAACCGACCTGTCCAAACACTGAGCAAACAGGGAGTGAGAACTTGAACCTGCTTATCGCCTGCTTATACTATAGCAGAATGTTATTTGTATGAATGAACAGGAGAGTCATTGGGCTCATGTAGATGGTGAGATTATTTCATGTTGACATTCACTGTTTCTCTCTGTGACACACACACAAACACACACAAGCACGCATGCTCAGACACACACACACACACACATAGTTAACATTGGATTAAAATGTTTGTGGTCAGCCTGGCCATAAGTGAAGTAAGATGTTTCAGGTTCCAGGTAAGACGACCCCCCCCCCCAAACGAGCACTAGAAGGGTGCACATGTGAGACCTAGAGCTCCATGCCCCTCCCCACCCAAAAATGCCATCCCCTCCCCCCCCGAATGCCAGTCGAGATGCCGCTGCAGCTGGCTGGGTCGTCCAGCATGCAAAGGGTGAAGCTTTTAGGCAGCGAGCAGCAGCAGGTGATCTGCGCTCGTCTGCGAGTCCTAATGCCCCTAAAAGCCTCTCCGTGCTTCTGTAATTGGGCATCAGTAGTTAATGTAGTATTGACTGTATTACATGCTTCTCTGCATCCTCTCCTGCTAATACCATTTGCATCACCTTGTACATTTCCCATATTGCTTAGCCAATAGCTGTTAAAAGCAAATCTAAATCATGAATCATATAGGGAACTTTTAGCAAGACAGACATCCAAAGGAGACAATTTACGGTTGAGTTAATCTGGGTACATTAGCACAACATGTATTCAGAGAGACAGACCAATTTATGCTTCTACAGCTGGTCCTTTATTGGTTTTTAGATGGGTTAGTGAAAGGATGCTCAGCTCAAAGAGATATGAAATATCCATTTTCAAACATAAATAATGAGTCTGAAATGAAAGCCATTACTCTGAGGGGAAAGGCCCCTAGCTACAATGTGGGTGATGACAATATTCCATGAGAGATGACACGAATAGCCCATTTTAGGTCAAGGGGCCTTTTATAGCAGTTTTTACACTACATGAAGTCAACACCCCAACATGGGTTTGCGCGTGTAGGGTTGAATCTTAGCATGTTTTAATGGAGCCTAAGAAACAAAGTTGTTAGAAGTGGGCAACCTTGAGTTGCACGTGACTTCGGCTTCTGTGGTTTTAGATGTTCCTGCGCTGCACAAGAGCGCTGGAAGAAAAGAAATCATTACATTCAACGCAAAATTATCATGTCACGTGATAAAAGCAAACTCATCCCCTTGAAACATTTTTTGTGATATAACACATGTAAAGGCTGTTTGCACGTGCCGCTGAGAGTACACCTTAGCTGTGCTGAAAGACGATTCGGTAACTTCGGGGATTTCGACGCACGCTGGTGTCGCGGTGATGGTGGAGTATATTTTATCCGAACAGTACGCCAAGACGCACAACCTTTAATAATATACGTACATACAGTCGCTCGCGTTACACGCGTTAAAATTGTTCTCATTCGGACCAATGCACAAAATCTCTCGCCAGATACTCAAAGTGGCTTGAAAGTAGCTATGCGCGTTCGCCCTCGTCAAAGACCTCACAAACGGTGCATTTGTCGGAACACACGGACTGGTGCACGAAAATGTCAATCGTGGCAAAAACGAAATATACCTGCAGCAGTACTTCCGAGTAAAATCGTTGCGAAAACCCTAACCCACTCCGTAAAATCCACGAATCGAGCATCGGGTTGGTATTGCCTACTTACCCTCTTCCTTGTCTAACACCATCGTCCTGAGGAACGAGGAGCCCGGCTCCAGGCGATCCGTTCTCGGCTCCAGCGGGCTTCACTAGTCGGTAGTCGTGTCTTGAAAATTGCTTTGCAATAACAATGAGAACGTCCTTGTGCTGCGAGCTGTAATTGCAGGGTCGTCTGATTCTCAGTGTTGTTCAGTGACGGAAACCCATGTAGATGAACGTAGGAACACTGCCTGCTATTCTATTAATTTCTTACAGATTATAGCGATTCCCCGGTTCAATTCGGTCTCCTTCACGCGAGTAAACATCCACGGGCTAAAGTGCAGTTAAGATAATCTAAACAAAACGGAGTCGCCACGGTACATTCCATGCGAATATGACTGAAGAGACGGAAACGACTAACTTAAATCGCAGCTAGTCTACCTTTAAAAGCCCAGTTCGTGTCGTAGAGCTATTCTTGGTATAAAACGTTTTCCTCCCAGCCTTCATTTGCTGCGAAAATGTAACTATATTCAAGAAATCCAATTCTGAAGCTGACAACTGCTAAAAGCATGCTCGCGCTGCCTTTCTCTCCCAATTTATGTGCTCTGCTCGCGCTTGCTACTGAATAAATGCGCGCGGTTCCCAGAGACCCTCGGATTCCCCTGTTAATTAAATCAATTCATTATGCTCAGATCTGATTAGCAGCCCTTCCCCCCTCTTTGAATCAATTATTCAATACACAAACATAATTGCTTGTGCCAGAGGTGTCTAAGTATTAGCTTATTTAACTCCAAGGACACTAATTACCCCTAGGGCAAGGGAACTTTTCTCATTAATTCTGACAAAACACAAAAGCACAGCTAAGGGAAAGTGTGCGTGCGCGTGTGTCCCGGTGTGTGAGTGTGCGCGTGTGTCCCGGTGTGTGAGTGTGCGCCTGAATGTGTTGAGTGTTTATGTGGGGTTGCGCACAAGAGGGAGAGTGTGTGTGTCTGTGTGTGTGTGTGTGCTCGCGCGCGCGAATGAAAAAGAAAATAAAGATTCCTTTACTGAAAAAGACTATTCGCTTAAAAAACATTTCTGTTTTATTGACTTTTTGTGTGTTTTATTGACATATGACTGTATTAGAATATTCTATCATATTGAATTATCGTTGTAGTATTTCTAGTAAATCTGTGCTGTGGTGGGTAACCAGACCCGCTCTCCATAGCCGGATAAACAGTCATTTCAGTTCCGACAACATCACCACAGATGGGCTGTGTTTTGATTAGACGGGAGATAGACTGCGTTTAGGCTCAGCTAATATAATTGTTAGCTGTTAGTTCTATGATGAAAGTGTTGCTGTTTCATAGTGGGTCCTTAAATAACAGTGCTTTTGCTTGCCCTGAAAAGACTTTTAACCAATTATGGGAACGATCCAACCAAGAACAAGCGTCAGAAGAGATGCAGAGGTTACAGACGTGCTCTGTTTGTCAGTAGGAGACGGTCTGCCTTACAGACTTTTATTTATGATGTATAATTACAAAATATAACTCAAATGTGTGTGTGTGTGTATATATATATATATATATATATATATCGATAGATAGATAGATAGATAGATAGATAGATAGATAGATAGATAGATAGATAAATAGATATAATTTAGTATATATATAAATCCAGGAAATCAAATCCAGGAAAAAACAAGATGACAAATCTTGTTTTTTCCTGG
>JAOYMR010000001.1:552798-555298 GCA_025802075.1 Tenebrosternarchus preto | reverse complement strand
GCCGGCAGAGTGAGAACAGCTGGTGAAATCTCTCTGTGAGAGACATTAGCCTGATGAATCTGATCCTAATCCACGTGGTCATTTGTGAGATTACTGCTGTTGTGATCAGCACATTGCTTATTATCTGTGTGCAGTGCGTGTGTTTGTAGCTGCAATATGGAGTGGGAGGAGTCTCAGCATTGTCCAGTTTGTTGCTAGCACTGCTAGACTGGTGTTAGTGGTAACGCATGTGGTTGTGAAATGCCATTGAAGAGGAGAATCTGGTTTGTTGTGGTGCTCATGGTAACACGATTAAACAGCATAAATGTAAATGGACTGCGATTAGAACATAAAGTAAAAGCAAAGATAGTGAGTTGGTTTGAACCTTCTGCACCTGTGCTGTTTCAGACTAATCCATCTGAATGGTGGTGTGGTAGACAAACCCACTTAGGAAGAGCTGGGTCTCTGTAGCACGATGATCATAATTTCACGCCATATTCCTTGTCTTCACAAGTAAAACACGGCAGAGGAGAACAGAGAGGAAAAATAGCTGATCTGCAATGTTGTGCCACTGTTTTAACCAGTTGAAATGGGTTTTATGAGGCAGGGAGGTTTTCCAGAATCAATTTGAATCTGGAATGGTGGAAAGGATCCCATTACATTCTCCTGTTCTCTGTCAGGAATGAAGGCTTGCTTCCCTGGATCCCACAGAGAGAGCTGTTTATCTGATATTCATTTTATTCTGAGATTCTTCTCCAAACACTGGTCGTGTTTTATCAGCTCCTGCTGAGTTGGACACACTCTAAATTAACCTACAGAAACTTTCCGACCCTCTGCAGTGTCGTGTATCTTTATACATGAATGGTCAGAGTGACCTTTGAAAGGAAAATGGGAGGCTAATCCCAAGGGACTAGGGGGAGTCATCGCTGCTGTGAAGCCAGCAGCAGACCCTCCCTCCTGCCCATCAGGGCACACTAATGAGGCCAGTACCACACGTGGCAAGGGTGGGCACCACACCCCGACTGCACCAGTCACGCCCAGAGTTTAGCATCACCCACGAAGCTTGTGGAAGCTTCCTGCTCCGCCGGGCGGTTGGCACCTGCTCCACTGCAGGTGCATGCTGGGACACAGGGCCTCCAGTGCCCCCCCATGCTCCCACCCCCTCCTGGGCTCCTGTGAAGACGGATGAGTGCACGGCTGCTCCCTGCGGGCCTCTCAGTAACACGCACTGATTGCTTTCTGTGGTGGAGGCTGTTAAGTGGGAGTCTTGTGATGGCTCCTGGACAACACTTAACGATCAATCAGCAGCAGGCAGGCCTGCCCACACACACACACACACAGACATATATACACACACACACACACGCGCACACACACAAACACACGCATACACACACACACACACACGCATACGCACACACACACACACACATGTATATACAGACACATACACACACGCACGCATACGGACACACATATACATACATGCACACACACACACGAACACATGCACACATAGTCATTCAGATGGACACACACAGCCCTCCAAGAATCATCAGCTCTCTCGTCTCTGAGAGCTGCTTCAGTGCTTGGGGATTTGAGCATAACTGTGCTATTGTCTTACTGCCTTACGCGATTTGGTCTGTTCATGGTTGCTGTTTATAATGGGCAGAGATGTGAAGTTGATATTTTGTTAGGAATTGTTTTTGAGAGCATGAGCTTCAAACAATCCACAACCAGATGACGAGGACTTTGAGACAGACGGTGTCCTGATGATGAGGAGGGTTTGTCTTTGTGACGGACAGTGTCCTGATGATGAGGAGGGCTTGTCTTTGAGACAGACAGTGTCCTGATGATGAGGAGGGCTTGTCTTTGAGACGGACAGTGTCCTGATGATGAGGAGGGCTTGTCTTTGAGACGGACAGCATCCTGATGTCTCCCTCTGCCAATTTAAATGTGCATGGCAAATCAAACTCAAACCAGCAGCCAGGTCTGTCAGCTTTCCGCTGCTGTATCTAAAGCCAGCAGAGCTTCAGGACAGGGCCACCTCCACAAACCTTCAAAAAGCCAAATCCATTTATAATGTACATTAGGTTCAGATTTGCAACCAACTAGTTACTGCACATCAGCGGAGCCTGTAGCTACTGCAGTTAAGCCAAAGACAGGAGTCGCTCACAGGCTTGTGTAAGAGCTGCTGTGTTTGTCTTCTCAGAATGAACAGATCTATAATAGCATTCCAGCTACTGCAGAGAGGGATACGTGAAGTTTGCCCATTGATTAAGGATTCCATTGACTTAATGACCCTTCTACCTTTCATCAGACAAGCAGCCAATATATGTTCTAATCTCTCAAACAGATGTCTGGCCCAAGCCTCCTTTAAACCAACGGATCTACCTCTTTCTCCACAAATGGGAAAATGGGTGAGTCTTGATATGAGTCTTTGTTTAGTGATAGATCGAGAGTTCAAACATGATCCATTAGTGATGGATCGAGAGTTCAAACATGATCCATTAGTGATGGA
>JAOYMR010000001.1:483291-495855 GCA_025802075.1 Tenebrosternarchus preto | reverse complement strand
TTGTAACTAATGATTATTTAATTCACCCTGTTTGTTGAATTAACTGCTTATTATGAAGACACCCCCCCCAACCCCCCCCACCACCCCCCCCCCCCCCACTCCCAGGCTCTGCTCCTGCTCTTACATGAAGGTTCGAAATTAAAAGCTCCTCCAAATCAATACAGGGGCGTCAGAGAACGCAGAGACATTCTGGCCAGGGCAGCCTGGTAACACACCACTCCGTCTGTACTGGGAACAGTGTCTAAATGAGATAGAAGAGACATTCTGGCCAGGGCAACCTGGTAACAAACCACTCCGTCTGTACTGGGAACAGTGTCTAAATGAGATAGAATCACCTAAAATGACCTTCAGAGAAACATGGCCCCAAACACATGGGCTCAGGAGATGGACGGCATTTAGGGGGTTTTAGAGGCGCATTAAAAGCCGAGGTTTTTCAAGAGAAGGCAACATATCATGGAATGGTGCACCATCAGAAAATATTTCATGGGTAAATGGCAGACAGGGCACTAATTTAAGGCCCAGATCGCTCTGACTGTGATGTAACGAATGCAGGAGGCTGACAAACAGCTGGCGGTGCGGCAGTTCCCACTGACAGAGCGCACTTTGAATCTGCATTAGGCAAATTCATTTGACAGTTGTTCAATACGATTCTATAACAGCGCTTATTATATGGTACAAACTCACCCAGACGCTGCAAAGTGCATGAAAAGTATTTTTAATAATACATCTTTAAATCACATCAAATGGTAGACAAGTCTGAGGACTATAGTTGTGATGAGAGATGTGAGCCATCAGCGTTTTATTTCAGAGACGAATGTTTTAAGCATAAAATTTCTAGCAAAAATTTAAATGGATTGCAATATATATTTTGCCATCTGACGTGCACAATTATTTTTTCCAAGTGATTTTCTGCCCCACTTTATGTATGAATTAAGCCTGATCTTTATATGTTCTTACAAGCCATGGCAGAAACAGCAGGTGTGTCCTACTCAGAAGCTCTGACACATGGATTGGTAGGAGAGACAGATTTGTAGGAGCCTGGTGTCAGTAAGCGCACATATCCACATGGGAAGAGATGAGCTCATTAAAAACTCTTCTCTCTCTCTCTCTCTTTCTCTCTATCTCTCTTTCTCACATTCTCCTCATGTGTCCTCAGTCAGACTAATGTCTGAGTGGGTCCAAGGCTGTTGTTCAACAGCACTTTCTGATTGGTGGTCCTGCCCCAGAGTGATTACTTTCCCTCTGTAATGTTTCTGATTGGTGGTCCTGCCTCAGAGAGAGTGCGTTCTCTCAGTAACCTAGCATGAGGCTGGAACTAGGAAGAGAACTGACACGAGGTTGATAAGCACAAGGAAGCAGCAAGGAAAGCAGCCATGGGAGTGTTGAGGGGAGTGGACAAGGGAGTGTTGAGGGGAGTGGCCCATGGAGTGTTGAGGGGAGTGGCCAAGGGAGTGTTGAGGGGAGTGGCCAAGGGAGTGTTGAGGGGAGTGGCCAAGGGAGTGTTGAGGGGAGTGGCCCATGGAGTGTTGAGGGGAGTGGCCAAGGGAGTGTTGAGGGGAGTGACCAAGGGAGTGTTGAGGAGAGTGGCCCATGGAGTGTTGAGGGGAGTGGCCAAGGGAGTGTTGAGGGGAGTGGCCAAGGGAGTGTTGTGGGGAGTGGCCCATGGAGTGTGAGGGGAGTGGCCAAGGGAGTGGTCAGGAAAATGCTAACAGCTTCAGCACTGCGTTTTATGAGTGTGTGCACATGTTGTGGGTACCGCAGCCACATTGGCAGGATAAGGCCCTGTCTGCATGAGTGTGTGTGTGGTTAATACCAGCCGGTCACTGAGGAGGTGTGAATGTTGAGGAGCAGATCACAGATCTGCCTTTGTGTGAGGAGATTAATAACGCACCACTGTACGCAGCTACATGTCTCAAAGCTTCAGCTGCAGGGTTAAAAATGGAAGCTGGTTTTACAAAAGGAGTCTTTTCAGGAAATGTAAGTCTAGGAAGTATGACCTGTCAGCACAGACTGTTCTTCTCCCCTCTTCGTTTAATACTGTGAGCACTTTCCTAAGCTCAATTATTTTGTTCTAAACTAAATCACAATAGTGACTCTGCATGAAACATGCTAGATATAAATGAGATCAATTAAGAATATCAGAGAGGGGAAATGTAACCGTTATGTAACCCAAACTCAGATATAGGCATCAGATCACTGTTCAGGAACAAATAGCAACTGTGGACAGACACTTTTCAGTGGCCTGGCACTCCTGACCTCTGATAAGGATGGTGAGGGGATTGTGCTCACTTGACAACCATGAACAATTTTATCTCAAAGTAAAGATACCTGAAGTATTTAGGCCAATTGTGTAGTGCTCCAAAAGTAATCTAGAGCTATTGTTATAAAGAACTTTTACATGCAGAAGTTTCAGTTTCAGTCTATAATAGTCCAGGCCCTGGACTTGGGAGTAGGACACTAGCCTTGGGAGTAGGGCCCTAGCCTTGGGAGTAGGGCCCTAGCCTTGGAAATAGGGCCCTAGCCTTGGAAGTAGGGCCCTAGCCTTTCCCCATAGACCTAACCCTATCCCATAATGAAAGAGCAGGAGAGGCAGAATCCCACATGTCAGGATCACTTCAGCCTGTTCTGCCTAGTGCAACAGTACAGTGGCAAAGGAAGGAAATAACTAAATTACCTTAAAAAGGAACTAAAGGACATATTAATTATCCAGATGTGACAGACATTTAATTCAGACATAAGCCAAAAATATCAGCAGTCATGCCGAATGCAACAGAATTTGACCTTCATTAGGTGAATTTCTGTCTGCCATTTATCCTCGTCTGGCACCACTCACCATTATCACAATGATGCTGCCGAGATGCTGTTGTGACCAGCCGACAAGTGACAATCTCTGCCTCACCGTTACCGTCTAATCCTGCACGAGGCCTCTGTGTCAAGCGTCCACTGCAGGAACTTTCACAAGACATCTGTCTCCAGAGCTCCCCTCCCTCCTCTTTCTTCCTCCCTCTCTCTCCCACTCTCCCCAGTTCTTTCTCTTTCTGTCTCCTTCTCTCTCTTGACTCCCCCGACATACGTACCGAGGGCTTTCAGAAACCTCCTCCTTTCACTCTGTACTCTGCGGCTGATAAGCATCAGGTACCAGAGATGATCAGCTTCCCTCAGGTTGTAATAAGGTGAGCTGTAGTGCTTGGTGATGCTGTGGGCGACAGAGCTGCAGCCAGATCGGTTTGTTCTCCAATGATGCTGCATTACAGGCACTCCAACTCACTCTGACTCACTCTGACTCTCCAACTCTCTCTGACTCACTCCGACTGACTCAGACTCACTCTGACTCACTCTGACTCTCCAACTCACTCTGACTCTCCAACTCACTCTGACTCACTCTGACTGACTCTGACTCACTCTGACTCTCCAACTCACTGACTCACTCCAACTGATTCTGACTCACTCTAACATGATCTGAGTGGCTCTGTTTTACTCTGACTCCCCTTTTGCTCTTCCTAAAGTGTTGTTATGAGGTCGGAGATGCAGCCTTGTTTCTGAGCCTGAGGAGGAAACACTTGGGAACACTGTTTGTTGGAGGGATTCAGGGATGTGACACAGGGAAGATCACGGCCATGCAGCTGTGTGGAGGGGACACGTGTGTAGCCATGTAGAGGGAACACGCGTGCAGTCGTGTGGAGGGGAGGGCGTTCAGCAGCAAGACTGGGCAAGGAAGGTAGCAGAGGTCTCACTTACCTTCACATCCCAAGTCTGCAGGGTGACCTGCACATACGCTTAGAGACCTGCACATACGCTTAGAGACCTGCACATACAATTAGAGACCTGCACATACAATTAGAGACCTGCACATACGCTTAGAGATCTGCACATACAATTAGAGACCTGCACATACGCTTAGAGACCTGCACATACAATTAGAGACCTGCACATACGCTTAGATACCTGCACATACAATTAGAGACATGCACATACAATTATAGACCTGCACATACAATTAGAGACCTGCACATACAATCAGAGACCTGCACATACGCTTAGAGACCTGCACATACAATTAGAGACCTGCACATACAGTTAGAGACTTCCCTTCTCTGGCAGCCTCCTCAAAGTCAGAAGATGCAAGAAGATACAAATCCTGGTTTTAAACAACAGACCTCAGAGGTCAGTGATGAATTTTCCTGAAGTTCCTAAAATATTTCTATGAACATTACCAGTAAGTGCCTGTCACGGAGGCCGCCCAGGCCACCTCCCCTGTCTCGTTTCTTTGTGGGCGTGTCTGTGTGGAGATGTTCCTGTGTTGTCTGACTGAGGGTGTTGTCGGTTTCGTGAATGTTCGTTAGTGTTACTCGTTTCACCTGTGTCTCGTTAGGGTGAGTGTGTATATAAGTGTGTTCATGTCACTGAGTGTTTGTCGGTCTTTGTCCACATGCTGTCGCAGTGTTGTCGATGTTTGGTGAGCATTTGTAATTATGGTTCGTGTGATAACGAAACCGAAAATAAACAGCTTTTTACATAAATGCACGTCAAGTCCTGTCAGCTTTTTACACCTCTCCAGGACTCCCTAACGTGACAGTGGCATTAATGAAATACATTATATTATCAATCTATCTATCAATATATATATATATATATATATATACATATATATATATATATATATATATATATGTTAAAAGAGCTAGGGTTAGGGGGTTAGGATTAGGGTTATAGTTAGGGTTAGGGTGTTAGGGTTAGGGTTAGAGTTAGGGTTAGGGTTAACTGCTGATATCCCTGATATTGCTGTGTTTCTCTGTATAGGTTCTCTGTAAAGTTATTTCTGCTCTTTTGCACATCTCTGGCCTCTTGTGGTTAACTGCACCAGGTGTTAATGTGTGTGTGCGCTGAGAGGACACACACCAGGGGTGCAGGGAGGGTTCATCTCACCATGAGCTGTGAGGAGTGGGGGGCACCAACTCACATCTCTTTCCCTCTGTATGGCTGAAAGAGGCTGAACTTCCTCTCACTGTCTGACCCCCCACCCACCCCACCCACCCCACCCCTCAACCCAGGGCCTCAGCTTTTGTGATCTGGGTCTCCTGCTCCACCTGTTCAATGCTCATTACTGTCACTGGTGTGGTTAATAAATATCCAGGTGGAGAGGGTTTCTCATTGATCCCTATTCATCTCCACACATCTCTCCACTCAGCAGGACACACACATACATACACACACACCACACACACAAATACATACACACCTTACATCTACTGTATAAACAAAGGCTGTGGAGTGTAAAGCACTGGTTGTTCATTTTCAGTTCAATGAAAAACTCTTGAAGGATTTTGCAGAACTTGAGCTTTTAGTGAAGTTACTTTTTTCATGTTTGCTTGTTGTCTGTTTTTTTCAGTTATGGAAAATGTTGAGGGTTTGTGATGGTTTATTTATTCCTTTTAGTGCAGTCTGACTCACAAATACACCCAAATACACTCAAATACACTCTGTGTGAGTAGTGAAGGGAACATTTTGTCATGTTGGTCACTTAATTCATTAATTCTTAATTCATGTTATTGTCACAGAGGACAAACACTCTGGTTAATGATATTCTCCCAGGAGAATCTAACAGAATCACTACCACAAACCTTCCTCTCTTCCTGAGAGAAGCACCACAATCTGAAGGCACTGAACAAACAGGAAAACATAATGTTAGAACAAACCATCACAATGCCACCTTTCATAAATACATAAATCAGGGTCTGTGCCTCAGCAGATGAATGTGTAGTGATACTACAGATCCCATGAAAAGCCTGGACACTGTCACTACACAGCACACACACGCACACACAGTGCACACACACGCACAAACAGTGCACACAGACACACACAGTGCGCGCGCACACACACACGCACAAACAGACACACGACTGCACACACAGCTGCCTATGAGTGATCTTTAAGGCCTCTTCAGGTTCTTGGGCAGGGCTCTGGATTTTTGGAGAGTGGGTTCATGAAGATAGGAGATTCTGTGGTTCTCCGTGAGCAGGAGAGCGGTCAGTTCACCCACGTGGTCCAAACCTGGCAGGGTCCAACACCGTCACCCTGGCCAACAGGGCCAATAACAGGGAGGACACAGACACTTGGTTCTGGAGAAGCAATCAGAGTGTGAGGGGTTTAATGCACTGCCTTCGGTCTGAGCCACAGCAATTGGGTTTGATAGCCATGTCATTATGAGAGGAGGGCGTCTGGAGGTCTTCAGCAGGCAGGGATTACAGCTAGCAAGAGCATGTGTGTGTGTGTGTGTGTGTGTGTGTGTGTGTGTTCTGTGTCTCATTACAGTGAAACCGCCACCTTCTCACCTCCTCGTCATCCCACTCCCACCTTCTCTGCGATTTCCTCTCAGTCGAGGGACTCAGCTACA
This sequence comes from Tenebrosternarchus preto, assembly GCA_025802075.1. Taxonomy (NCBI): domain Eukaryota; kingdom Metazoa; phylum Chordata; class Actinopteri; order Gymnotiformes; family Apteronotidae; genus Tenebrosternarchus; species Tenebrosternarchus preto. The sequence goes on along the minus strand of JAOYMR010000001.1, from coordinate 489,458 downwards.
GAGTACCACTCCACAAGACAACAGTGTCACTGTTCTGACAGCCTTCACCATGCTACCTACTCACAAGCCCAGTTTGTTCAAACAATTCATCTACGCGGCGGAACGAACCCAAATGATTCCCTCTGGAGCACAGCCAGATCCAGCCTGCGCTAGCAGGAGCCACTTAGTCTCATTCAGGATGCTGCTCCGCTGGCCAGGTATGAATGCATGAGGAGTCTAAACCAGGTATGAATGCATGAGGAGTCTAAACCAGGTATGAATGCATGAGGAGTCTAAACCAGGTATGAATGCATGAGGAGTCTATACCAGGTATGAATGCATGAGGAGTCTGTCTAAACCAGGTATGAATGCATGAGTCTGTCTTTGATGACATAGAAGTTCACAATGCACAACAACAACACATGGCAGTCAAATACGTGCTGTAATTGTTCATTAGGATATTCTCCTGCTCTGTTCCAGTGGCTGCCTAGAGCAGTAGTGACCTGTAGTTAACTGGAGGAGTAGTTAACTGTAATTAACTGGAGGAGTAGTTAACGGTAATTAACTGGAGCAGTACTTAACTGTAATTAACTGGAGGAGTAGTTAACTGTAATTAACTGGAGGAGTAGTTAACTGTAGTTAACTGGAGCAGTAGTTAACTGTAATTAACTGGAGCAGTAGTGACCTGTAGTTAACTGGAGCAGTAGTTAACTGTAATTAACTGGAGGAGTAGTTACTGTCCAGAAAACTCACCAGCACATTTAGTAGGCAACTTGGCACATATATTAAACTGTAATCCACCCAGTTTTTCCACCATAGGGCAGCCAAGCCCACCCCCCTGGGTCTGCTGGGTCTGCCCTGCACAGCCGTGAGGGAGGGGCACACAGGCCCACAGACCCAGAGCTTCACTGCACAACTCACAACAAAGTCATCTCACCAGATGTTGTGAATACCAGAAGAGGCCCTCTGTGTCTCTCTCCGTCACCACACACAAACAATATATGAGTTCAACAGCGCACAGGTAAATAAATAAATAATGTATATACAGAGCTAATTAAACATGTTTATTCTTCTTATCACACAGTGTCCCCCCACCCTTGTAGGCATGAATTGCTAAGTGGCAGCTAAATTGGTCTCCGGGGTGAGCATGGTGGCGTGGGGGTGCTCGGCGTCTGTCTCCGCTGAAGGCAGGTGCACGGCCGTTGGGCCGCGCTCGTTCACCGCGCCGTGGAGCCGTGTGAGAGGAGCAGGCAGGAGGTGGACGTCACGCTGGGAGGCGAGTCTGCAGAGGACCGTCAGCGATCGGCCGCCCGTCAGGACAGGCCAGCGCCGGCTTTGATTAATGAGGGCGTTTGAAAGACAATTAGCTAGAGCAGGTTTGCCTTCAACCGCCGTATCAATCAGCGCGTTTTAATTCAGTGAGCAGTGTCCCTCTGCCACAGACCTCTGACACGGACGGGGGGTGAGGGGGACACACTCCGGAACTTTCAGGACTCACAGAGGGGGAACCCTTGCTGAAGTTTTCTTAAAGCTTCCAGTGGCAGGAACACCAGCTTACTGATGAATGCAATGAAATTTCTGTCTTGTTAAATTTGCCTGTATTTCATAGCAAGGCATAAAAAATGTACTGTCGAGTCACCAGTTGGTGTATAAATGTAATAAAACACAATGGCGGCTGCCTAATTATTAAGTAATGATCTTAAATTATGGTCATAAATCATAGATGGATACTATTTGGAGGACCATGTGTAGCAGATTTGTAGATTTGTATTGAAGTTTAGTTTCTGACAAACCTGTAAGCACTACAAATATTCATAACTCTGCCATCTGTGCATTTACACTCATCAATCATTCAAACCCAGATGATCAGAAATGATGTATCCACTCATATATAAAGAAAACCAGAAAAGATTTTATAATAAATATCTCTGGTGTTTCTCTTAGATAGAGATGAGACTGTAAGTTTTATATACTGAGCAAAAAACACTTTCCACCATTGTCACATATTGTTTTAAGAAATATTCAAATGTTTTAAGAGATCCAGATGTTTTATGAAAGATCCATAGGTTTTAAGAAAGATCCAAATGTTTTAAGAAAGATCCAAATGTTTTAAGAGAGATCCAAAATGTTTTAAGAGAGATCCAAATGTTTTAAGAAAGATCCAAATGTTTTAAGAGAGATCCAAATGTTTTATGAAAGATCCAAATGTATTAAGAGAGATCCAAAATGTTTTTAAAAAGATCCAAATGTTTTAAGAGAGATCCAAATGTTCACACATTATTCTACACTAGATTTACAAATATGCACACATTTAAAAACGAACAAAAACTAAACCGTCTTTTGTTGAAGATTTACCAACATAATTAACTCTCTCATTACCACAGCACTGTAACTCTGTTAGCTGGAATAGCTGACTAGCTAGTTAGCTAAGGAAGTGAGACATGAAGTAAGGAACGTGAAGTGATGCTGTTTCCTGTTCAGAAGATCAGAGCCAAAAATTGCAGGATAAGAAAACAAAGTAGCAGCTGCTGTCTACTTCAGGTCATAAATGTGTTGCATCCCTCCTGATCTTTAAAGAGCTTGTATGTCGAAAATACAGCACACTGCAGATACAGGTCACTGAGGATACAGGACACTGAGGATACAGGACACTGCAGATACAGGACACTGAAGATACAGGAAACTGCAGACTTTCTATCTCCTGAGCCATCAAAGATCAACCTCTGAGCAATAACATTTTTCTGTGGGCAAAGTGCTTTAGTAGGGCAGGTTTTCTCTGGCTGAGGTCATGTGTTTTATAATGGTAAAACAAGTTGGTATCTATTGATCCAATTCCTAGATAAACCAAGTGAGATGGGTAAGAAGAAACAAACACATGAGGTAGATGCCGCCTGTGGGAAGAAAATCAATATGTCTGCCTAACCGGGAGGTCTTCACCGAGGCTGAGGAAGCTTGAGGAGAGACGTGGAGTGATGTTTTTTAAAGACATCTTCCATCTGCAGCACTAAAACTTGAGTGTAGTTCAGATACTTTTAGCCTCAATCACTTCAAGAAATGCTGAAAAGAAAAAACAGTCTTGACAGTGAAACCAGAGGAGCCTTGTGAAACGCATGTTATTTGCTGGACCTTGTTGGACCAGATGGCTTCAATAAACCAAATATGAGGTTGGACTTCAGCTGCACCGAAGAAGTTCAGCTTTGACGTTAGCTGGCCGGCTAGCATTAAAAGCCAGACGTCTGCATGCCATCAGTGCAGTGGTTCAGGCGGGAGAAAACCACACCCAGGACAGGCAGCGGGAAAGTAGTACCACAAAAGCCTGCGACCAGGAGACCAGGAGGCCAGGAGAACTCCAGGGACAAGATGAAGGTGACGATGAGCACGAAGATCATTTTTGTCGTCGGTGCTTGCTCTGATGTAAAGGCTTCAGGCTAGAGTTCTTCTCCAGCCCACCATGAGGGTTTTCTTCCATGGGCCTACTAGTCAGAAACAGTCTGCTTGCTCACACTTTCTCATTAGGGATTTATTTCACGGGGAAGTTCCTGCCCACATGCTGTAATTGCTTTGTAGGTGCTCTGGAAACGGGATGTTGATCATTCACGCAGGTGAGGGGTGCATAAATTACCCTTTAAGCAGCACATTATTGGACTGTAATTCTCTCTTATTTGCTGCAAACATTGTGTGAAGCACTTGATTTTGCCCGAGGTAAAGACTGTAACTAATTACATTAGCTGGTTACCAGTCCTGACTTTTACAGGTTTCCCTTTTGATCAGCTGTATCGACCTTTACTTGAAGGTGGTGATTACCGAGCGTCTGTTCTGGTAACTTTGCTTAGTTTAGTATCAGTCATGTTATGGTCCACTGGGACTCAGTTGTGATTCCTCTTTTGTTATTACACCACCACACGTTAATCATCTCCAGCGTTGCATTTTCCAGGTGTATCATAAACAGCTTTGGTCCGACGTTCCCAAGCTTTCATTATCAATGTCTTATAAGTGGAAAAACCAACTTGTTTAGAAACTCATTGTTGGTTTTGCAGCGTTTCCAGGAAACGTGGCCATGTACATGTATTTAGTTTCATAACATACATTTGTTCTTGGAGAGGCATGACAAGAAAAAAAGGGTAATTTTACCTTTCAGTATCGAGGGCAGGTAAGTACCAGGGCAGGTAATTACGTCTCTCTTTCTCAGTCTTCTTTCATAACTTTTCTGGAGTCCAGTTACTGCAAATTAGTCATCCATTGTATGTTTGGAATTCCACACACACGTACACACTCAGTATTGAATGACAAATCGCAATAAGACTTTTTCTTCAGCGAAGGCCAAACCAGAGTCTGTAATGATATTCATTTTCAAACAGCAGAACATTCTAATGGGCAATTAGGACAATCAAGTCTGCCAAGTTACATGTGAAGAACAGAACCCTGCTTCTAACTCCTGTGTGTGTGTGTGTGTGTGTGTGTGTGTGTGTGTGTGTGTGTGTGTGTGTGCGCCCAGTCCCCTGTCCCCAGCCAGGGCTTTGTCTTAGACATGTGTGTGGAAAAGGTAGGCTGTAGAAAGAGAGGTCCTCCAACTGCACAATATAATTGAACTTTCCACATTATTTCTCACTAATACGTGCTGCCACTTGGTCTCATTAGTGGAACGATGTGCTCTCCAGTTTGGGAATGAACTCTTTGCCCGAGTAATTAAAGCGCCTAAAGTTTCCAGTCCTTTGTTTAAAGAATTCGTCCTTGTGCTCCCCAAGCCCCATCAGCTGCCTAATTAGCAGGGCCTTTGTGTGATTACAAATTCTCACAGAGATTCCATTGGATATTTTCCTCTGTTAATGAGTGTTTGTGGACAGCTGGGATCGGGCGCCGGCTCCCCACTCGCCGGACCTCCTGCGCGCCAGGCCAGACCTCTGTCAAGGCCTGCGAGTGAGAGCTGTCATTTCCGTAATGGGGATGGAAATTGGTCAAAAAACCAGCGCCGGCCATCCCACAGGACTGGAAATGCCTTGAAATATAAATGAGGATGAATATTCATATTTCTCTCTCTCTCTCTCTCTCTCTCTCTCTCTCTCTCTCTCTCTCTCTCTCTCTCTCTCTCTCTCTCTCTGTCTCATACACACACACACACACACACACACACACACACACTCACTCACTCACTCACTCACCCATTTATTCAGTAGCATCCGAGAGCCAACATGGAGTCTGTGCCCACAGTTGCAGCTGTGTGGCTATACTGTTTATTTCTGCTGAACCGCCCAGCCCAGTATCGACTTTTACCATTCCAATAGAGTAAATCACAGACTTCCCTTCAAACTAAAAAGACTACAAGCGTACAGGCCAATCCTCTGGTATTACCTCTGACTGACATATGAGCACACTTTCATTTAACATATAATGGCATATTCATATATATGAAGGGCTACTTTGACAACTGCCTTTTGTAGCAGAGCTAAAATCTAGTCACCTAAACACTAGCACAACTCTAACAACCCTTAGCACAACTCTAACAACCCTTAGCACAACTCTAACAGCCCTTAGCACAACTCTAACAACCCTTAGCACAACTCTAACAACCCTTAGCACAACTCTAACAACCCTTAGCACAACTCTAACAGCCCTTAGCACAACTCTAATAACCCTTAGCACAACTCTAATAACCCTTATCCAAGTTGAGTGCCTGGTTGAGATTCATCATGCCTGGATGACTGTATTGGAGTTCAGTAGGGTGGGCAGTCATGTACAGAAAAAACGGATGTCTTCTTCATTGTTTAAGACCATCAGTACAGTATTTACCCTGCCTGGGGGTAATTGTCCTCTTTAAGTAACTTTAACCACTGAACAGCTATAACCCTTTACCCCTTAGTCCTTGAAAGCAAAGCCAATCCTACATGTTATGTGGTCACAGTTCCATAAAAATGTCATACAAATATATTGGCACCTTCTTAGGAGTGATTGATTGCACCAGGGCCCAGAGGCTCATGAAGAGGGAAGGAGGGTTATTGACACTTCCACTGAGCAAAGGGATGTGGGAATTTGGAATAATAACAGCCAAAAGCTATGTGTGAGAGAAATGAGAAGAGAGTGGTTTAAAGAGAGAGAGAGAGAGAGAGAGAGAGAGAGAGAGAGTTGCGAGAGAGAGAGAGTTTGTGGGTGTGGAGTGACGGTTTTCGGGGGAGGGAGAGGGCTGGGCGTGA
>JAOYMR010000001.1:450712-464943 GCA_025802075.1 Tenebrosternarchus preto | reverse complement strand
GCATGCGTATGTGGTGTGGTTATAACAATACCCAGTGCATGTGTATGTGGTGTGGTTATAACAATACCCAGTGCATGTGTATGTGGTGTGGTTATAACAATCAGACACACCTTACTGTGGGCCTTCACCTGTTAATCAAAGTGGCGTGAGCCCATAACTCACGATGTCTAGCACGAATGCTAAGCTGTTTGTGCAGGTGGAGCTCGTGCTGGTAGTGGGCGACTTGCTGGTGTGATGGTGGACTGCCCTCGGAGGCCCAGTGGATATCCAGTGTAAATCCAGCCCAGGGGAGCATAGAAAAGCTAATAATGCGTTATTGCAGGCCAGGTCTTGGCTGTAGCCCCTCCATCAGACAGACACCATCACCCTGTAGAAGTGTGGGCAAGTGATAATGGCTAATAATGTGGGTAAGCAGAAGAGAGAGAGAGAGAGAGAGAGAGAGAGAGAGAGAGAGAGAGACAGAGAGTCCAATCTCAGCAAAGATGGAGTGGTGTGAGAAAGGCCTGTGTGCTGTTCCCAAGAACCTTCGTTCAGTCAGGCAGGAGGAAACACTCACACTGGTGAGAAGAGAAGCCTGAGCTAGTCTGAGAGAGAGAAATCCCTACAGGACAAAAGAACCTTCGTTCAGTCAGGCAGGAGGAAACACTTGCGCTGGTGAGAAGAGAAGAAGAGAAGCCTGAGCTAGTCTGAGAGAGAGAAATCCCTACAGGACAAAGAGTCAATGAGACAGCATCTGCTTTTGCAAGCTGAGTGTCTGAGCAGAGTCTGACTATATTATTAGTAAAACATTCTGCTGATGCGTTTGCTCAGTTCTAATTTGACAGCCAGCCCTGCTGGGGCAGCATGGGGTTACGAGCTCAGAGACTCCAGCAGCGTTTATCAGGCAGGGATTGAACGAGTGGCCTTTGAGTTCATGGACGATTCCCTCACCGTTAGTCTGCCATACCCAGTACTCTTTGGGAAGATCCAAGATGATTCAAAGCACTTCTTAGCTTGGGGGGCGGGGTTCCTTTTTTTCTCCTTCATTTTAGTTTGCGCAGTAAGGACAATTGTAGTTAAACAAAAAGTTATTGTTGTTCACAGTCTGTGTTCATGTGGGTAATTTGAACTATGAACCATACATACTTTTATTTGTTATGACAATGTATTAATATTTAATATGCTAGATGACCCAAACCAAAAAAAAGGACAAAATAAAGATCACTCATTAGTCTGCTATATACACAAACTTGTAGATTCGTTCGCAGGGCGTTTTTAAACCTTTCAAAGAGAATAGGAGATCAGTTCTAACATTGGAATGCCTGGCTTGCACTTAAAGACTGTTCCTGTTTGTGATATTTTAACTGTTGACTCCTTTTGTTCCTCCAGTTTTGGAAAAAAGTTTCTTAAAACAGCCCTCAGAACTGGAATAATACCTCCATTTTCAAACTGAAACATATTAAATATTTACTGCTTTGATCGCACCAAATACTTTTGAGTTATTATTTGCAGTGGTTTGCTGTGATAAAGAGCATTTATAAAAACATAAAACCAATAACACATGTTCTGTCCTACCTACTACTATGGGGGGAGATGAGGGGGCAAAATAAAGCAAGCAACTGAACACAGTAGGACACTGTCCTGCCTTCGACTGAACACAGTAGGACACTGTCCTGCCTTCGACTGAACACAGTAGGACACTGTCCTGCCTTGAACAGAGTAGGACACTGTCCTGCCTTCGACTGAACACAGTAGGACACTGTCCTGCCTTGAACAGAGTAGGACACTGTCATGCCTTCGACTGAACACAGTAGGACACTGTCCTGCCTTGAACACGGTAGGACACTGTCCTGCCTTCGACTGAACACAGTAGGACACTGTCATGCCTTCGACTGAACACAGTAGGACACTGTCCTGCCTTGAACACAGTAGGACACTGTCCTGCCTTCGACTGAACACAGTAGGACACTGTCCTGCCTTCGACTGAACACAGTAGGACACTGTCCTGCCTTCGACTGTACACAGTAGGACACTGTCCTGCCTTGAACACAGTAGGACACTGTCCTGCCTTGAACACAGTAGGACACTGTCTTGCCTTCGACTGAACACAGTAGGACACTGTCCTGCCTTGAACAGAGTAGGACACTGTCCTGCCTTCAGCAGATCCACAAATGTTAACAGTGTTCAACATAGATCACAGGACAAAGGAAAACACTCTGTGCATCTGTGTTTAGTGTAAATCACAGAAGGAAAACATTCAGGTATCTTTATCCTGCCCCTTACCTTCTGCTTTTGTAAGAGGGTGTAAGTGTTGTTAACTCTAAGTCACTCATTCAATATTTATCGACTGTCTGAAACTAGATTTCTCACGTGAATATACAATAACCTTTTAAACTCCAGGCTTATTATTTAGTTAATAATGGGAAAGGATATTATTCATGAAGTTGTAGTAATGAGGATTGAGAGTCTGTGCCCATTGGCTGGTCTTTGGAGTGTAAGAGGTTAACACAGCGTACGCAGTCCTCAGCGCACAGCTGTCGTTTACGCTGTCCTGTGACAGGGTGCTTTATTAGTGTGTCCTGGCCTACCTTTCAGTCATTAGAAGAAATAAATACATGTAGTTTTCACTCCAACATAGCAGGAAATGTTCTACTGATGTGTTATTTGATTATCTCAAATATTTTTTCTTAAAGAATCAAAACTGAAATATTTCTTTTTGATCTGAACTCGTATGTTTGTGATATGATTTCATGGGTGTGTTAACGGGCCGTGAGGAGAAAGCGCTTTCCCCCGCAGCACCAGCTAATGGGGATCTGGTAGCTGCACAACAGTAACGCTGAATATTGGAAAACGTTCACACCTCACTGATAAAGTCATAATTATTATAATAACATCATTTAGTTCTAATGACCTGCTCTTTATTGGGTGACTATTGGGTTAGCTTTCCTCAAAAGAGCTCAAAACAGCTTTAGGTTACATTAGCATAAATTGAAAATGCTAACATTAGCTGTGAGAAACAGAAAGAATATATTTCTGTGCATGGACTGCATATTCTATAATAACACACGTAACTCATCAATTAAATGATTCTAAAGCCTTTTTACATCGTAGGTTTACACTACAGAATGTCACTTAGCTCATCATTGGACTGCCTCTTAAACATGGAAAACATACTTTTCCACAGGTGTGAGTTTTCCACAGGTGTGAGTTTTCCACAGGTGTGGTTTATGAAGGGCATATTTCAAGACATGTGCTTAATTGCAAGGGCATCTGAAAACACAGCGACGTAAAACAGCTTGGAATAGGATTATACTATACAATGAAAAAAAAGTGCTTTGGTAATGGACTTTCAGATAAATACAGTACTGTAAATTTTAACAAAATATAAGGTAATATAAAAAGGTGAACCTCCTTCCACAGATTAGATGGGGGGGGTCTGTCTGTCTTCCGTCAGTCGCTCTGTTGGATGTGGGCCTTCTCCTGAAAAATGGCTCCCTTGGTAATCGAAATTGAATCTACCAATCCAACCACCACCACCCTCCCTCACTCTCCACCACCACCTCCACCCGTGACAGTGAGAGGTAGGGATTCTAGTGACCCTCTTTCATTACAGACACTCACTCACCACTCAGTTTATCAGAAACATTTATTTATTAGAACTATGTTGTATAGTTAGAGACCACACCCATCTGATGCCTCCAAACAGTTGCCATTGGTCAATTTATGAAAGCATGAGCCCTGATGGACTTGTCGGGTGGAAAAAACCAGCAGTGGCACTGATAAATATGAATCCAGTCAGAAACCCTGTCCTGAGAATGATCCACTCGTAAAGACCATCCAGTCAGCAATGTCCTGAGAATGGATGCAACATTAACCATGGCAACCGGCTGTGACTGAGCACCTTCAACATGCACGTACAGAGTACATGCACCTGCTGAAGAGGAGAGCAGGTATGTCTGCATGGAAGGTATTAAGGTATTTCTGATAAAGTGGCTGGTGAGCGGAGGCAAGTGCAGCGTTTGGCATTTCTGTTTCAAACTGTGTTTGCAACGTAGAGAAGTGTTCAGTTGAGGACACATTCGTATTAGCACAGACACGGGGCTGTGACCCACCAGCCTCCACCAGACGTTCTCCTGGACTGCCACGCACATGTTCTCCGTCTAACCAGCACTCCAGGTATGATAAGGGGGATGTTGGTGATTTCCATGTGACTGTAGCTCTGATCAGGCTTCACCCCTTGGCCCCCATCCTCTCCAGTGGCCTCGTGTCTGAACACCTCCCCAATAACAACACATACAACGTGTTCAGTGTTCAAAGGAAAAAAAAAACCTAAATTGATTCATAGCGGCGGAAATGTGTCAAATGACCTTTCCCGTACTCATTACCCAGTGCACCCATCGCGTGCTGAGAATGTTTCTGTTGTTTGGACGCTTTGTCGAGTTCCCCTCCACTCTCCTCTGGGGAAATGGTAATTAATTGAAATCATTTCCATGTGTAAGGTTGGCCAAGTCCCTCTGCATTGCGTGTCAACGGGTCGATAGGTATTTGGAGCATACAGTGGACCTGGGTGATAAGAACTACTTGCACTTGTTAAATGATTGCAGCAGCAGTGTGGGGAGGGTTAGACCCAAGGGCAGAGGAGAGTATCGAGAGAGAGAGAAAGAGAGAGAGAGGGAGAGAGAGAGAGAGAAAGGGAGAGAGAGAGGGAGGGAGGGAGAGAGAGGTAGGGAGGGAGGGAGAGAGAGAGAGGGAGAGAGGGAGAGAGGTGTTCAGTGAATACCTCACTGGATACCATTCTGGCAGTGGGACCTGATGGTCAGCACCCGCAAAATTGAAATATTTCAGGTGATTCAAGGCTGACCAAATTTTTTCATTCTTTTTTTCCATCTTGCTCTGTTTTCTTCTTTCTCTTCCACTCTCTCTCACTCTGCGAATCAAAAGGTTGGCTGTAGGAATCAAACCGTCTCCTCTGGGGGAGTTCATGCGTGTGTTTTCGTTTCATCCTCAGTGCTCAGAAAGAGGATTTCTGAGCAAGAACGCATACTTCAAAATGAAGGCTGCTTTCTCCACACCACTTGGCATGGTGTGCTGTATCTTTAAGAGGCCTGTTACATGTTGTTGATTAGTTTTGCTGAGTGGGTATGCAGAGACCAATAAATTAAATATGAATAAATTAAAAATGTACTCTAGCAGAAAATTGCTTGGAAAACAACCACCTCCCCATTAAAATATGTATAGTAATGCCTTTTATGTCTGGTAACATGGGATTAGATATCACTGTAAATTAACACGCCATCCTGCCGTACTGGAGAACTTTTCACTTTTAACAAGGACTTTTAAAAAAAAAAGCATTTACTCCAGTGTGTTAGCTAATTAATTTGATATTCAAATGAGCTAATGTATTATAATTGCAAATATCCCAAATAAGAGTAGTTTGGGGAAAAAATAGAGGAACAGTGTCAACAAAGATTGATGAAGCTTGCTTTGAAAAATGCCATCTGTTTCAAATGTTTACTTGAGGCTGAGTTAAAAAACATCTAAGGTGTGGGCGCCTCTGTTTATTATACACACACACACACACACACACACACACACTCACACACCTATGGCCTTCTCTGATGCACCATTCCTTCTGGAGGTGGTGGCCACAGTGTTTTTACACCTTGCCATGACAACAGAGATGCACACACGTCTCGCCATGACAACAGGGACCCACACACATCTCACCATGACAACAGGGACCCACACACACCTTGCCATGACAACAGGGATGCACACACACCAAAGGGGATCAGGGACATGGCATGTGTGATGAGCTCCTGTAGAAGATAGAGCTCCTGTCTCCAATACAGTGAAGTGACATTGTAGCTGTGTCAGCTCATTACTACAATGTCACAGGCAGCATGGTGAGGAAACATTAGGTGGAGGTGGTGTGTGTGTGTGTTTGAGGGGGGCATTAGGTGTAGGTGGTGTGTGTGTTTGAGGAGGGGAACATTATGTGGAGGTGGTGTGTGTGTGTGTGTGTTTGAGGGGGGGACATTAGGTGGAGGTGGTGTGTGTGTGTGTATGTTTGAGGGGGGTCATTAGGTAGAGGTGGAGTGTGTGTGTGTTTGAGGGGGGGACATTAGGTGGGGGTGGAGTGTTTGTGTGCTTGAATGTGTGAGTGTGTGTTTGGGGTGGGGAGGCTCAGCTGCAGGTATTGGGTGAGTTGATTAATTAAGGGAGTCTCTATTAAGGTTATTAAGATGCAGTATGTATAGAGGCTGGGTCTGGCAGGGGTGACAGATTTGTCTCTCCCTCTCTCTCTTTCTCTCTCTCTTTGATGACCTTAGCACCCCTAAACCCCTGATCACCCCTAGAGTCACAATGCAGGCTCTCTCTCTACAGCCCCCGACCCACCTCTACCTCCAGGATCTAAAAGAAGCCACAAAGTTCTAATCCCCCAGCCCTTCCCCTGGTGCCCATCTGGCAGGCTGTACAGCTGGAGAGGAGGAAGGCGACTACCTTGTTCCAACTGGCCGCCTTTCTAATTTGCTCTGCCTCTGTGGGCTCGTCCCAAACAAACGCCCCTTTTCTTAGCTGACATGCTCCCCTGCTTGTTGTGTGCGCTCTCTTATTTTTGGCAGAAAAGTTTCACTTGGTTACAACCTAGAGAAGAAGAAGTACACTTTGGCGTCATGCAAACGCCTCAGCTAACGTGTTAAGTGAGAGGAATGTAAAAATATCTGTTCTATCCCTAAATTCTTCCACCTCAGTTTTTCATTTGGTCGCTCTCTTAAATTTCAGCTCTCTTTCCCTGAGGCCTGCAGATGCTCTCTGTAATTTACTGCAGGTCACATTCCACCAGCACAATTCAATTTGGGGATGGTTACCCCCTCCTCACTCTCTCTCTCCCTCTCTCATTCCATTTGTCTCTCATTCTGTCTGTCTGTCTGTCTGTCTCTCTCTCTCTCTCTCTCTCTCTCTCTCTCTCTCTATCTCTATCTCTCTCTCACTCACTTCTCTTCTCTCTCTCTGCTATAATGAATTAGAAGTCTGGCACAAGAAAATGAAGACCATATGTTGAAATCCCATCCTGGCCTCTGACAACACATTAGCCATACAGGCAGTTGTCTAAACAGACCTTATGCAAATTCTTCTCAGTGCTTTGAAGTGGGAGAGGGGCTTTTCAAACTGAATGAATCATTGTTATCTACAGAGTCCATGCCTTCCAACTGCAGACCAGTTCTGGCTGAAATTCCACCCCACAGTAGTGAATGGTGTCTTCATAGCCAACCAATCAGAAATGCTAAAATCCTAGATCAGGAGTTATTGTGATGATTTATCATGCTCAGATGATACACAGTCACATATTGTCATTATTTAATGGTGCAATTCGTCAAATACAAGCACATTCACATGCATGCTGGAAAGCTAATGTGTACTACCTCTCTACACCATCATAAAGATGAGTGTAGCTGGATCACACAGTGCTGCCACCCAGTGGTGTCCTCCAGGATACCCATATGTGGATTCAGTCTGTGCATATTTGTATTTAGTCTATAATCACAACAACATCACTCTTGAGTCCAGATCAATAAGGTAGTGTCAGTCTGAGGTCATGGTCATAGATGATAATGGATGCCTGAAAATCTTATGGACCAAAACTCTACTTTCAATAGAACAGCCTTTGCGTCACCCACAACCACCACCACCTCCACCACTACCACCACCACCACCACTACCACCACCACCTCACACCCCAAAACCATCATCACCACCACCTCCACTACACAACCACACGTTTACGTTTCTAATGTGTTAGAGTACAGTCTACGTCACACAGTGAACAAATTCATCATACAGGTCATCAGAACACAACTACAGCCCCCATTTGCCTTCAAAGGGCCTTAGAGGCTGGGAGCTGTGTTTCTGTTACACACACGCCCCACTTAGAGGCTGGGAGCTGTGTTTCTGTTACACACACACCCCACTTAGAGGCTGGGAGCTGTGTTTCTGTTACACACACACCCCACTTAGAGGCTGGGAGCTGTGTTTCTGTTACACACACACCCCACTGAATGCAAATAGGATTCTAACACAGCAACACAGCCTCACTGAGTTCTGCTTGACTACTTTAATATTGTATCCATGCTAAGGATTATTTTCTCTCCAGCAGAAAGACCAGTACTTGAGTGGTGCAGTCCTCAAACTATCCCCTGCTGCTTTCAATGCCCATCCAAACAAGATTAGACCCGCATTCACTCTGACTCCCAATCCTGCTCTTTCCACGGCAGGCACCTACTGCTCAGCACTCGTACTGATACCATATGGCATTAAAGAACTATATGGGTTAATGCTTTTATTGAAATTCAGGAGGCACATGACATTTAGGTGCACGTGTAGAACAGAAGTAAATGATGCTCAGATTATGGACGTCATTCACGTAGTAACATGGAAAATGCAATTAAAGGAACATGAATTATGCATTTATTGAAAAAGTAAATTAATTAACTGTTTACAGAAGAATCCCTTTCATGATTTGGCAAAAAGGGTGTCCAGCATTTAGTTCATTAGCCTTTACATGACTATCAGTTGCATTGCCATGGCCTCTATTTGAATATGAGTGAACACCATTTACACTTTAAAAAGGGGCAAGTAATCCCATAGCTATCTAAGGCCATGTGGCATTGGTTCTAAAGGCAAAAAACTACTGCTAACAAACCCTGTAAACCTCCGATACATTCTTTATTTACCCCTAAAGCAAAAATCTGCTAATCTCTTTTAGTTTTTTAATAAATATTCAATCACTGTGCCTCAAGAAGGCCTAGCCCAGACAGGGTTCTAGATTTCTGACGACTGTCAGTCTCCAGTCAAGGTACGTGAAGCAGCAGGTTGATGTTCCTTTGGCCTGTTTCTGATCTCCTTTCCCAGTGTTAATAAAAGACTGAGGATAAAGTGCTTCATCCCTGACAGATGAGAGATATGTACAGTTCATTTGAAGACCATCCCTGGGAAATCACCGGTAAAGGCAGGGGCTCCCACTACTCCTGCTCATCTGTCATAGACACCTGTAAGCGTGAACGGACTGACGAACGCTTCGCTAGTATTGAACTCCCTTGAGCCACAGGTGTTGTGTTAAAGAGCGAAAGCCTCTGTCAGGCATCCCGCTGGCCGGCCACCAGCCCGCGAGCCCCGGATACAGAGCGCCGCTCTGCTGCCACTCGCTGCGGTTCCTCCACTTGCTGGGGTTGGGGGCAGGGCTGAGGGGTAGGGCTGACGGTGGAACCAGGGGTAGGGCTTAACAGCTCTTCTTGGCTTTGGAGGCGGGACCTGGTTTAGGACCCGGGCAGGCTGAAGGGGAGGGGCTCTGGCACCCGGCTGGGCGGGCTGCAGCGGGCGGGGCTGCCAGCTGGGGTGAGGAGGCCCCGCTGCCACTCGGCATCCTGTCCGCCGGGGCGTGGCGCTTTGTGCTCGGCTGGGCGAGAGGTTTGTTACCTGCGTGGGACTGCAGAGATAAGACACTCACATTCGTTCCGCACGGGAGCAGCAGGCGCACTGGCTCTGAGCCTTGGGCTGCCGGACTGCAGGAGTGGCAGGAGCGCACAGCTGGGTGATGCTGCCGCCATCTAGTGGTGGCTTTGAGAGACTGTGGCTTGTATTTACTCTGACCATAGCACTTTCCTTCTCAAAGATTCCACATTACATTTCTACAAATTCCACAGCATGTTGAGAGTGTGTGTATATGAGTGTGTGTACAGTGTGTGTAGATGAGACACGTAGCGACGGACCTGTGCACCTAAGACACCGTTAGCCGTCTTCACATCAGCATCCATCTTCTTCCCGCCATTGGAGGAGGAAGAGAAGGCTTTCTTCTTCTGACGCTAGCATGGACAAAAAAAAGGAGAGTCCATCTGTGTGGCTCTCATTGTAGTTAATTGCTATTAACATGAAACTATGATGTGAAACTCACGCTACAACACACACTGAATAACAGCTGTGTCATGATTTTTAAGTGACATATATAAGATTTATTATTCCTATCTGGAGGGGGTCTAGGGATTTGACATCTTCTAAGAGAAGCAAAAGAAAATGTAAAAAATGGTGAATACAGAATATGAATACTGCTGTCTAAATGGAACTGAATCGGTCATTTGCCAGGTGTAGAGGCACACCTCAATGATACGTGCAATATGTCACACGAGGTCGTGATGGAAAGGTACAGGTGAAGCCTCAGGTTTGCTTAAAAGCATGGTGCGTGGGGGCGGGGCAGTGGCCAGTGGTCAGGAAAGGTAGAAGACGAGATCTCCTCACCTGCCTGGAGGTCTTGGTGTTGGTGCTGTCCGTGTCTCTATCAGGCCTGAGCACCACAGCCAGAGCAGGAACAGGAGGAGGAGCGGAGGAAGGCTCCGGGGAGGTCGGCGGCTCAGCCAGCCTGTCCTGGGAGTGGCTGAGGGAGAGGATGCCCAGGCCCAAACTCACCTCATCACTATCGCCCTCTTCTGGGGCATCCTGGAACTGCCGCATCATCTCCAGCACGTTAGTGGGGGAAACATTGGTGGAGGTGTCTCCCTGAAACCATGCATCATTATACTCACATTCTCTTCCTTGATGGACAGCTAGCCACACATTCAATATTAGACACTGTTTTCAGTTTGCACCCAGCTATGTGACTTTATGCCCATTTTAAAATAAGAAGAGAGCGTGTGAAGGCTGAAGGGGTCAGCAGGGTAAATGTCCTTACTGTGAGCCACGGACTGTCCAGCAGCTCACTGGCTGTGATGCGATGAGCTGGGTCAACTTTCAGCAAACAGCGCAGCACCTTCTTGGCTAGCAGGGAAACACAGCGATCTTTACCTCAAAGTACAAACACTGTGTATGTGTATCTGGGAAGCAAAAGAAAGTATGTGTGTATGTCTGTGTGTGTGTGTGTGTATATGTCCGTGTGTGTGTATGTCTGTGTGTATGTGTGTGTGTGTATGTCCGTGTGTATGTGTGTGTGTATGTCCGTGTGTATGTGTGTGTATGTCTGTGTGTATGTTCGTGTGTGTGTGTGTGTGTGTGTGTGTGTATGTCCGTGTGTGTGTATGAATATGTATGTTTGTGTGTATGTCCGTGTGTATGTGTGTGTATGTCTGAGTGTATGTCCGTGTGTGTGTGTGTGTATGTCTGAGTGTATGTCCGTGTGTGTGTGTGTGTGTGTGTGTTAACCTGCATCACTGACACTGTCCCACACAGACTCAGAGAAGTTGAGTTCCCCCTTCTTGATTATTTCAAAGAGCCGATCCTCTGAACTGGACATGAAGGGTGGATCCCCACTCAGCCTGTAGATGAGCAGGAGATGAGCTTCTTACTGATAAGCAACCTCTCGTTTACATGATTAGTGTCAAATACGTGGGTATGTGAGTGCACCATTTGTGTTAATGTGTGTATGTGAATGTGTGTGTGTGTGAATATGTGTGTGTATGTGAATATGTGTGTGTGTATATGTGAATATGTGTGTGTATGTGAATATGTGTGTATATGTGAATGTGTATATGTGAATATGTGTGTATGTGTGTGTATATGTGAATATGTGTGTGTATGTGATTGTGTGTGTGTTTGTGTGTATATATATGAATATGTGTATATGTGTGTATATGTGAATATGTGTGTATGTGTGTGTGTATATATATGAATGTGTGTGTGTGTGTATGTAATTGTGTGTGTATGTGTATATGTGTGTATGTGTATATGTGTGTATGTGTGTGTGTGTGTGTATGAATATGTGTGTTTGTGTGTGTGCATGTGTATATGTGTGTGTGTGTATGAATATGTGTGTTTGTGTGTGTGTGTATGTCTATATGTGTGTATGTGTATATGTGTGTGTGTGTGTATGTGTATGTGTATATATTTGTGTGTGTGTGTGTGTGTGTGTGTGTGTGTGTGTGTGTATCTTCTTACAGCATGTACATAATGACCCCAATACTCCACACGTCACACTGTTGGCTGTACTCATGGCCATTGACCACTTCAGGTGCTGAAGAGGCAGAGATATACGTCAATAATGAAAGAGGCCCACAGGCTCTCTGCTATCTGACGCCTGTCTGGTGTTTGATGCCGTCTGCAGCAGCGCGAGCCTCAGCTCCCTCTTCTGAATCACTATCAACTTCACATCAGATAAATTAGGTCAACCCCTACTACACTGCATCCTTTTAATCAGCTCCCTCAGATCTTATTAGACCAGCCCACATTAATTCATCGCATGACAAGTTAATGGGAGCATGGTATGTATGTGTGTGTAAAAAGTGTTTATGTGTGTGTGTATAAGTGAGTGTGCGTTCATGTGTGTGTGTGTGTTACCCATGTAGATGGGTGTCCCACATGTTGCTTGCAGCATGTTCTCACTACCAACACCACCTTTTTGTATGGAAAGACCAAAATCTGTGACCTGGTACAGGAAGAAGAACCATTATATTATTTACACACACTGTATACAGACACAACACACACACACACACACACACTGTATACAGACACAACACACACACACACACACACACACTGTATACAGACACAACACACACGCACACACTATATACACAACACACACACACACACACTGTATACAGACACACACACACACACACACACTGTATGCAGACACAACACACACACTGTATGCAGACACAACACACACACACACACACACTGTATACAGACACAACACACACACACACACACTACATACACAACACACACACACACTGTATACAGACACAACACACACACACACACACATACTGTATACAGTCACAGCACACACAAACACACATTTACTTCTTCGTTACTTTTAAAGATTTTCCTAATTCTATCCTACTCTGTACTGTCAGCTCTTTAATGTAATATACTGTAGACATTCAGAGCTGAATCACAGTATCTCTCCTTTACAATACCATCTCCATTTTATGTTTAGACCCTGGTCCCAATATTTATGGCCCAAACAGGCTTATGTGCAAAAGGCTCAGCAAATGCACCCCCGCCCCTGCCACCACACACACCTCCTCCATGATGAATAATACATCAGAACAGTATATATGGTTTCAGTAGGGCTGCTAGAGGTGAGCAGGATAAATATCCAGTAGAGATGACCACCTTCTGCCAGATAACACTGTTAAACAGGACCGGGACAGTGGTGTGTCCAGCCCTCTTCTCTGCTCTGATTTATTCCAGGGGCCCTGGTTATGCCTCTGCCCTGCACTCTGGCCAGTGGTCTCCTCCTCTACCAGCCAGCAGCACACCACTGCTGGTGCACACTGGTGCACACTGGGCCCTGGCCATCCGCTCAACTCCAGCAGCTCCATTTTTCTATGAGAACGCACAGTGAAGAAAGGCGTCAGACAGGAGCCCTAGCTTAACGAGGCCATGTTTAAAACAGCAGGACAAAGGGGAGCTATGGTGGTCCAGTAGGGCAGTGGGGGAGAAGATACAGGGAGTTCTGCAGGACATAGGGGGAGGAGCTACGGGGGGGGTCCTGCAGGACAGAGGGTCAGGAGCTACAGGGAGTCCTGCAGGACATAGGGGGAGGAACTATGGGGGGTCCTGCAAGACAGAGGGGCAGGAGCTACAGGGAGTCCTGCAGGACATAGGGGGAGGAGCTACAGGGAGTCCTACAGGACATAGGGGGAGGAGCAACATGGGGTGCAGCAGGACAGAGGGGAGAAGCTTGGGGGGGTCAGCAGGGCAAAGGGGGAGGAGCTAGATGGAGTCCAGCAGGACAGAGGAGGAGGGTTTATGTCTAGCAGGACAGAGGGGGAGGGGTTATGGGGTACAGCCAGGGTGCGTGCCTCAGAGAAGGGTGAGGGAAAGGAGCTTTGAGGAGCTTTTTTTCCTGCTGTGTGGGTGTGTCTTCACCTTGATATTCACTCTGCCTTCATCATCACCTTGGTGATAATTCTTCACAAGAATGTTTTCCAATTTGAGATCTCTGTGAACAATGTCTAAGAGAGTAAAGGGGAGTCAGAGAAAGAGTGTGAGGGATTCACTTTAACATGACAGGCAACATTTAATTACATTTAAAAAGCAGTCAACTTAAGACAATTGTTTTTTTAAAGAAATAATGTCTGACATAATATATCTTACTTATAACATCAGAAAAAGTATCAATTACTTCAGCACAAAGAATATGTTTAAACAAAGTCTAGAGTTCTATGAGATAAAGAATATGTTTAAACAAAGTCTAGAGTTCTATGAGATAAAGAATATGTTTAAACAAAGTCTAGAGTTCTATGAGA
>JAOYMR010000001.1:407148-417573 GCA_025802075.1 Tenebrosternarchus preto | reverse complement strand
GTGTGGAAGGACACCAGGGAGCTGGGAGTTGGCTTGGCCACAGATGGGACTACGATCTTTGTGGTGGGCCAGTACCTTCCAGCAGGCAACATCAGTAATGCTGGGTACTATGAGAAGAACGTCCTACCGCCAGGCTCCAAAGCAGATGCAACACTGATCCCTACTCGTACGTCTGCCTGCTTAGAAAATTGAAATTGAATGTTAAACCAGCTGAGATAGGAGCCAGCTAACTGATTTGGGTTAAATGTTACTTAGCAATGCAGAAGCGAGTCCTACAGCTGGGGCTCACATTCCAATCACAGCTTTCATGCACCTTTTATAGCACGGGGACCTTGAGAACAAAATCAAGCTTTGGTATTTAGAGGGTTATAAATGACAAGTATCCATTAGCAAAACAGGTATAGTACTACTATAGTACAAGTCTTATAATACTAATTTTCTAAACTCATCTATGAAACATATCACGTTTCACTTATCCTTTCAATTATATTGCATCATGTAATCAGTCATTGTCTGTCAAATCTGATCTAGTTATGTTCTGTTTATTGATTAATGTTATCCATACAGTTCCTTTGTTTGTCCTGTTAGTCCTGTTTGTATTATTTTGTACTTGTTCTGTCTTTGGTTAAATCTGTTTTTCTTTATATTCTGTTTATTAAACGTATTTCTTTTATCTTTGCGTATTTGTTCTACTTTTGTTAACATGGATATGTCAGAGTTTCTGGGCTCTGAACAGGTTTATGCATTAATCTGTGGTCATTCTATTCTGCAAGTGTATTCGCACACCTAGGCCTCAGCGTTGCAGAATATCTCACTGAAAGATAAGTCCTACCCAGAATCCCATGGTGAGAGGTTTATGGTTGGTTACACTCTCCAGAGCCACTTTTACGACTTCAATGTAGTCATGTGAGCTTTTCAAAGAAGTGAAGGGGAAGGAACTGATACAATTTTATTCTCTGATTTACTCACATGTTCTGGAATTCTACTTTCCCATAAAGTTATCAGATTAGAAATAGTCCCCAGGTGATTCTGCCCACATACAAAGTTCAATTTAATTGTATGTACATTTAAGGACATAAGCAGTCTGTGAGACTCCAGCATTTAAGTCTGTCCTTGAATATACCCAGGCCTGACAAGAAGAATGGCATTAGTCCAGTAAAGTATTCCTGTTTTTCTGCACAAAGTAGGTAGTGTGGTGGACTGTCTGAGATTCAGCTGTGAATTGTGGGTGTGGCGGTGTCCCCTGGTGCGTCCCCTGGTGATTCCGCCTACAGATAAAGTTCAATTAGGAATTTGGCGACAACTAGGTGTTTATTAGTGAATTGGCTGAAACTCTACAAACCCAGCCTTGCCAGCTAGTAACTGCTGTAGAGATCAATGCTCTTTTGAGTCTGAACAGGGCAGGCACAGAACCCCTTTCAGGAGGCAGGATCTAAATGCATAATCTGTGATGTAATAACTCCTTAAGAAGTCCTTGTAGAACTGGTAGACTCTCTGCCTCCATCATGTGGCTAAAATACACATAGCACTTGCTTAAATTGTTCCTGATTTGGTACTCTCTGGTTCTTTCATGTGTCCGAGTGAGACACTGTTCTCTTCAAGTTGTTTCTACTCTCAGTACTACTCTGCCTCCCTCATGTGGCAAAAACGAACGGTGGTTTGTAATAAAAAGTATCTGTTTTGGTCTTTGTTCTGCCCTCAGTACACTTCGGTAGTGTGTGGTCATCTAAGAAGTCATCTTTTAGAGTTGCTAGGGTGGGTGTGCTACTCTCTGTGGATAAATAAAGAATTCTCCAGAACTACTGTTACAATGGAGGTTTGGTGGTTAGCATGTTTGCTACTCAGTGCTGGGTCTTTGGTTCAAGTCCCCATCTCGGTGGAGTTTCCATAGTGACTGAGTGGGTTTCTTTCAGGCTGAAACCATGGTGGTAGAATAATATTGTAAAAGGAGCAATGTTAATTATTCTAGTTTGAAACCTCTTATTAGACCTAGAAGTTACTCATTTTAGCCCCAAAGGCAGCAAAAGGAGTTGTGGTCTGTGACATAAGTCACCCTGAAGCCAAGTGGGTTTCTACCCGCGAGACTTTCACTTACCTTGTGTCAAGGGACGCCCTCTGGCGCGCCACAAAAGGGAGGCAAGAATGCCGAGCACGAGAAAAAAACAAAAACAGACGTTTATTTCACTTTCAGTTTCGACAGTACCGAACATACACAGTACCGTTAACGTACTCACGGACCTAGCAATGACAGCAGCGACAAATACCAACTAGGACGCGTTGACATTAACACGCTTAAATACACACGCCCTTGACGAGACACAGGTGAAACGAATAACGATAACAATAACGAAACAGGCAACAAACACCAAGCCTACGACACACAAAGACGTACACGCACTCACACAACGGACACGACACATAAACACACCTCCACACAGACACTCCCACACACACGGAAGGAAGCCAGTGCAGCCACCGCGACACCTTGTAGATGACATCAAATCTGGTTACAAAATTGTCTCTTACAGTTACATATTACAGTTGCAGATTATTGTAAAATGTACAGTATTGTAAAATGGACATAATTTAGTTGAGATCATTGTCCATACAGACAGTTCCACTAGTCACCAAATATAACTAAATATAGTTCACATACAGTCTTTCATCCATTTGCTTATACCTTTTGTTTAGTAAATGTGGTGTAAAATGTTGTGTTGCTTGTGAAACTATATTTTGTTTTTCTCTCAGTAATCCATATAAATGACCAACTTTTTTCTCACAACATTAATGTCTATGGACAACTGATGTGTTAGAAAAAGAGTGCACCAAGGACACCTGGTTATCTGCAAAATGGTGGTCTCTTAGATACACCTCTAAGGTGAAGTTTTACAGATGCAGGACTAAGCCAGCCTGATCCCAAAACCAGAGAAGAAAAGGTGAGAACAGTAATTTTTCTTTCCTTGCAGACACAGGGTGTTGAATGGTGAATGTATCTTTTAGATATCTATTTAGCATATCTACTCTAGATGAGTTAGTATCTATGACTCTACAAGACCAGTTTGACCAGTATGAGTAAAGCACCAGTTTCATCGAACCCTTTTTTTTTTGTAAAAAAAGAACACTACAAAAGTTTTTTAACTATGAGATTTCAGTAATTTTGTGGTAATTTGCAATTTTGGCTTTAGTAGTTCAGTAGTTTCAGTAGACTTCAAGGGAATTAAGGAAATGGAATGAGAAGCACAGGATATGCAACAAACATTTTCTCATTCTTTACAAACCTGTGGATTCAAACACTTTCTCATTCTTTACAGACCTGTGTATTCAAACAGAGGAAAAAGCCGGAGACTCTGGGAAAAAATGCAGGTTTGTAGCGCAGGAATAAGTGTGTAGCAGTGCTGGGCAAACCAGCACTGGAAGAGAAGGAATGCCATAACTTCCTCAGGAACACAGCGTGAAGGTGGCTTCTTCAGGTACTCCATCTTCTAACCACAGAGATGCACACCACATGAAGCCATTTTAACACAGACACTAACTCTGATTGGTTGATGAGTCAGCAGCAACAAGGCATGCAGCTTTTGCCCCACAGGGGTTTTGCATAATTCTTGTCATGGTGGGCGGGGAGAAGGTATGAAATACATCCACTCATTAAGGAAACATCTCAGTTATGCTAAGCCATTTATGCTTTTTGGCTCAAGTGGTTTGCATTGTTGTACTTTTTGAAAAGGATCACCAAACCAACCGGTTTTGTGTAGACTTTGTTTTCTGTGTTCAAAGTTGCCTTAGTCATGTGAGTAAAACAGGAACAAGACAACACGAAGTAAAGGCACGAGAACTAATGATGAGAGTACATGACATTAGTGAATGTAAAGAGATGAGTAGCTTGTAGAATGGAACAGGTCACAGCATGCAAAATATGTTTCTTTCCCCATAGCTAATTAATGCATTTTAATGCCCTAAAACTGAAATCTGTGTCTATGCAAGTTTTTGTATGTGTGTCTGTGCATCATACTGTGTGTGTCTGTACACTGGTGTGTGTGTGTGTGTGTTTGTGTCTGTGCATTGGTGTGTGTGCGCATTGGTGTGTGTGTTTGTGTGTGTGTGTGTGTGCCTGTGCATTGGTGTGTGTGTGTGTGTGTGTGTGTATGTGTGCGTGTGTGTGTGTATGTGTGCGTGTGTGTGTGCGTGTGCTTGTGTGCGTGTGTGCTTATGTGTGTGTGTGCTTGTGTGTGTGTGTGTGTGTGTGTGTGCTTGTGTGTGTGTGTGTGTGTGTGTGTGTGTGCGTTTGTGTGTGTGTGTGTGTGTTTGTGTAAGCGTGTGGCACAGAGGAGAATCCTATCCTGCACGTGCTCTCCTTCACTCCTTGCGTTCCAGGATCAGCATGAGGTAGGGCCAGTTCCCTCCGGATCTGACCCCCAGAACATGCAGAAACGGGGTCAGTCCCGGCTGCAGGACCAGATTGGAGCCCAGCTCACACAATGGCCTCCAAAGCACAAAATCAATTAGGGTTTTATCACACTCCAGCGCAGGCAGAAGGGAGCAGTCCAGAGAGCTCCTCGAAAATCCACTTCCCTTAAAAGTGTTATTATGTAGAAGGATAACCATCCTGGATGGGGGGGTGGGGGTGGGGCTGTGGGACGTAACCATGCAAAGTAAACAAGCCAAACTGAAATATCACACATCAGCTTCACACAAAACCCCCAGCATGAAGCCACCTCCACTGCTGTGAGTCTGCCTGACAACAACCCCTGCAGCCTGACCTACAAATCTGACAACTCTCTTTTACTCTGGAGCTGCACAGGGGAGCTTAAAACCAGCCGATTCCCCATTGTGTACTCACAGACCCACTTTAAAACACAATTAGCCTACCCAGGCACTCCTGCTCGAGCTCACCAGACAGACAGGCAGGCAGGCAGGCAGGCAGACAGGCGCGCCAGTGTTTCAAAACTGTTGTCTTCCTTTTCATGCCCTTCCATTTAGCTTTTAAAACCAAACACCTAGCTGTCTCTCTCTCTCTCTCTCTCTCTCTCTCTTTTAGTCTTCACTTCTCTCCTTCCTGTCCACCCTCCCTCTCTCTCTCTCTCTCTCTCTCTCCTTTTTTCCCCCACTGCCTGCTATGGTTTCTGTTCCTAGCTAAGTGAATTCAGTGTGGGGTATGTTTCTGCCTGAGTGAGCAGCACTTTCTCCAGAGAGGACACATTAATAGAAACTCAAGAGGAGGGTTCTCCCCTGGCAGCACACCTCTCTCACTTCCATTAACATTGTGGTTATGGGATCACGATGAGGGAATGCCTGGTTTATCTGGAGCAGATGGTAATCTCACATTTCAGTGTGTTCATTTCATAATACGTGTCCTTAAGGTAGTGGGTCTCTACACCCAGCCATGCAATGTAAATGTTTCTAACCCAACTGACTCATGCAAAACCTCTAATCACCTGAGCAGTCAAATTAGCTGTGTTAGTGTGAGGCGGCCGGCGTGCTCAGCCCTGGGAGTGAAACCCAGGCCCTAACAGGTGGATAACATTAATTGATGTGCTATAGTTCAGATCTGGGAGTTCTACTTCTCAAGTGATTGCTAATGATTTTAAAAAGGCCCAGTCAGGATTTCCCAGAAACAGCCCAAGCTGGACAGGGCAAGGTTATGACTGAAGAGGAGCAGGAGGCAGTGGCAGCAGGGCATCCCTACTGAGTGAAAGAACAGAGGCATCTGCATGTGGCATCAAAATAGGGAGCACAGCCAAAGGAGCAAAAAAGTACAGTGGTAACACACAAACCCACAAGCATGAACCCAACACACAAACCCACAAACATGAGCCCAACACACAAATCCACAAGCATGAAACCAACCCACAAACCCAACACATAAATCCACAAGCATGAACCCAACACACAAACCCACAAGCATGAACTCAACACACAAACCCAACACACAAATCCACAAGCATGAACTCAACACACAAACCCAACACACAAACCCACAAGCATGAACCCAACACACAAACCCACAAGCATGAACACAACCCACAAATCCAACACATAAATCCACAAGCATGAACCCAACACACAAACCCACAAGCTTGAACTCAACACACAAACCCAACACACAAACCCACAAGCATGAACCCAACGCACAAACCCAACACACAAATCCACAAGCATAAACCCAACACACAAACCCACAAGCATGAACTCAACACACAAACCCAACACACAAACCCACAAACATGAACCCAACACACAAACCCAACCCACAAACCCACAAGCATGAAGCCAACAATACAGGCCAAAAGTGGAGGAATGGCATGCTGGAAAGTCAACAGTTAGTCTGATCATAAAAGTCCAGAACTTAATAATAAGTTAATAGATGTAAAGCTGCAAATGAATCACACATAGCAGGTGTGATTGGGGTGAGGTGTGTGTGAGGTGTGGGTGGAACGAGGTGTGGGTGGCGTGAAGTGTGGGTGGAGTGATGTGTGTGTGGAGTGAGGTGTGTGTGAGTTGTGGGTGGAGAGAGGTGTGTGTGAGGTGGGTGGAGCGAGGTGTGTGTGAGTTGTGGGTGGAGAGAGGTGTGTGTGAGTTGTGGGTGGAGGTAGGTGTGGGCCAGTCTGTTGCAAAAGAGTCAAAGTGGAGTCTCCTGGGAGCCTCAGAGGCAGTGGGAAACATAACAGTGTTGTTCCCATGGCACATGCTCCTCTGTAAACATGTCACGTCTGGCATGTTGAACAGTTTCTACACTTCTAAAACCAATAGTTCCTAAAGAACCAAAGAAGAACCAAAGAGTTCACTGTATCTTATTAAAAACACATGCTAGAAACCTTCAGTGGCTCCACTCTCTTGGGTTTTAACCCTGTATTTCTATACCTTTCTTGTTTGTCTCAGTGTTGAATCATTTACTGCAGTTACTGGATAACATGAATAACATGAATAACATGAATAACATTAATAACATGCGTTATGACCATAAACTAAACAGCAAGCCATGAGTAACAGAGGATAAGAAACAGGAGACAAGCACTTGTTTTATGCAGCTTCAAACTACACCACCACATCCTGAATTAGCATTACATCAAAAATAACTGCCATGTAGTGGGTAAAAAATACATCCATTTCTAAAAGAAAGAAAGAAGGAAAGAAATAAAGAAGGAAAGAAAGAAAGAAATCTGGGCGCAGCCTATTAACTTTGTTTGAATAAATGTTAAACTACTCACGTGGTCCTATGTTTTCTGAGTCAAGGAAACACTGGAACCTGAGGAGCAGAATAAATTCATTGTCGACTAGCATCAGCAACCGCTTCCAAATACCAGCGTCTCCAGGCAACCCATTCACAAAGAACGAGGAGCGCTGCTCTACGATAAGTTTTTGCGGTCAACATCACGATGAACGGGGCTGTACCCCCACTGGGCGACGCTCCGTTAATGCTCACATCTCGGCGCTGGTCTTTTTAAAAGGTATAGAAAAACACCTTCAACTTTCTCTAAATGGCGCAGCCAACGGTGAAACTGCGCCATAGATTGCATGATCTACATTTTGCAAAGGAAAAGTTTGCGTCAGTATGTAGCACCGTCGATGTGCAAAGGTCTGCACTGATCCGGCATCTTTGCAATTAAAGACAAAAATACAATAAAAAGGTGACATCAACGGACGAGCGTGGTTTCATGATCACCGATGACGGATCTGTTCTGTTCTTCCTACATGGTGACAGTCAGTTCTAGTCAGTTGTTTTAGGTAAAACAATAATAAGTGTATTGTTAATTTGATCGATCTGAAGATTAAGACACTTCAAACGTTCTATGATTATCCCAGCATCCGCCTCGAACCTTATTGAGAACCTTTAAATAGTCTTAGTACGCCAGTAAAGCTCTTGTTATTTTCAAAATCCATATTTGGTGAATATAAATTCGCAACATCCATTCCACAAAGCTTACACGCAGGCTTTTAAAATTGTCTGTCGTGGCCAAATAAACTCATTTTCAGACATGTTTATGCCGATAGTACCCTATTAAATAAGATGATATCGATCATTCTGAGAAAAAAAGTGGATTTCATATTCGTAATATAAACCTCTGATAATATAAATACGCACGTGACATCGTAGCGACTTGCAGAATCTCACACACCTCTCCTCCTTTAAAATCCTGCGCAAACTGGTTGTGCCCGAAACATTTGTGCTAAATGACGCACTATCGAACATAACCTGATATAACGGTACACATAATGCACAATAATATGTAGGTTAATGCCTGCACTCACGAGCCTACTTTGGAACCGCACCTTGCTCTTCTTGAAGATCCCCACAATGCTCGAGTAAACATGCAGGTTCGAGAGGTGCCTGTGTGTCTAAACTGCTTCACCCAAGCATGCATCGTCAATGCGGCAACTGTTTTGACTGGAAAACCAACGCTGCGCTCAGTTTTTTTCTCCTGTTTGACAAACTGTCAAAAGCAAAAACCGAACTACGCACGTCTAGGACACGCGCATGTCTAGGACACGTACGAAACAATAACTTTCCGTTATCTCGTGGAATTCTGCCAACTGTAACACAGTAACTCTGTCCGTAATTAAACTTACATTCTAGCATTATGTGAGTTGCCCTGTCAGACCAAATTTATTCGTGATACGCATCTTGGCAACTGAAGTTCTTCACGTTGACCTGATCTCCAGTGCAGACCAGTCCAGTAGATGTCGCCTCTGCCACTCGTTTTTCACGCTGAAAGGGAAAATACCGTTTAAAATCGCGAGATTCTCACATTTGCTTCTCTTCCAACCACTTCATTCCAGGTGGCAGGTGATGCTCCGGACTTCCCAAATTCCCTTAACGTAATTCAGACGGCACGAGTGTCGTGTCATAGCGCCTCAGTGGAACGGAGGACGCCAAGAAAAGCTTCTTGTTAGTAAACGGTATTATATGCAGCGTATCATTAAGCTTCGATGCCACTGTTTGACTAATGTGGGTTTTTTTAAGCAGATGCTGCTTCATTGTGACAGCAAGTACAGACACGCCATCTGTGCTTAATCTCACTGCTGTGCAGCAGTACACGCGCTGAAGTGTGCCCCTGACCCGTCTGCGTTACCACTGGACGGGAACGTGGCGGCAGAGCAATAGACAGGTCGGTTTTTTTTTAATGTCCTCTGTCCTTCGTCATTATGAGTAATTTATTTTTTCATTATGAGCGTTCCACAGACAAGAAGCTCCTAACGTGTCACAGTGTCCAGGAAAGATATGAAAAGCTTTATTGTTTTTTTTTTTTTTACAAAGCATTGCAAATATGGCAATTTTATTCTTCAAGTGTTAATACATGTACAAAATGCAATGCACTGAGCAACACCTTGTGTTAAATAAACACCTAGTGTTAAATAATACACAGTAACTGTACACAAGCCTCACATTAAATCCTGTCTCTTCACCTGATCACATGCACTTCATAGATGGCGGCTATGATGCTGTTTTGAACCAGTATAACCATTCATCCACTCAGTACCATTCTGCTGCTGCTCAGGTATACAAGGTATCAGGAAACCTAATAACACAGGAGTATCACAGGCACACAGGAATATCACAGGTGCTTTAAGAAATATGTACAATAGGCTTGACTGTTGAGTCACTGAAACTGACATATTGTGTTATGTCTTCAAAATGTGACTGGTTGGGGAGTGATGTACAGATGAGCTGTATTGTGACTGGTTGGGGAGTGATGTACAGATGAGCTGTATTGTGACTGGATGGGGAGTGATGTACAGATAAGCTGTATTGAGACTGGTTGGGGAGTGATGTACAGATGAGCTGTATTGTGACTGGTTGGGGAGTGATGTACAGATGAGTTGTGTAGTGACTGGTTGGGGAGTGATGTACAGATGAGTTGTGTAGTGACTGGTTGGGGAGTGATGTACAGATGAGCTGTATTGTGACTGGTTGGGGAGTGATGTACAGATGAGTTGTGTAGTGACTGGTTGGGGAGTGATGTACAGATGAGTTGTGTAGTGACTGGTTGGGGAGTGATGTACAGATGAGCTGTATTGTGACTGGTTGGGGAGTGATGTACAGATGAGCTGTATTGTGACTGGTTGGGGAGTGATGTACAGATGTCCTCACTTCCACATTCCATCAGTTCTTTTTATGGAGAAACTTCATTTTATTCCCTGCAAAAAAAAGAAGATTTTAAAAATGAAATTTCCCTCAGTGATTATAAATTAAACATGCTATATTAAAACAGACCACTCAGAAAGGAGGGCTTTTTCAACCAATAGTCTGTCGGTGTTCTTTAATGCAATACACATATTTGACTGAAGTATGTAAAGTGTGTGGCATGAGGTCAATTAAGTCCTATTAATAATTATTTTAATGAGAGAGAAACCTGTTCACTCACCTAGTCCTCTGAGAAACCTGTTCACTCACCTAGTCCTCTGAGAAACCTGTTCACTCACCTAGTC
>JAOYMR010000001.1:388790-399531 GCA_025802075.1 Tenebrosternarchus preto | reverse complement strand
GAGATACTTCATAACACACACTTCTGTGAGATACTTCATAACACACACTTGTATGAGATACTTCATAACACACACTTGTATGAGATACTTCATAACACACACTTCTGTGAGATACTTCATAACACATAAACACTTTGGTTTATCAGCTCCATTATTTCAGAGCTGAGAGGGAGAACATTTGCATTACAGTGAGCAGTGTGAGGTCAAACAGAGGGACAGAGATGCACAAGTCACATGTGCAGTGATTTTCTCAAAAAAACATTTCTGTTCATTTCGGAGCATTTGAATATCATTTCAGAGTGGAGCTTTTTTGTGAAGTACATGTTTCTAAATAAAATCAATCAAATAAAATGGTGTTTCCACAGGGCATGTGCATGAATCCAGTTTGGGGTTCAACACATAACTATAAGCATATAAACAACATTGCATAATCAGGATTATCGCATGTAATGTGTTGAAATTTTTTATGAAAAAGCATTTAAATAACTTACTCACAAAACATGTTTTGCATACCGCTGTTACCTGCTAGCTTGATGGCTAAGTATCTGAGCTATCAGTATAGTGTCCGATCAATCGGACCCTAACCCTAAACCCTAACACTAACACTAACACTAGCCCTAACCCTAACACTAACCTGTTGATAGTGGATGTGGCTACACCCCCACACTACAGGGGCCATGTACACAGATCAGCCGAATCAAACCAGCAAAACCAGACCAGCAGAACCAAACCAGCAAAACCAGACCAGCAGAACCAAACCAGCAGAACCAGACCAGCAGAACCAAACCAACTCCGGCTGTGAGTCAGAAAGGATCAGCGCAGACAGCAGTGATTCAGTGTGGTACATAAACACCATCCTGCAGATAAATGTCTGAGATAAACAACTCACCTACAGCAACATTTAACAACAAAGCACGAGTATGTTCACACTGTCCCTGTGACACTGCTATTTTAACATTGGTTGTGTATATGTGTGTGTATATGTGCGTGTTTGTGTGTGTGCATGTGTGTGTATGTGTATATGTGTATGTGTGTGTGTGTGTGTGTATGCATGTGTGTATAGGTGTGTGTGTGTGTATGTGTGTGTGTATAGGTGTGTGTGTGTGTAGGTGTGTGTGTATGTGTATGTGTATTGTGTTTTGTGTGTTTTTGTTTTTTTGTGTGTATTGTGTTTTGAGTGTTTGTGTGCTTCCTTTAGTGAAAACTAATCACAATCTAAATTTCCCAGTCTACTTTTCCAAATCTAATTTAACTTAATACTATTTGTTATAAAACATTTCATAGCTTGTGAAATGTGGGTAAGTCAAAGACATTTCCACCTTCACTCCCAACTCTGGCATGTTAGAACAGGAAAGGAAAAGTGGTTGATGAATGTTGAAAGCTGAGCCACAGGCTAGAGAGAAAGAACCAAGAGAGAGAAAGAACCCAGAGAAAGAAAGAACCCAGAGAGAGAAAGAACCCAGAGAGAGAAAGAACCAAGAGAAAGAAAGAACCAAGAGAAAGAAAGAACTGAGAGAAAGAATCCAGAAAAAGAAAGAACCAAGAAAGAGAAAGAACCAAGAAAGAGAAAGAACCAAGAGAGAGAAAGAACTAAGAGAGAGAAAGAACCCAGCAGCACCTAAAAAACTCAACTGTGAGTATAACAGCCTTATGAACACATAAATGTAGTTTGGACCAAAGGGTGGAAGCAGTTCCTTAGTTACACACACACACACACACACACACACTCACACTCTCACACACATATACACATACACATACACTCACACATACACACACACACACACACTCACACTCACACTCACACTCTCACACACATATACACATACATACACATACACTCACACTCACACATACACACACACACACTCACACTCTCACACACATATACACATACATACACTCACACTCACACATATACACACACACACACATGCTGGGGACCCTCCTGGGTTTCTGTTTTTCCACAGGAGTCTCATCTACACTGTACAGCACTTTTCATAGCAGGTCCTCTAACACAATATATCTAAGTACGTATAACCATCTTTACCTGCAGTCCACCCTGGCAATGAAGAGAACAGTCTTTTAACCACAGCAGTGGAGCATCGACCTGAGACGGCACACCGGTGATTAACCCTTTCCTGTCATCAAACAACGGCTCGAAACAGAAAAGTCAGGAGACGAGAGCAGTTCCAAGGGAACAGGTGACTCCAGAACAACAACACTGCTGATGGATTTATTAAGAATCCAGGCAGACTCTCCCCCGTAGGGCCTCATCTTCCTGGCTGCATCACAGTCTCGCCAGGTGGCTTATTTCTCTGAGCACTGAAGCAGAGCTTTGTAACCCTGAAGGTTGCTAGGGAGAGTTCCCATTCCACAAGAGCACATGAAGGGTTAAGTGATCACAGGAAGAGAGCAGGCACAACACACCGCTTCCTAACATGGAATGAGTTTTCTTTCTGTCAGATCATAAGGACTGAATATATGTTAGAGGCCACAGAAGCAAACATCACGTGCTGGGAAGTCCTGGGACTCGGGAGCTGTGGTCTCTCCCAAGGGGAGTTGTAGCAAAGTCCATAATGTAGGAGTCCTGTGTACACACCCTTGCGGCCCTAAGCCAGACCAAATCCTACCTGTCTGCCTGTTTTGTTTTGAATAGCGCCCGATAGTGGCTGTCACAGTGTAACATATTGCAACCAGAGCCCCAGCCATTATGCTCAAGGGTGTGAGCTCTTCAGAGCCAGGCGTTTCCCAAGGTAACCTCCCAAACCCAGCCTTGAAAAGGTTCACTGGCTGGACGTGTCTTTTTATGAATAAGAACATACTGTTTTGCCCTTGAAATTAATCTTGAAATATTTAGGGAAAATGTAGTAATTTAACTAAACACAGCACTACAATATTACAGGTCAGGACGGTTCTGCATGGTATGTTACACCAACCCATTTGTGATGCACAGAACAGGTCACAGCACTGTATAGTCCCAAAGTCATGGTCATTTTAATGACATCTCTATAAACTATATACACTCTATTGGGTTCATTGGTTTCCTGTAAACTGTTCTGTCCTGATGTGTGGTGATGCTGACATCAGTCAACCAGTGACCCTCAGATCACAGATCAGAAGAACCCACATACACACACACACACACACACACACACACACACAGGAAGTACATTCCTTCCCCTCACAGTCACTGCCTGCACCCCCCCGCTGCTGTTTGTTTAAACTAGACTCTGATTTGTGGAGATTTTAGACTTACACAAATAACCATCTCCCTAATGACTGGCGCAGGCAGTATACAGGATTCCGTGACTGAGCTGGTGTGCTGGGGGGTGGAGGGTGGGTAGCAGGGCTCTGGAGACCCTGCTCTACATTTAAACAGCCCCTGCCCAGCGTCCTGGGATCCGCCGGGCTCCTGGCTTGCTCGGGGACGACCCCTCCAACCCCTCCACGGCTCGCCCTGCGCTGAACCAGGCAGGGCTGGGTGCGGCTCAGAGATGCCTCCCCTGATTACTTCAGCAGGTCCTGCTGCCCCAACCACAACGGAAAGTAGAAAGCTACTATTACATAGATATCTTCTGCTCTGCCAGGCCGCTACGCTGGAGTTACCCTGCTCTTGGTATTTCATTCACAATCTCGCTTCTCCTTGATTTCTCTTCTCTCTCTATCTTAGAATGGCAACAGACAACAATTTCTCTCATCTTCTTGCATTTATATATACTTAAAAACTTTAACCAGTGTTAAAAAACTTATAGTGAAAGTTTCAGGAAAGAAGGAATGTTTTCCCACACAGGTCAGATGTTGTTCTTGGGCTGAATTAGCACATGTGACATCGCAGATCAGTGAGGAAAGACGGTATAAGGAACATCTGCTACAACTGCTGCCTGCGATGGTGGTGAGACCAGCTCACTCTGCCAGAATGGTGAGACCATGTTTGGCCTCTAATGGGAGATGTTTGTCATGCTCAGATTACGTTTGCTAAATAACCACAGCTGCACGCTGCTAACAGAACAGCCAACGGTGAGGTCACAAGCTCAACTCCAGGGTCTTACCTGAGTTTGTCAGCCACAAAGATAACCCTCCGCTCCAGCAGAAGAGAAGCAAACACACGCAGCACCTGCCTCACACTCAGGCAGCTGAAGAGGCTTTCAAAGTCCACATGTTCCAGTCTGGAGTCTGTGGGTCTCCTCAACTCAATCACCTGCAGAAGGAGTGTGACGCTAAATAAATGCTAAAAAATAAAGGTCAAAGACCTGCAGATCAAATGACCCCTATTGACCCCACTACAGAATCCACCCTTACAGTGGTGCCTCAGTGGTTAAGGCACTTGCCTAGAAATCAGAACATTTCTTGTTCAAGCCCCATCTCTGCCAGGTTGCTACTGCTGGGCAAAAACCTTAACCCTCAATTACTCAAGATGTATCCAGTCATAATTATAAGTTGCTTTAGATAAAAGTGTCAGCCAAATGTATATATTTGAGAGTACTAAAATTTATTGTAATTTGCCTCAGTTTTGATTCAGATGATGCTGACTGTGTGGTGCTCGGGTGGGGGGGGGTCAGACCTCATTGCCTGCACCAGGCATGAAGGTTTTCACTTTGATGGTTTTGCCAGGGGCAGGGAAAGGAGATTCCATCAAACCCCGCATGAAGGGGTAGACCAAGGCTGCCGAGATTCTCCTCCGTCTCTCCACCTCATCCAGGATCTGTGAGTACGGGCACCACACATACGTCAGGAGGCTTTCAGGAGCATGTGCTGTGAAGCCTCATAGTGCTCTGGCCAGCTGTTTCTCTTCAGATATGGAATGAGTAGGAATGGATTTTCATTATCTGAGCACACACAGCAGAGCCATGTTTTCCATCCACGCTGTGTGTTTTCCACCCACGTTGTGTGTTTTAAATCCACACTGCATGTTCAGTGTTCAACAAAAGTGGCTCATAATCAGTCACTCATAAAACATTTTTCCATCTCACTAATTTTTCCAATTGAACATTACGATAACAGAGGGATGCGGTGTGCTTGTCTTTATCTTTACATTTTCCTGGATTTTCCAACATATTCCAATCTTTCCAATTTATGAATAAACAGCACCAGACACAAAGAACTTTGTAAGATGGACTATAAGACATTCATTTCAGGAGGAGGACTGAGAGGGTAAAGGTTAGGGCAGGACTGAGATAAGGTGTAAGGATTAATGTGGATGCCAGGTGAGTAGAAGGTTATGGGCAAGAAGAAGTGCTGGGCAGAGGTTCAAGGGGAAGGTGTGAGCTCACCTTGGAGAACAGGTCGAAACACCCCAGCCTGCTGATGACACAGTACACCTCCGGGAGCCGAGGACCCTTCCCACATGGCTGTGCGGGATCACACACACAGAAACAGCAAAGAGCATGTGAGCAAAACGAGGTGCTCACTGTAATCCCCACGCAGAGAGAGAGACACACCTACACATTAAAGGACTTTAAAAATGTTTGGAAATGTAAAAAGCACATCAAAGTGTGCCGGTCTGCATGCTGTTTAATAGACCTTTTAAAGAGCTTCTGTAGGGACTGGATTGTTAGTGAAAGGTCTCCCCTCATATAACAAGGATTAAGGCTCAGTTTTATGAACTGACTATGGCCAAAGCTTTACTTTCACCCACTGTGATTCTCTGTGAAACCAGGCTGGAAAAAAGGCAGTAATCAGTGTGGAAAACCTCCCATTCTCACTCAATACCAGATGTTATCACCAACACTACTGATTAGCCATCTACAGCACAGCCTTGTTCTAAAATTCTGTCAAGTGATGAGTAGAATCTCTGCACACACACACACACACACACACACACACACACACAAAAGAATTCTCCATTCCATTTCTCCATATTAGGTCATTCTCCTCTGATGCGTTTTTATAAATGGATGATTAAGAGAAGCATGTGGAACTGGTCTGAAGTGCTGAGGAATGCTTCCCTCGTGCCAGTCCTGCACCTCCACCACCAACACCACACACACAACCCTGCACCTCCAACACCAACACCACACACAGCCCTGCACCTCCACCACCAACACCACACACACAGCCCTGCACCTCCACCACCCACACAGCCCTGCACCTCCACCACCAACACCACCCACACAGCCCTGCACCTCCACCACCCACACAGCCCTGCACCTCCACCACCCACACCACCCACATAGTCCTGCACCTCCATCACCAACACCACCCACACAGCCCTGCACCTCCACCATCAACACCACCCACACCGTCCTGCACCTCCACCACCCACACAGCCCTGCACCTCCACCACCGATAGCACACACACAGCCCTGCACCTCCAACACTGTATTTATAAGCTGTTAAATCCTCTCTGGGCAAAAGGAAATAAAGAAACTCCCAGCTCCCACTAGAGCAGCAGACCAACCATTATTAACTCCATTATAAACTCCATTATTAAGTCCATTATGAACATTCCTGGGTCCATGGCAGTGTATGACCAACCTGTTTGTAGTTTCGGAAACTTAAAATCTACCAAACACCACCAAACACTTAACACAGTACCAAGCCCTACCAAACAATACCAAACACTACCAAAGAAATGGAGCAGAGAAAGATGAAATGATGGGGAGAGCCGGGACTTACCAGGAGCCGCCTGCAGTAACCAAAGCGACGACTGCCATCTTC
The DNA here is from genome assembly GCA_025802075.1 of Tenebrosternarchus preto. NCBI lineage: Eukaryota > Metazoa > Chordata > Actinopteri > Gymnotiformes > Apteronotidae > Tenebrosternarchus > Tenebrosternarchus preto. Next base: position 392,871 of record JAOYMR010000001.1, on the reverse strand, counting down.
TCCAGTCAACATGAAGGAGAAGGTCTCACTGCAGCAAATCAAACACATCACACCCACATGAAGCAGATCTCACCGCCTCAAACCAAGCACATCACACCCGCTCGAAGGGGAAGGGGCAGCATTCAGAGCCACTAGAGTGGAAATGCCGTTTTCACTGGTAGTGCAAACAACCAACAAAAGGCATGAATACAGTTCTATTATTTTTATTGGATATTTATTAGATTAACATAGCTGGTTAAGAATTGTAAATAAACAGAAATCTGAGCAGGTTCATTTCTGGGTAAACACCTTTGCTACACGTTTGAAAAAGGTGCTGTCAAGCAGAAACTGAAAGCATGTGATTACTGATGTATAGTCAGGGGCAAAGGGCATGACAGGCAGGACCTGGGGGTGGGGCCTGAGCACTGGGGGGTGGGACCTGGGTGGCAGGGGCGGTACCTGCTGTACTCGGACACAGGGCTCCAGTCCTTGGCGTCGGGGAAACAGAACTGGGGGATGGCTTTCAGACGCTGCTCTGCCTCTCTCATCTGCTTCGTGGGTCTGTCCAGCTGCAGAAACAACAGGGCCTGCATCAGACGCTGGAGCAACAGCTTTTGATGGGCTCTGTTGCTGTTGTTGTTGTTTTTTTGAGGGTGGGGAGTATTTTGTTGATCCCTTGCCGACCTCGACTGCTATGTAAAATATGTTTGGAACGGGTCTTTTCCCATCCAGAGTCACGACCCCTTCCCTGGGCCCCAGCGCCCCAGTATTCCAATTCAAGGTGATGACATCATCAGGGTCGACCTTCTCACTGGCATAGAGCCAACATATTTTTAGGCTCTCAAAGGAGATACAGTCACTGAACCACATCTAGGCTAATTAAAGAATCTTTTCAGCATAACTAATCAGTTGATTGCTGTGGCAACAGTCTCCTGGCAACACCACTTAGTCTCTTCAGTCCAAAAAATGAAAAAAAGCAGCCTATCCTTAAATCTGGACCCTTGGCTGCTGTGCACATAAACATCTTTTATTGAAATGAAACAAAACAGAAATCGGAACCTCTTTAGGTTCAATGTGTTCGATGACAAACTAGTGTCCAGACAGCAGAAACATTCATTAAAGCCCATACATCAAGATGCTATCAAGTCATATTCTGTATGACAGCTGGAGAATCAGCAATAACCAAGGAGAACTTACAAGAACTTACTAGCCTTTCCAAGGTCAACAAGCAACAAATGTTAAGGATCTAACATCTACAGCAATGCTTCTGTGCACAAGCTGCATCAGTAAGTTTCTCTCCCTGAAAGAACCTAACAGAACATAAGCAAGGGTTTGATTCTCAGTGACCACACATGCTGCTCTGGATTTCAGCTTGCGCCAAATGCTATAGATGTGGGTCACCTTGGGGAACTGGTAGGAGACCTCAGGGGTGTATGAGTTCTTCATGGGCTTCTTCTTCAGCGATACCACTACAAAGTACTCAAAGAGCTCGCGCTCCTGCCACTCGAGCAGCTGCAGCTCCAGTGTGCGGTAGCTGGGTGCCCGTCGAAGCATGGACTGCACACGCACCAGCCTCTGTGTGTGGGCTGGAGAAGAGAACAGCCACAGTGAGCACACACACTGGAAATACACACACACACACACACACCTGATACACACGCACGCACCAGATACACACACACACACATGCTCCAGATACACACACACACACATGCTCCAGATACACACATACACACATGCACCAGATACACATGCATGCACACACCAGATACACACACACTTACACACCAATTTTCACTGATAAACTAATTATTATGTGAATATCATCCCTTAGTACTGATCCATTGGTGTGCGAAATATGTAGCTATTACAAACTACAGTGTTTGTGTCTTTTGTATTAACAGCTATGTACTGTGGATCAGAGCTATGTACTGTGGATCACAGCTATGTATTGTGGATCACAGCTATGTACAATCGATCACAGCTATGAGTAAAATATTGAGTTGTGACAAATCTAAAGGACAGTGAATCTGAGAGACAAAGGGTTTGACAACTGCAAAACTGCAAAAAAACAACCAAACCATTGAACCCAAACTCATCGCACAGCATGGGAACATTATTCACTGGTGTACGCTGACCTCTCACCTTTGAACCTGTCATCAGAGTCACTCTCACTCTCACTGTTGTCATCTACAAACAGAAAAAGAATTTGTTTGATGTCAGAGGGCAATTTAGCCCATCTCTGTTTGAGCCCCTGATTGAATGCTGGGGCGTGAGAAGGATAATGGCATTAAAAACATCACCTCTCAGAGAAGCAGCGTCAATATTAGACAACGAGAGTTTCTTTAGTGTCTTCTTGCCTCTTCTTGCACAGTAGATGGAGTTTATTCTCTGCACCACCTGATGGGAAACATTTCTGCTGGTGATCAAAGAAGGAACACTGGTAAAGTGCCCTAGGAACTGCTGCTAAAGTCTATGTCAGGATATGACATATTAAAAACTGCAAGTCTCCAACACTGAATCATGTTTCTGTGCTACACCCTGAGTGAACAGGACCCTCCATCCGTGCGGTTACGGTTGTGAGTCAGTTTACCACTGCACTGCTACTGAACGTAAATCATGAGCTACTGTGAATCCTGCTGTGTTGACAGAACTCCTGAGGGAAGCAGATGCCAGACTAACAGAGGCGGAAGAACTAAGAGCTGCCTCAAAACAAATATATCAATACTGGGAGCACCTTGAAACACTACTGACACAGAACAAAAAAGCACTTTGTGTGCAGCTATATCTAAAAATAACTGAACCAAATTACTTCATTAAGGTTTTACTGATTGCATCTTTACCTCATCTAATTTAATTTATAATGAGACTGTTGTTGATAACTTTTTAATCAAATGCATATTGTGCTCATTGTAATTTTCATTTCAGTTATGACTACTGGTCCAATGTCTCATGAGGGAAAACCACTGAAACGTAATCTCTGGGCCCTCCAGGACAGGAGTGTGTGTGCTGTGGCCAGTCGCCCTGTTTAGAGCAGTTATCTGAACTTCTACAACGAGCTCCATGTTTTTCATTTTCTGTTTTTCTTAACCTTGCAACTATATTTATGAGTATTAAAATGTCCTGTGGCAGAGAAGGACCTGCTCCCCACACAAACATCTGTTTTTAACCAGCCAGGCTCCAGCAGTAAAACAAACTCACACTAAACTCACTCTACAGACACACAGCTCCTCCATTACCATCAGCTAGTGTTAAACTGCTGGTGATCGAAGCAGAACATATTGCTTATCTGAACACTTCATCAACAGTGCATACACTAGTGCTAAATGCATTAAGGCGGGCTTGTCCTGGAGGTGTGTGCGCCCCAGACCTTGGGCACACGCCGGTGTCTGCGGGAGGACAGCGTGTCGCTCAAGCTGTCGTCTAGCAGGGCACAGGAGCCAGAGGACACGCCCAGCGCAGGACCCAGCATCCCGTCATGGCTGTGCCTCTTGATCAGGTAGGACGAACGGGGGTTGCTGGGTTCAGAAGGCAGCTGGAGAACATGGGCAAGACAAGGCACTCACTGCAGTTTACAGCACACTAAACAGGGAACTACAGTTCATCTCATCAAACACGCACAGTACATCATACAGGGAATTGTTTCAGGCCATATGATTCAAGCTTGAACCACCTGAAAAAAATTAATCACAGCTGAGTCATTCAGCAAATTAAGCCTTTTAGTGTTCCAGCACACAATTGTTTTAAGGTTTGTGGTGAAGATTGTCTGATCAATTTGTTGATTTGATGGATATACCTGAGGAGCTGCCGTGGACTTCCTGTCCTGGGGTGTCCATGTCCTATTGAGGGAGTCGTTAGACCTCTCAGGTAACGGGCGTAACTTGCGGCCCAGGCCCCTCCCCTTCTGATCCACTTCCTCATATGGATTCTCTTTAGACTCTACAAGCAGGCCAGAGGGGGTGGGGGGGTTGGAAGGAGAGAATTTTGATTGGATGTTTGAAGGTTGACAAGGAGAATTATATGTTGGTAAAATAAAAAAGAGAATAGAAGGAGTTGTTTTGTGGGGGGCGACCGGAGGAGCGGGTGTGGGGGGGTGTTTGTG
>JAOYMR010000001.1:366635-382904 GCA_025802075.1 Tenebrosternarchus preto | reverse complement strand
ACTACAGCACTCATTATGGACTACAGCACTCATTATGGACTATAGCACTCATTATGGACTACAGCACTCATTATGGACTACAGCACTCATTATGGATTACAGCACTCATTATGGACTACAGCACTTATTATGGACTATAGCACTCATTATGGATTACAGCTCTCATTATGGACTACAGCACTCATTATGGACTACAGCACTCATTATGGACTATAGCACTCATTATGGACTACAGCACTCATTATGGATTACAGCTCTCATTATGTACTACAGCACTCATTATGGACTACAGCACTCATTAGGAGGTTAGTGAGAAGCAAGAGAGAAATTAAAGAATGTTTTACAGAATTCATACTAAGCATTGCATACTTGCAGATGTTCAAGCAATGTCAGCACTAGAAAAACAAATTAAAGAAACAAATTCTAAATCATACATTAAAAAGATGAGAATAAATCTGTATGATACATGATACAAGCCCTAAGTGAGCAGCCAAAAGCACTACTGCTTAATATGGGAAAATGAAGTTCTCAGAAGCATTTACAGAAGAGTTCCTGCTTCCCGTCAAAACGCCTAATGGACCCTCTCAGTGATGTAACTGAGTTTGAAACATAAAAGTCTCAGACATGGTAGAGACCAGTCAGCAACTATGCATTAGAAACAACACAATAACACAAAGTTACAGCTGCATCACATGAGAGTTTTGCCATCAAGTTTATTTCTGAATCATAGGACCTCATATATAGGACTTGACAAAATCATTGCTTCTCTGTACTTTTCTGAAATTGCCATACCAATACTCATCTGTGGCAGTATTCGGAGAACAATGCTAAACACAAATCATCAATATCAACCATACTAACTATTACTATTACTATTACTATTACATGCACATGTCATAACAAGTTGTGGGTAAAGGAATCGTATCTCTTACCTGTCCTGAGTTCTCTTGGATAAACTTTCCCCTGATTTGTGGTCGCGTGTAGTTGTAGAGGCTGGGATACAGGAAGCAGGAGTTTCAGAACTGGTGTGTAATCCGTTGCTTGATGAGTCCTTGTGGTTCCGATTAGCATCATACTCAAAGGTGCGTTTAGGTTTGGGCAGGGGGTTAACAGGGGTGCCCGGCGGGGCAGAGGGCAGCTCTGGGCTCAGGGCTCTGACTGAGCACACGCTGAACCTCTGCCTAATCCTGGAGAGTTTTTCTGGCCCGGAGCTAGTGTCTGGCTCCGTGGAAACCGAGCAGATGCTGCTCCGCTTGCTGCTGCAAGTGGTGTCCACGCCGTCCAGCCCACCGATGGTGAAAGACTTCTGCCGAGACTTGTCAAGGCCGTAGCAGCTGCTGAGATACTGTGGAGGAGCTGAGGAGGGACTGTCCTTCAGAGCTTGCTCAATCTTCTGTATCCTGTTTAAAACAGCGGACGTGTCCTTGCGAGCCGACAGAGAACGGAGGAAGATCCCAGACATCTCTGCTTTTGTATTCCTCTTCTCTCTCGCTCTCTTCTGGAACCGTCCAAGGCACTCTCGATCCGAAGTCCCTTCCTCTTCCTCCGTCTCTGGATAGGAGCACTCGGAAAAAGCTGTGCTCGTCCTCCGTGTTCCTTTGAAGTCGAAGGTCTTTTCACTGCAAGGAGAAGCCAAGAGGCCGGGGCAGCCTTCGCTTCCATCCCCAGGCCTCTTCTCCAAGCACAGACTCATCCTAGACTGCACCTCCTTACGGCATTCCCATTCTGAGATCTTCTTCCGGATGGAGTCAGATGGGGAGCTTGTCCCAGTGAAGCTGAGTGAGAGGCTGCGCTTGTGGCAGAGGTTAGAGAGTGTACTCCAGCTGAGAGGCTCAGGCCCCAGTCCAGCACCCTCCTGTGGCAGGTTTTCTTTCTGCTCCTGGTCTCCTCCAAAGGTTGTACCCTTGTAGAGGATAAGCTTCTTATCCAGACAGCCAATGCTCTTTGCCTTGGTGAGCCTGCTTTGGGGATCGAGCTCGGCTGGGAGCCCGGGTCCGCTGCGCAAGCTGGCGGTCTTATAGCTCCAGTTCCTCTGAGAGCAGAACTTCCTGTCAGCTTTGGTGTATCTGCCCTGCAGACTGGCGTCCTCGGTGTCGGTGAGCTGTGAACCTAACGACTCCTTAACCGAGGGAAGAACAGCAGGCGGGGACACAGACTGGCACCTGAAATGAGAACAGGAAACACAGTGCAGTTGACAACTCTCCCAGAGCAGCAGGGCAGCTTCTTCTGACCCAGCAGATAGCCTGACAGAAGCAAACGCACAGATGAGTTGAGCGTGGTCCTCAGTCGCTCTCTGTGAATGTGCTGAGAAAGTAAGCGTGGAATTCCTACCATTACCAAAAGGTGCTCTCTGCCTGCCAATGAGGTAATCCACATACCTCTACAGGCAAAAAGAAAAAAGACTCCACAGAAAAAGAATAAACTCTAAAATATGGATACAGATTTCAAATAATAGACAGAGTTGGCCTCATCACAGGTTTGGTGGAAAGTACCACAGCAGTTTGACATCAGTTTGGCAAAATGATATCCCATGTCACGGCAAAACAAACACAGCATAGTAAATCGCATGTGTGGAATTTTCCACATGATTAAAATGATTTGGTGAATTTATATGGACCTCGCACACAAAAGCCATGGGAAACTGTCAAACATACAGATTAAAAATGAACCTACCGTTATCTGTACATAGACATCTCTCTGACGCTTGTCCCATGTATTTACACTTTCACAAACAGCCTAAGACTAAGACAGACTACCTGAGACTCCCATCGTCACTCCCAGTCTCACCAGGCAGACACTACTCACTTGCTGAGTAATGGCGTTAAGGACTCCACTGTCCTCGTTCCAGTCTCAACACAAATGCATGTCCCTCCCTCGTTTCAAAATCTCCTGCGATTCATTCATGAGAACTGAGACAGTGGGACTTAACTCGGCCACTCCTCAGTGAAACCAAGGCAGCCAGATCTGATGTTACATTGGTGGTTAGAATAATAAGTGAAAGTTGGGTGGAGGCCAGGAGTATGATCCAGACTGCAGGTTGGGGCAGAGCATTCAGCGCCTCACCCTCACCACCTTCCTCCCCGTGGAAAGAGAACCGTGACCACACCTGGAGCCCTGAGGTCCTGGTATGACACCAGCGCTCTGGTTTACACAACACACCACCACTTGGTGTGAATAGCACACACAACCTGCAGTCTTCTAAGTCTCGACCATGGAATGATCATGGAAACGCGGTACGCATTATTCATCCGTGGATCGCTTTGATTCAGCACATGTGCTCCTCTCAGGCTATTATTTATGGTGCTATCATGTTCACCTTGCTCTTCATTATGACGAAAATTAATCACACTTACAAGAAACCCAAGTGCAGTCCATTTCCAAGCTGATAGTTTTCTCAATGACCAAGTTAATCAGCTAAGACAGTTCAATAATATGAGCAGGAATCTTGGATTATATCCTCATACAGCATATGTGACTTCTTCAGTTTAATCTCTTATTTCTGCTCCCATCTTAAAACTTAAAACCACATCAAAACTGGATCAAACAGAAGTAGCAATTCTGTGGCGTCAGCCTGCGCTACAGGGAATACCACACTAAAGAGGTTCAGAAGCTCAGCTTATACTTTGGTCCAACACAAGGGACGTCATGATCTCTCTGCAAAAGTCATGGTCCAACAGAGTGGTGACATTTGTGAAAACCACAGGGGGCTGTTTTAACATATCTTGAGACTGAGTGGACATTCTTGAGGACTAACTCTAAAATTTACTTCTGGTTCAAAAAGCCATTATTTTGTTCCAGATCATCAAAGAGACACGTAGTCGCCTGATCAGGCAAAGTGGGATGAAAGGACTATTCATAAAGGACATCGTTTAATCAGCTCTGCTATTGACACAACCTTTATGCAAGCATGGATTCCCAAGGCCACAGGTGTCCAAGGTTTCCTCTTTATGACTGGGAACGGTCACTTCCACTGCTGGCCAGGAGTGTAGCAGAGCTTTACCCTGACCTGCTCTCTGGGTCTTGGTTTCCAATTGCAGGCAACTCTTTGGTCACATGCACAAGCTTGGACACTCCCAACAGGTTGAGCTGTGCTGTAACTGAAAAGACATCCTGACTGGTTTCATATGAGGGGTGGGATCCTTCAGCTACAGTGAGATATAGGAGTCCTATCTCTGGTGGGATAAGGGAGTCCTAACTAGCACAGACTAAACAGGCGGAAGGCCAGGTAGACAAATGCAAGTGTCATAATAATACAAATATGTGTTTCATCACTAACAATCTTCTTTACACTGCATCAAACATTCCTGATGCAAAAGCAAATATTCAGCCAGGCATAGAATAACACAGCAAGCTAAAAACTCCCCCTACAGGCCTGTCTGGGGCATGACTCCAAAAGTCATAAAAATCATTTCAACATTCAACACTGATCTTGCAACATGCTTTTTCACATGAAAGGAATACACTGGATCCAGAATCCTGTCATGGATCCCACAGTGAGTTTGTGTTTGTGGTCTGAGGAGGGTCTTTGGAAGCATGACCAGGGCCAGAGAAAACAAGCCCAGCTTTGGAGCACAGAGAGCAGGCAGACATGGACCGAGAGCAGGCAGACATGGACCAGGGGCAGGCAGACATGGACCGAGAGCAGGCAGACATGGACCGAGAGCAGGCAGACATGGGCCGAGAGCAGGCAGACATGGACCAGGGGCAGGCAGACATGGACCGAGAGCAGGCAGGCACGGCCCAAGAGCAGGCAGGCATGGCCCAAGAGCAGGCAGGCACGGCCCAAGCAGTGTGCCAGGGCTGCTCGGCCTCTTCCTGGATCCTGAGGGCCATTCTGACCACAAGCCATTTCCTGTTTCAGGGCTCTGTCATAATAGAAGACCTACGGGGCACCGCTAACACACATCAAAAGGTAGAAGAACTAATGAGCCTCAACCAAATTCAGCTCCCACAAACATATGGACCTTTCGTCGGGAGTGAGTTTTGTTTTATGTTTTTAGCAACTTTCCCATGAAATGCACATGTGCCATGATTACCTATGAACATCCACATAAATCTTCCTCCTCTGCTTGGTACCGTGCCTGTAAAGACTAGGTTTAATACTAGACCTTATTTTTAGTCCCATCTGAGAGAACAGGGTAGGAAAAACTATACAGCAACTTAAAAAAAATCACATCAGCTCACATAAATCACGGGTTTGTTTGTTAAATATTTCTGACATTATAGAACCTCTGTTAAGTCATTACAAAAGCAGCTCCTCTTTCACTTTCTCTCCTGGCAGAGAACCCTGTTGCTAAGTGATGGCTAGATTACAGAAACTTTTATCATCCAGTTCTTGGTTCTTGCAATTGCTGAGAATATCATGATACTCTACATGACCGTCTCAGAAAATGCCATCAGAGTCAAACGATAGCGATAAGCTATTCTGGCAATCACGCAGTGATCATTTAATGAAAATCTTCTACAAACATCCCGATAATAACAAATCCTTCTGGGAAAGCAATGCAGGTTTAGGATGGTTTCATTCTGTGTTAGAGCTGAAACATGGTATTTGGCTGTGAAGAGTTAAAACCCTCATCAGAACTAGTCTTGATGTTACATCCAGAAAAAGAAAAATCCACATAGATGATTTCACTTCCGCTGCTGGGCTTCTTGGTTACAGCAGGAAAATGTCTCAACATGTTAACTTTAACGTGGTTCTACCCAGAGGACAGATTCTGTTTGAACAGGTGCCTATTCAAGAACAAAACAGACAATATTATCTTTTCTGCCAGAGCATACAGCATTTAGGAGAGACTGAGTTGCACTTTATGGAGTTTATAGTTGTCCTACAGCACAATCAAATGGCTTTTATAAGACCCATAACCCGTGGGTGCACATTATTCTTGTGCACAAAGTCTCCAAAGTGATTTAACCTGTTTTCAGTGGCCTGCTTTGCCAGGGTTTATTGACCATGGTACAATGCTGGAGGAAATCCATCAAAGATGAGTAACGCACTGCCAGTGATGACCAAGTGATTCCTGTGCTCTATGAAAGCACTGCATCTTCCACTGTACGATGAGTCAATGTTGTGCACTGCTTCTGGGAGGCACAGGCCCGTCTCGGCTATAACACCCACTTGTCAGGCTATAACACCCACCTGTCAGGCTATAACACCCACCTGTCAGGCTATGGCACCCACTTGTCAGGCTATAACACCCACCTGTCAGGCTATAACACCCACCTGTCAGGCTATAACACCCACCTGTCAGGCTATGGCACCCACCTGAGGGCTATGGCACCCACCTGAGGGCTATAGCACTCACATGCTGAATTATAATGCTCACCTATTAAGCTATGTAATAGACCAACATACCCTGCTAGCCTGGACTACAAGCAGTAATGATCATCATGACATAGCTCAACTTTTCTGGCTATGATGCTCACCTGTCAGGGATCTCCGGCGGGTTTTTAGCCTCTCCTGCTCCTGCTCTGGCTGCAGCCTTCGAGGTCTTGTTGGCAGTCATCACCTCCTTCGGGCTGCCCACTCTGAAAGGGCAAAAACATACAGATTTTGATTTACCAGCCAGTACAATAGATCTGTAAGAGTCTACCTGTAGTAAGTGATGCAACATTATGTATGGATATGGCATTATATATATGGTGATATGGATATGGTGAGAAACTTTAGGTTTTTTTTAACGTTCTAGATAATGGTATTTGAGTCAGTACAATGTAATACACTATTAAAGGACAAGAATACACACTGGTCTAGATAGCTCAATCACATCTTGTACTGTTCTCTCCTTATACCTGTCTTTCTTAAAGAAGTACATAATCTGACTGTCACGGTGGCCGCCCTGGCCGCCTCCCCCGTCCCGTGTCAGTGTGGGTGTGTCTGTGTGGAGGTGTGTTCTGTCATCGTGTTGTATGAATGAGTGTGTGTGTGTGTGTTCGACAGTGGGCGTGGCGTGTGAATGAGCTTGTGGTGTTTGTGATATGTTGCACCTGTGTCTCGTCAAGGTGAGTGTTTATTAGCGTGTCTGTTGCACAGTGTGGTGTGGGTTTTTGATGTAGTGTGTGGAGTTAGTCTTTGTTGCTGTTTTCGTCGTCGTCATAACGAAACCGAGAATAAAGCGGTTTTCATATTCTTCCAAGCACGAGTCCTGTCGGCTTTTTGCAATCCTCCGGGGCTCGCTCGTTACACTGACAGATTCAATGGTACAGTTTACATCTGCATAACACAATAAACAAATACACTGCAGAAGACAAAGCTTGTATGGGATATTTTTGAAAAGAAAAGGAAATAAAAATGAAAAAGATACACTCTGAATCAGACATACCTGAATCAGACACACCTGAATCAGACATGGAGGAAAATCCCTACAAGTTAGTTTAGACCTGTGCTACTCACAGGATCAGTTATATACAAAAACAAGGAACACATTTAAATTAGGATACAAATATATTACACTGAAAAACAAACAAACAAACAACAACAGAGCCTAAATGATCAGGGGATTTAAAGATCTAACCTGCTAATTAATGCTGTTTCACATCAGAGAACCAAATAAACGTTTACACAAACGTACTTGAGAAAAAATATTGATCTGTACTGGTTAAATATGCTTAAGGCAACCACCAACGCATACCATAAATTGATTACCATAAACTGATAACTTTGAAATGGGTTTACACAATGCTTCAGTGAGCAGTCAAGCAGATGGCAGTGTAAGTTCATTTCTGAGGAAGGGGCTCAAGCTCAAACCAGGCTGGCAAAATAGATTCTGTTTGCAAACACAGAACAATGGCAACAATAGTGCAAGGGTAGATCTTTGACGCCCTGCAGGGCACCGTGTTTCTCGCAGTGTTTGAACAGCAGAGCCACGGCTCACACAGACAAGGTCTCATAAAAGAGTCGTCCTGCTTTCCCATGAACACCTGCATCTAGAAAATGTAGGTGTAAAAAAATTACCGTAGTTTTTTTTCTAGCAGATATTAGTATTATAAACTGTACACAAAAGTGTTTGTTTCAGTGATCTGAGATTATCGGGTAAGATAATCACTGGATTCAACAGAGCTTAATCTTCTTTTTGTTCCTTTTGTGACCAAACCTCTCCGATTAGTAGAAGACCACATTTCTTTTCAAATGATTGTGCTTCCAAACAAAGTTGTTCATATGACAGACATGATAGTTTTTGAATACGGGCCTTGGGATGTCTGAATGAGCTACCGTGTGTTATCCTGATCTGAGATCAGAGCCTTCTGGACCACAAAAACAGTTTACACTAGTGGCAGTGCAACAGCCAATCAACATCTGCCCCTGACTTATACTGCCTTTATAATACAAGACATCTTACTCAACATTCTCCTACTACCACAGCACCAGATGTTGAGCTTTTTTTCCTCCCATCAGCTTGCAAGTCAATCTCTGAGTGAACAACATAACATCCACATGGCAAAACAACACCTCCCTATTAGTGTGTTTTTGCTCCTTTACTCTCCAGAATCAATACACTGGTTTATAAGGAGATCAGGGTGAGAGTCACTCTAATAGGTGTTGTGGATGCTGTGTTTACAGAAGCTGTTGTATGAAGTAGCGAGCGAGACACTGAGCGAGACACAGAGCGAGACACTGAGCTAGGCACTGAGCGAGACACTGAGCGAGGCTCTGAGCGACACACTGAGTGAGACACTGAGCGAGGCACTGAGCGAGGTACTGAGCGACACACTGAGCGAGGCACTGAGCGAGGCACTGAGCGAGACACTGAGCTAGGCACTGAGCGAGACACTGAGCGAGGTACTGAGCGACGCACTGAGTGAGGCACTGAGCGAGGCACTGAGCGAGACACTGAGCGAGACACTGAGTGAGACACTGAGCGAGGCAGTGACGAAGCTGAAAGCTCTACAGAGACGGAGGAGGGGAGCGACAACATTCCTGCTGTCAGCCATTTCCTGTTTCAGAGCGCTGTGAGATGAACTCGCATCTTCATTTCAAATCTAAGACGTGGACTGGTCTGTTCTGAAAACTGCAGCCTGGGTTTCTGCCCTTTCTGTTCTCTTCTCCCTGCAGAAAAGATGTCCCCTATAGGCTGATGTGTCTTAGGAACACATGGAACTCTTAAAACTCCATAAACAGTTGTCTCTCCCTGGTGTAATCTATCAAATCAAACAAAAGCTGGATTTCTGTTTACATCTTACGAGCTGAACTTGAAAATGTCAAGGGTTTAGCCGTATGTGTGCTCCTCCAGAGCAAACGGATAGTGCTTTTACTAATACCTTTGCTTAAAATATTACTCAATAGTTTTTTTTTGCCAAGATGCTGCTGTCATTGATGCATCATATTGTAATTGTAAGTATTCAGCATACAACTGGTTCTCCCTAGAAAGTTTTAAAGTGGTCAACATGGAATGAACACAAATGAGCTCAAATGGGACAAAACATTATCGGCTACAAATGTACAAACCCTGCAAAAATACTGATAAACCTGTGGTACAACACCACCTAAAATACTGATAAACCTGTGGTACAACACCACCTAAAATACTGATAAACCTGTGGTACAACACCACCTAAAATAAATACTCTCTACTATTTGTCATGTCTTTCCAACACACTACCTTTTAGATGGAACAGTTTTTTTTTCCAATGAGTCTGAATATTTTCGTTCATCTGTTGAAGGAAAAACAGCTGTAAAAATATCATCCACTGAGTTGGGAAATATATTAGGAGTGTTAAATCATCTGGATCACTAAGCGTGAAGCACAAACTCAGTTGCGTTGCAGCTCACCATGGCAGTGTCCATCTCCAGACAAGCTCCCAAGCTTCCTGTCGAGGTTCTCTTCAGCTCTGACTGACACCAGGATGTGTTCCTAACTTTGAGGTGCTTTTGCAGTTCCTGTCATTGCTGTTAAAGGCAAGCTACCCTCCACAGGTCAGAGTCAGACTACACCACATGACTCTCTTTCACAATGTCAGATTAGCTGATCACAGCTGCAGTTCAGGAATCATAACATATCTACCAACACACCAGGTTACTGAAGCACCTCCTGCTATTTCTTACCAACATATAGTCTTGGTAAGAACTCTGTCATGGTGCTCCCTCAATAAAACAGACAGTACTACTGTAATTAACGGTGGATCAGGCAGGGCTCTTTCCTTTTTCACTGGTCCACCTCACTGGAACAGCAGGATCTCCATCTCCATCCTTTTTTGATCAGTCATCCTACTGGTCAACGTCAAACAACGTATCATAGGAGATGTCAGCTCGAGAAAACTCGTGTAGGCTGACAATTCAAACACATTTGTCTTTCCGTCAGGCAGTGGTGGGCCGCCTGGAAGCAACATCCCTGTTCTTCAAACCCACCCCTCACTGACAGCACTAATAATCCCATGCTGGAGACCTTTGTCATTACCTGCGTGTTCTGCAGCCTGTATGTCCATGAAAAAGCAGCATAACCAGTTCAAAGGCTACGACGGCAGAGGAAGCTTCCTACTTTAAGGGCTAATAAAAGCCCCTTCACATAGATGCTTCCCATCACATCAGCATAGATGAGAATTTACTGAATATGTGCCAAAGCAATAGTTGTATTATAGTGTTGAAATTAACTTGCTTTATCATACAGAACAGTCAAGGAGGCCTAGTTTATCAACAACAGAGAAACAGACCTTCTAACATCTCAAGATCTTAAACATCTTGAAATTTCTTGCAGACAATAATATAATGGTAACATTCACCACATGACACAGTCATTTAATCTGTAAATCTAATACAGATGACATTTTTCATCCTTCATGTTTTATGAGCATGCTTTTTAAAGCTTTTTAAACTGTATGGTAGTTTCAGAAATGAGAAGAACAGTTCCTTATTTCAGAGGTGGAGTCCCACAATTCTGAGGCTGTGGTGATGCGGCAGACGGAAGCCAGCACACATTTAAGGGTTGGATTTGTCCCTCACACTTTCTCCACCTCACCCTAGAGGCTCAACACCACAACACTGTGTCACACAGTAATTAACCAGTTCATTGTCTTTACAAGGGTGATGCTGTAGTGCTTCGTGTAAGATTTACGTGAACAGCTGCAACTTCCATGATGCGCATATACGTATATCCAAGGTAGAGAAAGGAAACCTCTTTTCTTGAGAAGAATGTGGTTAAAAAGTAAAGTTCTTTATCACAGACTCAAAACAAACCCTATCTGAGCTGCACACCCCCGCACGAGCAGCCTGGTGGAATGTTCCAGGGTCAAACAGCAGGGCTCTGGCCTTGGCAATTAACAGGGCAACTTGTTCACAAAGCAACACACCATGAACAGGAATGCACTAATATTTACACACCATGAACAGGAATGCACTAATATTTACACACCATGAACAGGAATGCACTAATATTGGCCTTGTCCATCAAATGCATTTAGTACAAAAGGGAAAGTGGAAAAGAACTGGGATCTGTGGTGAAACCAGTGATTAATACGATCAATGATTAATACGTTGTTTTACTCTGATGGATTCATGGAATGTCAGAATCTCTGTCACACCCTATAAAGGAAGCATATAAATCACTTTTTATTCAGACACTTGAAGGACAAGAATAAATCAAAACTGCCACAAGCGAATCAGTCAAGCCTGCCTGCCGAAAGAATAGGCTGTAGTAAACAGGCGGTACTAAGAACAGGCTGTAGTAAACAGGCGGTACTAAGAACAGGCTGTAGTAAATATGCGATACTAAGAACAGGCTGTAGTAAACAGGCGGTACTAAGAACAGGCTCACTGTAGTACATCTGTCATCCACTACACCTTACTGGCAGACAGAGTTTCCTTTTATTGCTGATTGGCTGCGTCTGTGGTTATAGAGTCCACTATCGGCCAAGAAGACCAGGAGCAGAACACAGCGCATTCTCAGTGTATACTCAACTCGTTCCAGACATCACAGAACTAGACTGGACTGGACTGGACTGGACTGGACTGGCCCTTGTGTCCACCAGTGCCCATTTTGTCCTCTGATTTGATCCACCTTCTCCCAACAGCACTTTTGTTCATGGAATCAGACTAATCAGACCCAAGTGCATATGAGAGTTGGGGTTGGATTACTGTGTAAATACCAACAAAAGGAGGATCTCTTTGCAAGACACTCAGTTTCCCACCATCATATGGTGCTAATCAAGAGCTCACAGGATATCCATGTCCTGTATGTGGTACATCGTCATGCTAGTGTCATCCAAGAGGGGATTGAGGACATAAGGTCTGTGTGTGTGTCATGTTTAAGGTCTGTGTGTGTGTGTGTGTGTGTGTGTGTGTGTGTGTGTGTGTCATATTTAAGGTCTGTGTGTGTGTGTGTGTCTGTGTGTGTGTCATGTTTAAGGTCTGTGTCTGTGTGTGTGGCATGTTTAAGGTCTGTGTGTGTGTCATGTTTAAGGTCTGTGTGTGTGTGTGTGTCATGCTTAAGGTCTGTGTGTGTGTCATGTTTAAGGTCTGTGTGTGTGTGTGTGTGTGTGTGTGTGTGTGTGTGTGTGTGTGTGTGTGTGTGTGTCTCATGTATAAGGTCTGTCTGTGTGTCTCACGTAAAGTGAGAGTTTATCAAACACTCGTCCACCTGGCAGAATCCCTGGCACTGTTAATTAACTGTTAATTAACTGTTCAAAATCCTGACAGCAGGACGGAGCATCTCAGAGCCAACAGAGAAGCTGGTCTTTGTCTTCTGTCTTCCTTTCACTTGGGTTTCAATGCCAAAGCTGCTGAGGTCTGGGACTTGTGAATAACAACGGAGGGGCTGTGTGTGATACGAGGCAGAGCAGGCAGAGTCGAGGCAGAGCAGATGAGGCAGAGCAGACGAGGCAGAGCAGTCGAGGCAGAGCAGATGAGGCAGAGCAGACGAGGCGAAGCATCTTTCCATGTAAAGCCTTTTCTTGCAGCCCAGGCTGTCAAAACTCACAGCAGCTGCACAGTCCACAAACAATACCCACAATGCCTTGCTCCCAGGGTTCCAACTGGACAGGCCAGATGGAACCAATTCTTCAGTCCCTTTTCCATTCCCTGACTTCCAGCTGTTTACAGTTGTTTTTTTCTAGGAATCAGAGAATGGATAATCCACATTCTGCATTTAGGAAAACTGTGCAACACTGGAACAAAGTGTTCTTCTCTTCTCTGCACCAGTTCTCTAACCAGTGCCCTAACCAGTCCTCTAACCAGTCCCTAACCAGTTCTCTAACCAGTGCCCTAACGAGTTCTCTAACCAGTTCTCTAACCAGTCCCCTAACGAGTTCCCTAACCAGTTCTCTAACCAGTGCCCTAACGAGTCCCCTCATCAAATTCATATGCAACCAAAGACCTAAACGCTGCTTTAGATTAGATTACATAATCTGTAATATCAGATTAGATTAGCTGTAATATCAGATTAAAAGTGAAGTCTGAGAAGTGAAGTTATACGCACCCTTTAGAACTGAAGTCACACTGACCCTTTAGAACTGAAGTTATACTCACCCTTTAGAACTGAAGTTATACTCACTCTTTAGAACTGAAGTTATACTCACCCTTTAGAACTGAAGTTATACTCACCCTTAAGCAGTGAAGCTACACCCAGCCTAAGAAACACCCCATGGGGACATTTATCATTTGGATGGAGAGACAGAGTGACCCTTTGTGACAAATATGGCATCCAAACCAATCCTCACCACTTCAAATAAAAATTAAGATTGAAATAACTGAACTAACCCTAACCTGAACCCTCTAAAAAAGTTTTAACAAACCTGTATGTGTTTCACATGTGGAACAGAATCTCGATGGCAAGTTAAACAAAACAACTCCATTCACATGGACGTGAATCTTGGTCAGTTATGATCAGCTAGATTTCCTGAAACTGTTTCCCAAAAGCATCATTACACAAAGATCAGCATTAAATGGTAGAGGATCACCCTGAAAAATCTCTCTATGCTAATATTATCTTAACACTACAATGCTATTTGGAAAGGGGGTCCAGGCTGATAATTTAATGTTAAAATGCACTTTGGTGTTACTTGTACTGATGTTACTGCAGACAGCTGTTCTGGTACTGTCTTCATACACTTCACACACAGTTAACAGGCACTGAACAGACGTAATTTACCTCTGCTCAGGTTTAAAGACACTGAATACAATCAAGGTTTCTGGTGTTTTAAGCTTTAGGTTAGATGCTGCATGCCTTGCTTCTGTCCTGTTTACACAGAGTCTATTAATTACTCCCTGACACGTCCTTGGGCATGTAATCCTGGGGTTGACTCCCCAGCTCCACGTCCTTGGGCATGTAATCCTGGGGTTGACTCCCCAGCTCCACAAACATGTTACAACCATCTTGTGCTACAAAGTGACTTTAAATGACAAGCGAGCCAGAACAAGTGCAAATAGTCATTTCCTGTTTAACTCGTACAGGCTGTGGATGAGCACTAGTGGACAGCAGAGTGTAGATGCAAAGAAGAGGAGGCCAAACTGACAGTGTTTGATGATGTCACCATGGTCGTACGTGAAGGAGAAGGAGAACCAAGCCTAACATCTAACAAGCAAACTTTTACTTTATGACAAACAACTTATCTGGGCCAAAAGGAAAGAGAGGAAGCTGACAGAGCGTCAACTAAATGCACAGAGACTCTCTGCAGTGCCAAAAAGAACGAGGAGGTTGTAAGGTTATTTGTTTTGTGTCAAATCCAAACATTGCTTCAGACCAACCTCAGTGGAGGCAGCTTGCAGCTAACCCACTACAAACCCTCAGATATATCCATATATGAACTGCCCCTGGGGCATAACGATACGAGCAGAAATTAGTGCAGCATGTAGAAACTCTGTTGCTGGATGCAGAGTTCAGTGTCTGGTGACATCCTGCCCTCAGCCGTATTACGCAAGCGCTGGACGGAGAACAGAGGGCCTCCCATGCCTGAGCTGACAACTCAGGCCAATGAAAGGAAAGGTCATTGTTCCATCAACACAATGGACAGTCTGTTCAGAGAGTGCACGAAAAAAAGCGAATACAGCTGCATGGGCTTCTTCAGCCGAAAGCGGGGGGCACGCGCTATTTTCACAACGCAATCTGGATCTGGAAACACCTATACAAGACTAGAGGGTTTGTTTTAATAAAGAGGATCTTGAGGTTGTTTCTGACAGTGATTGTGATGCTCTTCTGTCAACTTTCAAAAGGAACAAAATATTCGATTAGTTTAAACAATACAATCATTTTCTAATTTCGGACCGTAATGACAAATAATTACCTGCCTAGCGTCCTGTGAAACTTCAGTCAAAGCGCCGCATACCCATGTGCACTAATAATTCAATGTTTTGGTGCAGTAACTCAAATAAGATCCTATTTTAAACCCATTTATCTCCGAGAACACATTATAAAGTATTAATACAACGTTGTGATACAACGAAGTAGGTGGTTTACGCAATATTCGTTGTTTTTTACAGTGTATCGAAGTTAGAACATATAATCCACTACGCGACATCCGCCAGTTGAACTGGAGCCAAATGTTTTCAAGGGTCCGGCTGCCACTCTGTGAAAAAATGTTGCAGTTCGTGTTGTTTGTTAAACAGCCGAAGAGTAGATTAAACGGTTTACCTCAAAATGGCATTTCGTTGTCCAAGCCATTATGTCCAGTTTCTTACAAAAACATGTATGATCCTTTTAGAGGAATAATCGCAAAACGCAGCTATATGCCGGCAATACCTGGAACTTTTCCTTCAACTTCCAGTCATGCTCTTTCAAGCGAACGAAGCCCTCCCTTCTCCAGAAGGCTCTCTGCCTGAAGGCTGAGCTAGTTTCCATGGAGAGAGGTTGTTTTGCGTCCCCCACCCCCCACCCCACCTTTTTTTCTCCACGTTTTCTCACTCCTACACAAAACCGAGTAAGGTTTGCACAATCGATGCCACATGGCTGCTTTTTGCTAAGAGATTAAGCCACAACACGAGAGAAGCGGTAGTAGCAGCCCTGTCACTGATATTCACTTCGTCATGATACATTAAAACTTATTACTGTCTTCTGTTACAGGAGAGACCAAATGTAGCATAAACTGAGAGATTATCATTAAGTTTTTGCTGTACTGTTATCTGATGAATGGTAATACTTTGTCATGTGACAACTATACTGGTGAATGGTAATACTTTGTCATTATGACGTAACTATACTGGTGAATGGTAATACTTTGTCATTTGATGTAACTATACTGGTGAATGGTAATACTTTGTCATTATGACGTAACTATACTGGTGAATGGTAATACTTTGTCATTATGACGTAACTATACTGGTGAATGGTAATACTTTGTCATTAT
>JAOYMR010000001.1:346015-356313 GCA_025802075.1 Tenebrosternarchus preto | reverse complement strand
CCCCCCCCCCCCCCCCCCCCCCCCCCCCCCCCCCCCCCCCCCCCCCGCCCCCCCCCCCCCACGCCCCCCACCCCCCCCCGCACAAAACAAACAAAAAAAAAACCACAATCTCACACACTGACGAGATTTATCCACAGGGTGGCACTATATCCTTATGTCAATATTCAACTCCTGTATGGGTTCAAACCGTTTACTCAGTTTACCATAAGAAATACATTTCATTCAATATACAAACACTTCAAAAACCATACCTTTAGAATTTCTTGGTGATTTTCTGAGGCGTATAATCTCCCATCCCTAACTATGTCCTCAATAAGCTCTTGGTAGTCCTCTGAAAACAGAAGAGCAGAACAGCTCACCACGCGTGATCTCCGTCGCCAGCTCATCCCACCTTTGCCCTTCCCTTACCATCGTATGTTACGTAAGGCACTTGGAAGCCTTTCCTGCTGTTGCCCTCGTTGGACCTAAACTGGATCCACAGCTTCTTGGAGCGAGACGTGAAGGCGATGGGTCTCTCGTACGTTTGGCACGTCTCATATGTCGTCACTGAATTGGGCAGAGCTGTTGACACAGGAATCAAGATGTCCGAACGCTCATGCTCTCGGTAAAGACATGCGCAGCAACTGGAGAGAAGACTTTCGTTGCTCACTTTCCTAGTTAGTATCTTACAGGTTCAATGCCAGATCAGCAACAAAACAGAACCAAAATCACTTTTTGCTGAACACACAGGACTTTGACCTCACGAAGAACCTTGTGCTCGACTTACGGCCCTTCCGCATGACCAAGAAGTCTCCACAATCGTCCTCCACGGGGAGGAAGACCTCGGGCACCACGATGAGGATCCGGCGCTTGGGGGGTGGGCTGATGTTCCAGGTGCACTCGATGTTGGCTGGATACTCACCAGGGTAGTTGGGTGACTCGATGAAGCCGGTGTAGTCACCCAGCTCGCCTCCACAGCGCCTGTCTGGGGTGAGGTGAAGGGTCAAATGATTACTATTACTACTACTACAAAGCAAAACAAAAAAAAACAAACAAACAAAAAAAAAACACCATTTTTGATCCTTTTTTTGTGTGTGTTCCAAGATCAGCCAATTTTCCCCCACAAACTAGAGATCAGACAAAAATTGTGGAGCCACTTGGGGGGAATAAAGAAGAGTAAATCTGATTTCATCCTGGTTTCAGTACATCCACATTATTACAGACTTACAGAACTGATACCTGCCTGGTTCCCCTGTGCATGTTCTGGTCGGTGAGGTTCCCCTTCCTTCACTTACTTTTGCACTGCGTGATGTTGGTTGAGCCGTCGTAGTCGGTGGTGGTGTTTCCAGGGCAAGAAACGCAGTAGTTCTGGCCAAACTCCAGCTGGTAGGTTCCCACTGGGCAGCGTGTGCAGCGGTGGGTGCTGGTGTTGTAGTAGTGTCCTGGAGAGCACTGCACTGTAGTTGACAACATAGAGCATTACACCAGGAACCTTCCAGAAACACCGCCTCCACCCATGTGCTGAACACCCCCACACCCATGAAGTGTGAGGAAGAGGCGGCATCTACGCTGCTCAAGGGCCCCAAGAGCAGGGGGTGCTTACCTTTAGTCTCACAGGCCTGGAAAGATGCCGCGCCTTCATACTTTGTTACGAGAAATCCCCCACAGGGGAAGCAGGTGGTACGGCCCCTTTCAGGCTGGTAGGTGCCTCGCGGGCACGGCCGACATGGCACAAAGCCATCATGAGAGAAGTGCCCAGGAGAACACTGCCCTAAAGGAAGTAAGGAAGGGAAAAACATCCATGTTAAGGTGGCAGACAGGTGAGCTGTGAAGCCCAAACCCTTTCCACCATCTCTCAGGAGTTTACAGAAGTTTCCCACAGTGCCTGAGTGATGGAGAGGCCACTGAGATGAGACAGGCTTTTTTTGTTGTGTCTATCAGGAAAAAGCAGAAGATTTGGATCCTAGAGGCCCACCGCTACTGATAACAGACCCTGAGGAACAGAAACAGCAGTGCTTCATCCCCTTACACAAAGCAGAGTGAAAGACTCAATTCCACTCACTACATCACACACACCATCTGCTCAAGAGATTTTTATCAACACAGGTAAGCTTCCCTCTCATTCCACAGACAAAAGGCAGGATGTGATTCATACAAACACTTTCAGGGCACAGGAGAAAAAGCCTGATAAATCAAAGCTATAAAGATAAAATGTGGCTGGGATAAAGCTTCACCAAAAACACCACCGATCAGGCTGTGATCAGGCTGCCAAAAGCTCAGATGACCTGAGAGGAAGAAACCTCAGTGTGAGGCGTCGTGACTGTGGGCCTCAGCACGAGTGTGTGGCGCAGTGACGGTGTTACGTGTGCAGGAGTGGTGGGTCTTGCCTCACCTCCACACTCGGCCAGGCTCCGCACTCCTGCGGGTCTCGGGGCAGCCTTGCCCTTCGCGCCAGGGCAAACCACACACGACACTTGCCCTTCCTCATCTTGGTACGTGCCGGCAGGACACAGGACACACCTCCCCTGCTCAATGTCATGGTACGTGCCAACGGTGCATCTTACTGGTGGGAGGGAGAGAAAGGGGAGACCGAGAGGCTGACGGGCTCTGCTCTCCCACCCAGCAGCCCTCACATGAAGTCATTTAATAAGGGCGTCATGAATGGCCTGCGGCTCTGCCAAGCCGGGCCACTCACGAGCCGCACACATCAAACATCCTCGCTCACGTCCACAGTCCCGTCCCTGCACCGTGCTGGATCAGCCCACACGGCACACGCGCTGCGGGAGGGTGTCCGTCTCCCACCCCTCACACGAACCCACAGTCTCTGATTACAGGGAGGCCAGCAAAAGGCTTTTAATGTTTGCTTTGTAAAGACCAAACTGTCCTGAGTAATTTACAGCAATCCCTTGAAATGTGTTTTGCACTGGGATGAACCAGCCACAGTTCACAGCAGAAACAGCTGAAGGGGGGAAGTGAGTCTCAATACTTAAATTCAGGGATTTAAAATGTTGAGTGTTTTGGAAACGTGTTTATCACTGCAGCTTGGCGTTGTAACACCAGGTCACACGAAGCCTAAGAAATACATCATTTACACCACCCCCCCCTAAAAAAAAAAACACTACAGAAAATGTAATGAGCAGTTTTCACACCATTTTTGTTTCTCTTAAAAAGCCATGAAGGGCTGCTGTTGTATTGTCTCATCCAGGCTTTTATCTTCAGGAGAGAGAGAGGAAGAGAGAGTAGGAGCAGAGAGGGGCGAAAGAGAGACTGAACCTTGAAGTCTTTCAAATGCAAAGCAGTGATTCTATTGAGTTCTCAAACTGATGGTCCCAAAGAAGTTTGAAAGACCTTTCACCTCTGTTCCCTGGGACCCTTGTGTATTTGATGACCGAGGCAAACACTATGGTATCACAGTGGTTAGGAGCTGAACCCAACAGAAGGGGTCAGAACCGGCCCAACGGCTCTCCGTGCCCATGGGGTGCAGCTGATGCTAATCGATTTGCACGAGCGTTGCTGAAGTCAGTTTTCCAGAGCAGTTCACAAGCCAGAGTGGTTCTGAACAAACCCTTCCTGAGGAGGAATTTAAACCACCCGCTTGAACAAACAGCTCTGCTGAAACGTCTCCCTTATGAAAACAAACACCCTAACAATAACGCGGCACGTCTGCACAGCGGGAGGAGAGGAGAACCGTCCAACCTTCAGCTGTTTAAATGCTCGGACACCTTGCATCAGACATGTTCACCACGTACAACAGCATTCCAAAAGTAAAGCACCAGATCGTTTTATTGCCAAGTCACATGAGAGCGGAGAGCAGCATGTGGACGCCTCCAGCAGCCTGGGGAGGATCTAATAAAGGCCCCTTTCTCCCTCGCTGGAGCCGAGAGGCAGTGCTGATGTGCGGATTTTCCCCCTCACCCTCCACTGCAGGCCCCACTGGGGTTTACAATGGAGTGGGTAAACTGAAAAGGCTAAACTGCACTTAGCAAAGGCGGATGGTGTGGGGGAGGGGACTACGGCAAGCCAAGAAATATAGCTGCTTTTAAAGCTGAGGGTTAACGCTCCTTTTGAGCTGCTCTTGGAAATGGTACTTGTGTGCCTCTGAAGTGATCCTCCCTGCAGGCTGGCGAAGCCCCGGGCAGGCGGTGTGAGAACACGCCCCCAGCCCCAACACACCACTGTGTGCGCGGGAGCCTGGCAAACCTAAACCCCAACCCACATGAAAGATCCAGCCGTCGCCTAAGAGCAGTGCGCGGTGGAGACCGGCGTCGTGGGAGCTGACGGAAAGAAGCTTTGAAATGCCTGCTTTGATCCAAACTGAATTAGAAGCCATTGTACATAAAGATGAACGCGAGCCTGTTAATTTCACTGCAGGACAACTCTGTTCTTGGTCTTGAGTGGAAACTGCAGCTTTAATGGATCTTACGCTTGTAGCCCCCTACTGGCACGGAGGGGGAACATCCTGCAGCCAGGAAACGAGGACACAGTCGTCCAATTGGAAAGACTTGAAGCTTATATAAAATACACGAAATATAAATGAGACACTCAAACACTTGAGAACGTAACAGAACGGCTGTTTACACCCAGACAGAGAGAACCTCATCATGTCCATCATACCAGTCCTTTAAAAGCTAAATGGAGCCTCAGTGTTACGGTGGGACCATAAACAAGGTTCTCCACAAACAGTATGGTACATTCTCCTGGTGCTTTTTCTGGAAGGAACAATGAATCATCCATCCTAATGGTCCACTAAGACTTCCCAACCCTTGGGAAGCAGGGAGCAGGGAGCACAGCGTGGCAGAGATGGGCATGGCGGTGCCCCTCTGGAGGCTAGCCATGGTAGAGACTGAGCAAGGTTGGCACCAGGGGTAGTCCGTAAGCCCCGGAGCGAGCAGGAGGAGTGCCACCTGCACATGCCCTTGCCATGCCATCATAACACCACACCTCCACCCAGCCCAGAGGGAGATCATGATGGGGGACAGAGTTGATGAACATCAGCTGGGCCAGAACCTGCTTTCCTGCCAAGAAAACTAACAGCAGAGTTTAAAAAGTGTACCTGCAGGTGATGTGTACAGAACGTTGGACTCTGAAATCGAGTCTGAGCCACTCACCACATTTCCTATCGAGCAGCACTCTTCCCGCACCGCAGTGGCCGGCAGGCTGCCCGGGCCGAACCAGCTCGTCCTCTGACCCAACAAAGTGAAGCTGGAACTGCTCCCTGTTGATGGCCTTGCGAAGAGTCCGGAGAGTCTTCCTCAGCCGCTTCTCAGCACGCCGCCTTGTACACGCCAGGCCGCAGCCGTCTATGAAGAGAAACACTGGAACGTTCACTATGGAAACGCACCAACACACACGCACGCCCCAGGCGGGGCGTGGACTCCAACACACCCCATGACCTCAAATTCCTCCCCCATTTCAGCCAATCGCAAAACAGGAGATACTTTCACTGCTATATTTAGTAAAAAAGAAGCAGACATCCGTCAGCGACGAATGCGAGTGGACAGCGAGGAGCAGAAGGTGGAGTTTAGCAGAGTGACGGACACACAGACGGACCACGGCCCTACCAACCTGTGACCTCCTCCAGGTTCACGTCCAGCTCAAACTGGGCAGTGACGGAGGAGCCCTCCTCCTCCTCCTCCTCACCTGCCTTGCGCCCGTGACGGCCGTGTGCCCGGCGGCCAGATGAGACACACTGCAATCTGATGAAACTGAACTCGACGTTCTCCACCTCCCTGCTGTCTGCATAAGCACAGGCACAAAAAAAACAGACGTGGGTACAGCAGATCGTCCAACCACAGAGCTCGTCTGGAGCAAAGCACGGCCGCCAGCACCACTGGGGAGGCGTGGTGTCAAAGTTCATCTCAAAAGGAGGCGACGGCTAAAGTTGGTACTTGTATGCTCTCGCAGGTTCATGACGGCTTCAGCAGGCCGGGACGTCTCCTCGGAGTTTTTACCTGACAGCGCTGTGCTGGAGAGTTCAGCAAGCTTCTCCCCACTCACTCTGCACTTCCCCTGGCCAGATTTAAAGGTGACGGCAGCTTTGAGCTTGTGCATGCAGGAGGGGTCCGGCTCTGGTGGAACACAGAAGCCCTCAGCACCCTGTCAACAGCTCACACGTACAAACACTGGAATCAGCACACAGACCTGCAGTTAGACAGTGAGTCCAGCTGTCATTCCACTGCTCCGAGGACAGACCACCAAGGGATGTTCCACAGCTCACTGTGTACCAGTCCTCAGTACCTACACACACACACACACACACACACACCCCAGACGGAGGGACAGGTGGCAGTGAGAGACCCAAGAGGAAAGGTGGCAGCAGCATGACTCCCGGAGCCCCAGCACTTACCACCGCTGATGCTCACCTGCGGCTGGCAGGTGAGGTGACAACGCTCTACCCCTCCACTTCTGCTGCAGGTCAATGTGGGTCTGGCTGGTGCAGAACCATCTGCTTCTGAACGCAGAAGATCATAGCAAACTCACAGACACTGGCTGATGCAAGGCGCCTTGCATCAGCCAGAGAGCTTCAGGCCAGACAGTGAGAAATCCATCACGCATCAGAAAGCAGAGTCCAGTTAGTAGTTTGAAAGTGTCAGCAGTCACAAAGGAAGGAATCAGAAGAGAAACAGAACTCCAGTATCTCCTGTTTTTAACTCCCACCAGCATCAGGTTTGCTGATGTTAGACTTGTTCACTCGAACACAGAATGCACAACTCGCCTCCCGCCGTCTTACCGACACAGTCCTTCCTGTTCCAGTGCAGTCTGGAGCCTGCTGGACAGAGACACTGAAAGCCGCCCAAGGTGTTCTCACAGGTGTGGCCACACCCTCCGTTATTCACACTGCATTCGTTCACGTCTAAGAACCAAATCAAAACATGGATCAAAATTCCCCCAATGAATCACTTTGAAGAAAAACAAAAAACTGCATTCAATTATTGACATGTTTGATCTTCCAAAAACTGATCTCTCACCATGAGGTTTTATGACCAAAATGCTTTACTATATCCACAGCATTGAAAGATCTTCTAATGCTCAGTGTTTGCTCTCCGTTCTCATTTGTTGCCTCAAGCTCCCACATTTAACCCTTGTATGTCAAACCACTGAGCAGAGCTTTAATGAGGGAATATGAGCGTGTGGTTCTCCAGAGCCTGTTACCTCCACAGTGTGTGACGCCGTAGAGAGAGTAGCCCTTCTTACAGACACACTCAAACCTCCCTGGCAGGTTCACACAGGTGTGATCACAAGTGCTCTCAAAGTAACACTCGTCAATATCTAAAATGAAACAAAAAGGCACGATTTTACGTTACGTACGCATGTATGCCTGTGCATGTCGGTAGTTCTCACACCAATTCTGAATATTAAAAAAAAAAAAGTTTTGTTTAATAATAATAAATCATCATAATAGTGAGAACTGCATTCCCCTTAGGGCTGGTACCAAAGACACTGTGTGTGGTGTGTTTGGGTGTGTGTGGGTTTTACTCAAACGTATTCTTAAACCTTTATACTCAGTGGAGTTAAAGATCTTCAAAGGAATTCTGCAAGTTAACACTGGCTTCTCAAGCATCCATCCCACCCAGCCTTATCTCAGGCTGCCTCCCTGCACCTCCCCCACCGTGTTCCTGCCATGGCAGGTGGGTGTGGGGGGAGGGGCCAGGGACACCCACCTTGGCACGAGCGCTCGTCCGTCAGCAGCTTGTAACCCTTACGGCAGCCGCATTCAAAGCTGCCGACCGTGTTCCTGCAGAACTGCCCACAGCCACCGTTGTGGAACTCGCACTCGTCGATGTCTGGAACACACAGGGGAGGGAAGAACCAGGGTGGGGTACAGCTGGAGTGAACCAGGGTGGGTGGGGTACAGCTGGAGTTGGCAGGGCTTCGAGCACACGTGCAGGTGGGCACACCTTCGCAAGTTTTGCCGTCCGGCTGGAGGGAGAAGCCCACTGGGCAGCTGCAGCGGACCCCTGTGGAGGTGTCCTTACAGGTGCTGTCACATCCTCCGTTGTTCACCGCGCACGTCTCTGGAAAACGGATCCTCCAGTCAGAATCATACAGGCCCACGCAGTCATACCGACTTCCTACACAACAGCATCACATGCACAATATCCCTTCAACACCAGCAGATTCTCAGTGCATCTACAATGACCACAGTAGCTGTGAGACTACTGGAGATAACTGGCCTCCACATCTAGCAGGGCAGTGAGGGAACACCAGGGCAGCAAGTCTTCATGCTCTTAAGCGTAAGGAAAACAGTCCCTGATCTACACAAATCAGAATGAACCAGACAAACAATAGAGACTCATCAATACACCAATAACTGAAACAAATAGCTTATTTGTTTAGTGCCACAAGGTTCAGACAGAGAAGTGACCGTCGGCGAACGTGAATGCAGAGAACACGTGTTCACCGAGACGCCCTCCCTCTCTCCGCCTCCACACAGCCATGTGTGCGAAACACCACACCATTACCAGGACGTGGCTCTCAGGAGTCAGGCTGAGGACGATTGTCTGCCATTTCACAGTTTGCTTCAAGTCCTAAGGAATTCCCAGCATGTGTAGGATGTACGCCTCCAAATTTCCACTCGTGCTAGATTCCATGGTAACTATAGTCGCTGCTTCAAAAAGGGCTTAGCTTTAGATCAGAAGAGAGGTGATCTCACTTTGAAGCACTGATCTGCAGCCCAGGATCTGGACAGGATCCCAGTTGTGTGGTGTGAAGTTTATGCAGCAGATGTTTACCCATGAGCAGCCGCCGCTTGACACGTTTGTCCACCTCAGCGAGAGAAGCAGCACAGGGATCCGATGTGGTGCCACCAGCTTCATCTCTTTCTGAAATGGAGTCAAAGCAGTTAGAACCGGGATTGGACAGTTAGAACCGGTCCCATTCACAAGATCAGTACAGTATTGTTCAAAAACAGCAGTTTTGTTTCCTATCGAGATCAGAATCCTCTTGGTGGAACTTGGGCCCTTTACCTAGATGCCCTTTGACCAATCATGGACATGCATCATTCACAACGCTGTAGGACATTCCTTCAAAAGTTTCTCCAAACTCTCGTGAAGAATGAGAACCTAAGAGTTGATATCACACCCAGCCGCACAGCCTGATGGGCCGCGGTCCACAACACCATCACCTGATCTCATGTCCCCACTCTGCCTGATGAACAAGCTGAACAGATACATACAGCAGCACCATCTGATCCAGCAGCTTGCGGCAGCTGAGCGTCATAGACCTCCCTGCCAGCACCACCCCAGGCAGAGCGCGGTGTTTGTGCCCGAGCCATGAGCCATGAACACAGGGAAGATAGTGAAGAGAGTAAAAAACGGATAACGCTGGCAGGACAGCAGGAGGAATGAGGAGGTGATAACCACAGACCTCACACACACTCATCTGCAGATGTGCAGCCTGCAAGCGCCAGCTGTTGCTCCTCACTATCTGATCTGTGTGTGTGTGTGTGTGTGTGTGTGTGCGAACGCGCAGAGAGGAGAGATCATCATCTGCTCTGTTTAGATATGGAAGCACCTCACAGTGTGGAGGCGGTGTGCAGGAGGACGACCTGCTGGATGACCTGCTACATGCAGAACAAACAGCAAGACTCTGGTGACCTCTCACCTGTGCAGGAGCGCCCGTCAGCCTGCAGGATGTACCTGGTGTGACACCTGCACGCTGGCCCTTGCTCTGTGTCCTCACAGATGTGTTGGCAGCCCCCATTTCCATGGTTGCACGTCACTAGGCAACAAGCACAACAAGGTCAAGCAGACAGGTTATACGACAGAGCAGTACTCAAGGGCAGATCAGGAGCCCCTTACAGACACGTACGCATGCAGCTGTACTGATCCTTGGCCAACTCGAACCCTGGCCGGCACTCGCAGGACACGCCCCCTTTTGGAGTCTCCCTGCAGATGTGGGCACAGCCATGTTTCTTGTTCATGCAGCTCAGGCCTTCTGTGAGGAAGAGGACTCTGTTAGCTGGCCTGAAGCATTGTGGGTAATGTAGTTCAACTACTGGAAACTATGCTAGGTAATGCCATTTTCCACTTAGGTTCATTTAACTCCCACCCCAATGCCAGAGACGGTTACCGTTTGCACATTTAGCTTTTTTTCCACCTCCTCACCTCTCAGTCTCATCAGCAAAGGTAAAAATACCTCCCTCGTTTTCCATGCACACTTACATTTTTACCAACTTAACTGCAAGTTACTCAAGCTCCAGCCAGATTAATAGCAATTACCATTTAAAATTAACATACACATAAAATAGCCTTTTTCCACCTTAAAAACATCGCCAGACTGCGCCCCTCTCTTACTGACTCAGTGGCTGAGACACTTAT
>JAOYMR010000001.1:335512-345915 GCA_025802075.1 Tenebrosternarchus preto | reverse complement strand
ATGTCTATCTTCCTTGTAAAGTGTCCTTGTGTGTCCTGAAAGGCGCTTATAAATTAAATTCTATTATTATTATTATACACTTATAACCCGATACTTTTGTCTGTACACACCCGGGTGTATAGCTTCAACTTCGGTGCTGTTTAAACCCCTGCACTCTGACCTGCCGTCACTAAGCTCTACTTTATGTAAATACAGCAGGCCAGGTTTCCCCATTCACTCTGACCAACGAGGGACGTGTTAATAGGGTTTAGCAAGTTTGCCCAGAGAAACCCAATGGGGTGGAAAACCTTGCAAACCTCAGTTCATTTTACAGAGGGGAGGGGTGGAGGCAACAATACTTGCAGCTGAGAAGCTACAGACACATAAAAAGGTGCTTTATTCTCATGTAGCAGCCCAAAGGGCCCAAGTGTTGCAGTTATTAACTCGTTTTGTTTGGCAGAACGTGGGACTGCATTTCCCACAGCAGGGGCTCCTCAGGAGCCAGATAATGACCTGGAGAGGAGCCACAGTCTAAAAGCCATCACCCCCATTCTGCTGTCAATCACAAAACCTTGTGTGGAAGACATTTACGAATCAGCCCAGTATCTCCTTCAACATTAACCCACCACCTCAGCTAAACACAATGATGCACAAAATCTCTATGAAGGCTTCACTCCTGGACTCACTGATACCAGAAGGATGTTATTTTAGCAGCTGTCACGTTTTCTTGAAAGCTTTGATCAAGACTTCCTGAGGCAGATTTACTGGGAAGGAGCAGATTTACTGAAGCACCATTTTCCCCCACTACTAGCTGCCATTAAGGCTCAGTCTGGTGCTGGACTCCAGAGGAAGGTGTTGTATTGCCCAGCAGAGATTTTAAGGCAAACTCAAACATAAAGCCTCAGGACTGGATTACTAACTTAAAGGTCCAAGTACTCGCAGTTCAAACGGTCGGCTGTAGGTGGCGTCTCACCCACAGAGCGATGGATGCACGTGTGTTGATTGTCACTGAGGAAGAAGCCCTCCTTGCACTGGCACCTGTAGCTGCCCATGACGTTGACACACACGTGCTGACAGCCTCCATTGTTCAAGACGCATTCATTCACATCTATAAAGGAAGCAGGTCAGAGAGCATGATGTCTAGAACACTCCACTCTGCAGCTCCGCAGTCTGGGTCTTCCTCACAGTGAAAAACAAGACACTGTTTAAACAGCATATCCTAAAAGACATTAACCAAGGCTGAAACGCTTTTCATTTATTCTGAGAAAGTACGATACCATCCAGCACAGATTAGGAGAATAACAAAAATAATAATAATAAAAGTGACGCAGTGGGTCTCAGTAGAGATACTCAATAGATCAAATTAGGTCATCACACGTCTACGTTTCCTTAAAGCTCGTTACCGAGACAGTTGTGTCCGTCGCGTGCTAAACGGAACCCGTCATGGCAAGTGCAGCGGTAGTTGCCCGGTATGTTGTTACACTCGTGTACGCATCCCCCGTTGTGCACATCACATTCATCAATGTCTAGGAAACGAAACACAAGTCACGCTTGATTTCTGCGTATTAATGAAAGTAACTAAACATTTCTGAAAGAAACAATCATCGGCTTTTCAAACAGAACATCAGATGCGAGCTGTCATTAAATTTAAAGTGATTTTCATTCTTATTCAGTAATAATTCCAGACTACGACAACAGATTTAAGTCAGATAAATTGTTTTAGAACAGATGAACGAAGAGCACCTTCACACTGTTTTCCGTCGCCTTTAAAGCCCGATTTACATATACACTTGTAAGATGTTTGAGTGTTTTGACAAATGGCGTCAATGTGACAAGCATCACTTCCCTCTGTACATTGGTCCGCATCTGCACATAAAGATCAGCAAGCATCGATTTAGGCTGCTATTTAAACAGTGAGAATGTGTTGTGAACTCTATATAATAGATCCGCCTATAAATAAAGTAACGTTTGACGTACTAGAAAGTCTCCTTGTCTAAACAGTTCAGCTGCGCTTGAAATTTGGAGGGGAAAGACGCGAGAGTGTAAACAAAGCAGTAATAAGCGCGTGCGTAAAGAGAAGATCCTTACCAGGGCTGTGTGGAAGCGCCGCACTTTGGCGAGTATTTAACAAGAGCAAAAACAAACAAAAGTCCCTCCTAATACAAATAGCTCCCATGTTGATAAGTTACACGTTTGAATGTGTCCTCAAAATGACGCGTTTAGCCCGCTCTAAAGAGGTGCATCAGTGTTCGCCTCATTTTAATTCCAATCTGTAAACCGACTTGCGCTCACAAAATAGTTAGGAGTTGAAGAAGAACCTCTTTCTCTCTCTGCATGAGTGTATGAGTGTGTGTGTGTGTGAGTGAAAGAGAGAGAGAGAGAGAGAGAGAGAGAGAGAGAGAGAGAGAGAGATGGGCTGGGGGTGGTGCTGGGGTGGGGTGGGTAGAAGTAGGGAAGACGGTGGATTTCACGGGCGCCTCTACGCAAAACAACCCTGATGCTCCAGTAATCTGTGTGCTACTGCCTAATAACTGGGCGTCTAGGTTTCTTACGAATCCTATTAACCTGACGGCGGGAAATTATCATCTCCTTTTATAATAAATACCGCCTGGTTGCCACTAACCTTTTTAATTAATTGACCAACGTTTAGCCAAATTGGCTATTCTTGTGTAGGTTAATGGTAAACGTTTTAAAACTACACTAGGTTAAAGCTACGATATCCTTGACTGCCATATGTTCAAATGTGCTTTTTTCAGGCAAAGTCTAAGTACAAACATTTCATTATCGTTAACGTGGAACTTGGAAGAAATTGGGAATGAACTGTTCTGCAAATGCAGATGGTATAGCGCGACCTCTATAGGCAACTGGCTGCAGTGACCAACTTGAGAGCCTAAACGGGTCTGTTTTATTTTTAAAATAGCAAAGTGCTTTAAGACTGGCTTGAGACTACCATGCATGTGGCATTCAAACGCAATTTGCTGTATTAATTGTGTAATACAGTTAGTGTCGCACAGATTAAAGGATATTTATATTTCAAGTTCTTACGAGCTCCAAGTCATTAGATGGCGATGTTGTCAGCACGCTACAGTATTATATTATAGGAGACATGAGAAAGTCACCAATGAAAAATAAATAAATAAATAAATAGAGACGAAAGAAAGGGTGAAGCACCGCCTGTTTGTTGAACGGAACGGCAGTCCTGCGTATCCTCCATCTGAAACTGGTGTTTTTAAAAGCGTAGTTCAGCCTTTACTCGCTACCATGGATCCCAGCACGACGATTCTCAGAGTAAAACGGAAAAGAGGGACCGATCCGGCCGATGCCTTGTTACTGGCGTGTAAACGGATCCGACCGGAGACCAGCGCAGCCCAGTCCTCGTCCGAACCGATCCCAGAGCCCGAGGAGGCGAACATAGAAAATTCCGTTTTCAAGCTCGTGGCAACGGTAGCCTCGCAGGTAACGCGAGCGGACGGCTGTTTGAGCCAGTGAGCTAAGCTAGCGAGGTTAGCAACGCAGCTCCTGTTATCATGATACAGTGAGCTAAGCTAACGATGTTAGCAACGCAACTCCTTGTTATCATGATACACAGTGAGTTAAGATAGCGAGGTTAGCAACCAAGGTCCTGTTATCATGATGCACAGTGAGCTAAGCTAGCGAGGTTAGCAACCAAGGTCCTGTTATCATGATACACAGTGAGATAGCTGTAGCTAAGTATGTTCAGATATGCCATTTCCCCAAGCTTTCATTTCTACGCTTGTAATTAAATATTGTTCGTGAATGGGTTGTGTAATATTGTTATTGGGTTAACCTCTTGGCTGACCTAGCTAGCTACAGTAGCTGATTAGATCGTTTTGCTCTACGATTCTCTGTAACTTAATTGAGCTAGCTTTGTAAGTAAGATTCAGGTATCTTGATTACTCACTTTAGTAATCATTCATTTGTTGCCCAGCTAATATTAATATTCCACCCTGTTATTAGTCTAATGTAAATCAAGCACTTACAGCAAATTAAGTATCTACTTTGTTCTCTAGCCACATTGTTACAAATTACTTTATTCTTCAGCTAGCTGACCACATTAGGCTAGCTCGACAATAAACAAGTCACTTTTTGCTTAATTAGCTAGTTTAATTAGGATGGCTTCCGAGTCAAACGTGTATTCATACTTATTTTTTTGTTTGTTTTGTTTAGGGTTTTTTTGGTTAGTGTGACTGACATACAAATGGTGACATTACTGCTTCAACAATGCCTTGTAAAGCTGTTTTAACATTGAATTTGGTTACACTCTGGGCATTTTTAATACATGCGTTTCCCTGTTGGTGTTTTTGAAACCTCATATTTGCATCTTTCATAAGGACACTCCAGTGCGGCCCCATGTCCGCGAGGTTCTCTCACGCCCACGCCTGGCTCATGCACTGCGGCCCTCTCAGGGAACCTCCCAGAGGGTCATCGGCGACTTGCGCACCGCCAAATGGAGCACCAGACGAGAGGAGCGGTACCGGATCCTCACCAGCCACCGGGCTGGGCTTCCTGAGGAGGCGACCGCAGCCAGGGAAAGGCGTGGCCAAGAGAACAATGCTCAGGAAGAGGTTGAGCCTCGTTTGTCTCTGGGAGACGTGCAGGTGTTTGATATTGTTCAGGAAGAGGATGAGGAGGATGACGACAAAGCTCCTCGCAAGGTAAGGATGCTTGGGACATCATAGCATGAAGTGGGACAGTGAGACACGTGCCTGCTTAGAGGAAGATCACCTTTCTCTGCTTCCCAGACTACAAAGCCTGACCCAGAGACCATCCTGTGTAACTCCATGAAGATGATCCGTGAGAAACTGACTGTGTCGATGGATGGAGTTGGCGATGAACACCGTGAGAAGGAAGACGACTACGTTTATGACTTGTACTATCAGGAGACAACGACGCCAGGCTGGATACAGGACATCTTGTCTGTCAGGCCCTACACAGAGGAGGGAGAGTTGGTGAGTGGGGAAGAGCTGCTGGAACCTGTGTCTGGATGGTCTTGTTTGTCCTTAAGGTCACATCTGCACTGTAGTGAGTCCAGTACTCATGATGAAAAATGAACAGCAGTGTTTGTTTGTTTGTTTTCCCCCTCCCCTGCTGGGTTTTGAGGAATTTGTGTAGTGTAGCCTACCAGGAGCCTGAAAGAAATGTTAGAAGTTATTGATGAAAGAAATGCATCTTCATGTGCTGCTGTTGTCAAAAGCTGTCCTGTCCCATCAGAAGGCCACAGATCGGTTTTGCATTCCCAGGTGCCTGAAGAGGTAGCTTGGGAAGAGGAGGTCTATGAAGATGAAGATGATGAAAATGATGAAGGCAACTGGAGGAACGACTATCCAGATGAGGAGGGCAGCGAGAAGAGCAGTGATGAAGAGCGCTATGGAGGTGTGTTTAGTGATGAGCGTGCAGAGCATGATTACTGCTTTAGCCAGTAATCATGTCACATTCAGTTGTTTGAAGTGTGAGCAGCAAAGTTTAGACCTCAACTGCTGACA
This sequence comes from Tenebrosternarchus preto, assembly GCA_025802075.1. Classification (NCBI taxonomy): domain Eukaryota; kingdom Metazoa; phylum Chordata; class Actinopteri; order Gymnotiformes; family Apteronotidae; genus Tenebrosternarchus; species Tenebrosternarchus preto. The sequence goes on along the minus strand of JAOYMR010000001.1, from coordinate 340,432 downwards.
AATGCCATTGAAATAAATGTTCTTTGATGGGTCGTTGGGTGTGTGGGTGTGTGGGTGTGTGTGTGTGTGTGTGTGTGTGTGTGTGTAAATACCCCTGTTGTCTTTTTCTCCAGGGTGCTGGAGTGAGGAGCACTCCTACAGCCGGAGGAACTGGGAACGCTATAAAAGGGAGGTCATGAACGAGTTTGATGATGATGACGATGAAGACAGAGAGGACTCTGACTCTGACTGAGTGTGTGACGGGCCGTTTTTACTCATGTGAAGTTGTGTGTTTTGTTCAAGTGAATGTGTGTGTGGTAGTTCATGCGTATATTAGTGTGTGTGGTGCTTTGCATTGTGTGTTAGTGAGATGAGCGATTTATTCCTTGTGATTGTTGCGCTGTTTTGCGACTGATCTGCATGGTGGTGTTCACAGGAGAGTGTGGCAGCAGTGCTGAGATTAACGTGTGGTTTTGTGCAGAGTGGATGTAATGTTCGTATCAACATTCCCTGATTCCAAAGGGTGACAAACTATCTGTAAATATGTAGATGTGTATAAAACAAAAATAAACATTTCAAAATTAACAGCATGCTTTACAGTGATTTAATAATGACTATCGGTGTACTGTTTATTAAAAAAAATCATTCAACAGTGATTGACAATAGGTTTCTCAGATGCACTTTGAAATTCACCACAATTCGTAGCCTGTTCATTCCTAGAATTACCACATGTAAATGAGTTAACCATATAATTACCACATGCAAATAAGTTAACCATATAATTACCACATGCAAATGAGTTAACCGTGCTTTCTTTAGCACAATGTCTGGAAATAATTCATTTCTTCCCCATTTACAAAAATACATAAAATCAAGGGACATATTTGATTAATATGTCAGATTAAATGTGCTATTATAAAATATCCAATACTGAAGTAATACATGTTCTATAAGGTCAAAATTCCAAAAACATAAGTTCTGTTAATAAATAATGTCTAAACGTTTTGAACCATTGCCTAAGACCCAGAAGGGCAAGGAAAACACCAGAATGAATGCATATGCTTCACCTCTGAGAGCCAATCAAACAGAGCAGGTTCATCAGTTTGTGCAATACACCAAATGACCACCAGGGGTCAGTCCTATGGCACCAGCACTCTGCTCTTATCCTTGAGAGAAGGAGAAACGGTGTTTCGGCCACCTAGGACCTCAGCATGGGATCATGCGTGTCACGTGAGTCACGGCACAGCACCACCAGCGTGCACACGGCCCGTGCACACTCCCCGTGCACAGACGGGGATGTAGGGGCATGCACTGATGGAGGTGGTTGTGTAGATATGATTTATTCCATGTCGGTGAGCACACAGAAGCAGGTGTATTGGGTGAATCGTGTGATAGAACCTGCAGCAAAAGAGACCTCATCAGTCACCAGAGTTTAGAGCAGGTTGCGTACTTAAATTAGCCAGTGGCCTAGCAGGGTAGAGCACAGTGTGGCACCAGTCTGAAGCACTACTCACGCAGTAGCCTGGTGATGACAGGCGGCCGCTTGGACTCCGGCAGGTGGATGCCCAGGAAATAGACGGGCACTCCCGAGAGGGCAATGGCGATGCCAATCAGGGAACTGACTGTGTCACTGTAGAGTGGTACTGCCACTAGGAACAGTGTGCACAAGCAGAAGACAAAGGGGTACACCAGAGACAACTACACACACACACACACACACACACACACGTTAGTGTACTCAAAGCCATTTGCATTGTACAATATACACTGAGCACAGCAGAAACAGAACAGTATCAGTGCAGTCATTAGTACAGGCACACCTCATACCCACAGATGGTGAAAATACATATCAACATACAGCTGGATTTGATGATTGTACACAGTTCCCACCTTTAGTGGGCGGGGTCTGTCTGGTTCCTTCCAGCGCAGGTAAATCTGTCCAGCAATGGAAAGGCCAACGAAGAACCAGTAACTAAAGCTGTAGTAGTTAATCAGCTGGAAAACATCTTCCACAGCCAGGTAGATCAGAGCCATTGCACACTGAAGCAATAAAAATGACAGCAGTCTGGCATTAGTGAGGCGGGCATGCAATGACATATGATCAACACCAGATGGGGCCCTAGTCCAGCATCTATATTCCAGACTAGACCGTATAGCAGGAAATTCTTCATTTGCATTTCCACAGGGGAGTGCCTACAGTTTGTTCTGTTTGTTCTGTCTGCTTTAGTACACAAGAAGGCCATACACTGAATCACCTGTGAGCGGAGAAACCTTAAAATACACAGTGCTGTTGACCCCAGGAAGTAGCAAACCTTTACATCAACATTGTTCTGTATCCACTTGCTGTGAAAATGTCATTAGTAACAGGATAAAAGCCTGGCAGGTGCACTTACATTGAAGAGGAGAGCAGGCACTGGGGTGAATCTCTCCACATGGATCATGGATAAGGCATTGGGAAGATGTCCTTCTCGTGAGCCCACAAAGAAGAGCCTGCAACAGAATGACACACACAGTTCAGGACAGCATCACTACACGAGACGCCTCCGAGCAAACCCATCAACCCAAACGTACAGTGATTAGGTTGATGGGGTTCATTTATTCATAGGTACTTCAAGGACACATTATAAATATTTCATACATTCTTATGTAAAATTACAAGCAAAAAATAGACACAAATGTAGCATTTGGGAAATACTGAGAAACAAGTTGTTAGATAAACACAAGGCTGTTTGCAAGTGGCCCACACCATAAACTAGACCGTCACTCTCTCACTCTCTGTTTCTCTCATTGTCACTCTGACAGGTCATTAACAGACAGCTGCTCCAGATGTGCAGTGAAATATTAATAATTCCAGAAAGTTGGCATCATACATTAAACCCAAACATACAGTTTCCAGCTATAACTTCCAAAACAGAAACACAAAGTTACTGATGCCACAGAGTTCCATGTCTGCAGTGAGAGGGCACCTGAGGTGAGAGGGCACCTGTGGTGAGAGGGCACCTGAGGTGAGAGGGCACCTGCGGTAAGAGGGCACCTGAGGTGAGAAGGCACCTGTGGTGAGAGGGCACCTGCGTTGAGAGGACCTCTGACAGGTTGTCCTGTTTCACTGAATTTCAAGCCACACATGTGTGAATAATGGCAGAGTGACATAGTTCAGGAGAGTGAGGATTGTGAACAGGACTAACAGAGCTCACCTGGATGCAGCAATGATGGAGGAGTTGAGCCCCCCATAGCAGGACAGGGCCACAGCGATGGGAACGGTCCAGCTCATCACTCCCAGCGTTCGATCAGCAAATGTCTGTGGGAGCAGAAACGCAGGTGTTACACCACACAGCAGCACGTTACACCACACAGCAGCACGTTACACCGCGTGTGTTCAGCACGTTACACCGCGTGTGTTCAGCACGTTACACCGCGTTTGTCAGTTTCTAGCACTTTTAAATCAGTCACCGTGTTCAAAAGTAAAGATGGTCATGAAGCTAAACCCCCACCACAGCCACAGCATCGCTGCTCAGGATGGCACCAGCGTCCAAGATGGCATAGTACGCCACATTGGTCAGGATGTAGATGACGGTGACAATGGGCATAGAGACAGCGATGGCCAGAGGGAGGTTCCTGGAACAGCAGATAAAAGAAGTAGAAGTGACTCCTCTGATCTTTTATCCAGAACATGATGTGTGAAAAGCCATCAATACCGTTCTGGATCTTTGATTTCCTCCGTGACAAAGTTGAGGGTGTCCCAGCCAGAGTAGGAGAACAACGCAGAGTACAGGGCCAGTGAGATGCTCCCGGGGTCACGAGACGAACCCTGGAAGATGCCCTCAAAGTTTTCCGTATAACCTTTGAGACAAAAAAAAAAAGCGTCATCTTATGAGGTGAGAAATTAAAGTGAATATCTTACAAGCCACATGTGCCTCTGGCAAACGAAGCCTGATTTTGTTTAAAGGTTCTGTATGCAGGATGTACATCAGTGATGTCTGTTTTTAAATTCTTACAGCCATTCCTGAAATAGTGGCTCAGAGAACAAAAGTAGCCAGGGATCTGGAATAGTTATAGTGAGTGTACACAGGGCATGGAGAGGGAGGGGCATGTAGTGGGAGGGGCATGGAGAGGGAGGGGCATGTAGTGGGAGTGGCATGGTGAAAGCTTGTTTAAGTTACTAATAGCACATCAATTCCAGCAGTTTTAAGGCAAAGCAAGTTTATTTGTATAGCATATCCAGTGTCTGGGCTCTTCTAATGTCCTCTGATAGCTGGATCCATTTATCTGGGTTCAACAATACAGTAGCTAAATACTATTTGTGTATCACTCAGGCAGGACTAACTGACTAGTTCCTAATGATCTGTTCTGCCTGGCAACATATCAGATAAATATGCAAAACCCTGACTCATCTTCACAACCATCTCACCCTGACACATCTTCACAACCCCAGTGATGATGATGACGATGAGGGCCAGGACTTTAGCGTAGGTGAAGATGTCCTGCACCCTGGTCCCCCACTTGACATATGCTGCGTTTATGAATGTCAGGAGACCTGTGTGAACCAGAAGAATAAGTTCTGTGAGAATACAGAAGACAGCAGTGTTTTTACTGCACAAACAGAAAAAACAGACCACAGTCCAGGGTTATTTATATAAGGAAAGGTAAGTAAACAACAGAACTAGTATTTGCAGATACAGAATAATACAGGGCAACTGGTGGGGCTCGGGAGAACCAGAAGAACAAGTTTTGTGAATTCACAAAGTAACTGATTAACTGCTCCTGTAGATCAGTAGAATAAACCAGCGGAGCAGGTGTGCAAGAACATTCCACAGTGGTCTGTTTAAGGGATGGGTGGAGGAGGGGTAGAGGATGGGGGTGGATGGGTGGAGGAGGGGTAGAGGATGGGGGTGGATGGGTGGAGGAGGGGTAGAGGATGGGGTGGAGAGAGGGAGGAGGGGT
>JAOYMR010000001.1:312598-327066 GCA_025802075.1 Tenebrosternarchus preto | reverse complement strand
GGATACGTATGGGTGTGTGTAAGGGTGAGGGTGTAGGTGAGAGTGTGGGTGGATACGTATGGGTGTGTGTAAGGGTGGGGGTGTAGGTGAGAGTGTGGGTGGATACGTATGGGTGTGTGTAAGGGTGAGGGTGTAGGTGTGCTGTAGAACAGGGGTGAAGGGGGCAAACAACTTGTGTCCGTCACTCTGACTGGGTCTCCACCCGCAGCTCGGAGACCCTTCTCACCGCACCTTATCAGGCAGACTCACGTCTAACAGCTTGTGGAGATAACGGCTGAAACAAAGGAGCCTTCTGTGTCTGTCTCTGGGTTAGAGGCCTCATCAGTGTTATATTGTGCTGTTGGAAGACAGGCCGACAGTAAATCAGTGGCACAGAGCATCCTGGCTCCCACCTCCAGACTGTTAGGGTTAGGGTTCTAGATCAGAGCTGTCTAGCTCTCACCACACAGCAGAGGTCAGACTTGCTCCTGCGTTTTCACCTATGGGATGAGAGAGAACAGTCTGCTCTAGAGCTGCTTGCCGCGGTTCTCCTCAACAGGGTTAAGTGGATTGTCATGTCAGACTGAAACTGATCTTTGGACCTGATGGTTTTCATCGTGTTAAAGGATCACAGAGTACCAGAGCATCACACATACAAAGGGGAGAATCAGCTCAGACCTGCACAGTACTGAAGTATGAAATGTCTATCCAGTGATTACCGTAAAAATGGTGTGGGGGTGTGGATATGAGGGGGGATATGTTTGTGAGATGCGTGTGTGGCTATGGGGTGTGTGTGTGTGAGGAGTGTGTGGGTATGAGTGTGTGTCTGTGTGTGTGTGAGGATTGTGTGAGTATGGGGGGGTGTGGGTATGGGTGTGCGTGTGTGAGGAGTGTGTGGGTAAGGGTGGTGTGTGTGAGGAGTGTGTGAGTATGGGAGTGTGTGTGTGTGTGAGGAGTGTGTGGGTATGGGTGGTGTGTATGTGAGGAGTGTGTGAGTATGAGAATGTGAGTGTGTGTGAGGAGTGTGTGTGAGGAGTGTGTGGGTATGGGTGGTGTGTATGTGTGTGAGTATGAGAATGTGAGTGTGTGTGAGTGTGAGGAGTGTGTGAGTATGAGCATGTGCACACACTAACCCCTACAACTAACCCCTCCAAGTCCCTGTTGCCTGGCAGTGTCCTGCCAAGATTAGTCAGATTAGTCCAATTACAGCATAACGATCAACATATTTCCCTCGTCTAACTGAAGTGTTTTCTGCTGTCAGCCCTGTCACTTTCTTTATCTACGCTCGTCTTGAACACATACACACTCCAAGCTCATGTTAGCTAATGTTAGCTAATACACACTCCAAGCTGATGTTAGCTAATACACACTCCAAGCTCATGTTAGCTAATGTTAGCTTCTTTCAAATAGCTGCTTATATATAAGTTCTCCAGCAGACTCAGAATGGAATAATATTTCAGACAGCCTGTGACAGGCTGCCTGTTGTTTAAAGCCTGTGTGCAGATGTGTATTTACAGAGAAACTACACTGGTTATATCCTTCATTAGTGACTGTTTAACAACACCACCACCACCAGTTACACTATTCACCATTGTACCTTCACTCAGCCAGAGCACAGTCACACAGTCTCAGTCTCAGTCACAGAGTCTCACACTCACACAGTCACACAGTCTCACTCACACAGTCACACAGTCACAGAGTCTCACACTCACACAGTCTCACAGTCACAGAGTCTCACACAGTCACACTCTCACTCACACAGTCTCACAGTCACAAAGTCTCACAGTCACAGAGTCTCACACTCACACAGTCTCACAGTCACAGAGTCTCACACAGTAACTAGTTTGGGTGCTACAATCACATGATGGGGACAAAAGGCCAAAGATGGAGCCCTATTAATTTTCCACCTTCCTAACATAATAAAGGCTTGGATGATGATTTGATCTGGTATAAATAGTAATTATAGATCCATAAGCTCTTATTTATGCAGGCAAACAGCACAAATAAAAAACATTGCTTTTCTCCAGAGTGGCAACTCCTCTCAGCCAAAGAAGCAGTGTTGCTCAGCCTGGCCTTGTACCCACCACACACACACACACATTTTTATCAGTGTGTGACAGTTGCTGATGATGTCTTTCTAGCCGACACACACTCCTCTACTGTACCTGCTCTTGTGAGTAATGCAGCATGTGTTCATGTGAAACAGACGTGTGCATGGCCACCTTTCATCTTGTCCCCTGTAACATCCTCCAGTTACCTGTGTAACAAGCTCCCCTCCAAGCCCACACTGGTCTGCTGGAATAGAGTTTGTCACTGGTGGAAGAGAAACTTTCACCTCTTGTGCATTTATTTCTGAGTGGAGGTTCCTGACCTGATGGCATCTGGGAGACGGGCTGGAGCAGACGCAGCCGTCCTGGTTCCCACAGACACTCCCACAGACACGCGCTCTCTCCCACAGACACTCCCACAGACACGCGCTCTCTCCCACAGACGCTTCAGACGCTCTCACCCACAGACGCGCTCTCTCCCACAGACGCTTCAGATGCTCTCTCCGACAGACGCACTCTCTCTCCCACAGACGCTCTCTCTCTCCGACAGACGCACTCTCTCTCCGACAGACGCACTCTCTCTCCGACAGACGCTCTCTCTCTCCGACAGACGCTCTCTCTCTCCGACAGACGCACTCTCTCTCCCACAGACTCTCTCTCTCCGACAGACGCACTCTCTCGCCCACAGACGCTTCAGATGCTCTCGCCCACAGACGCGCTCTCTCCCACAGACGTGCTCTCATTCCCCCACATACATTTCTCTCCCAATTGTTTTAGTGGCTGGACCTCTTTTGTAACCAAACCTTTTGGGTTCTTGCTGTCATTATGTTGATGTACTGTTTGTCTTTGTAACTGTTTTTATGCCATACTGTCTTGTTGCGCTGATGTAATCACAGCTGGAGATGCACAACTTGGGAGAAATCCAGATGTTGTGCTTGAGGGTATAGAGTCACACACACACGCACAGCCTTGTTTGTAAAGGTGTGTGTTTATAAATGAAAGGGCAGACATCAAAGCAGATGACCTATTAAAATCCCCTCCGTTTTCAAACCAGTGCTCTTTGCTGTAAAAACAATTTAATAGTCTACAATTAGTATAAATTGAATCCCTTGTATTGGGGTCAAATTGAGGTTTCTGACTGTGACCATCTAAATGTTAAAGGAACATAAGTGGATAAGACCTTCAGCTATTAGACAAACCAGATCAGGACATGTAAGCCCTGCTGGAAGCTGAACCAGGGATAATGCCAAAACAGCTCCTTGTGAAATAGGAAAAATAGGTTTTGTATTTTATATGCAGTGTGAGACCATGTGAGACAGTGTTAGACCGTGCAAGACAATTTGAGACAGGCCAAAAAGAGCTTTTGATGGTCCCATCAGAGGGGGTTTCACCTACTAATTCTTTAATAATTTGTGCATAATCAGTCTCAATGTATCAGTCTCATTCAAGATTGAATCAAAATCGTGATCTTTAATTTGTAATTAAAGCAACATTGATCTGATCCCTGAATGGTTTAAATGTGATTCAAGATATTGGCAACAACTACAATCTAAATTACATCAAGACAGACAACTTGTTAAGAACAAATGGTACAATTATTAAAACAACTAAGAGACAAAACTACAGCATCAATAAGTACATTTTCAAGAAAAATGCCTAGTGTGCGTGTGTGTGCACGCGCGAAGGGAGGAAAAGGGGAGGAGAATGTACTCGGATGTGGGCGCAAGCTCGTGCAAGCGTGCGTGCTTAACAAGGAGGCCTTGCTAGCTTAGTTTTCCTATGAGATCAAAGCACAAAAATTGCGAAGAATTTGAACAGCAGAGCAACGTGGTTGTATGTTAATGAGCTCAGCAGAGCAACGTGGCTGTATGTTAATGAGCTTAGCAGAGCAACGTGGCTATATGTTAATGAGCTTAGCAGAGCAACGTGGCTATATGTTAATGAGCACAACAGAGCAGAGTGGCTGAATGTTAATGAGCACAACAGAGCAGAGTGGCTGTATGTTAATAAGCTTAGCAGAACAATGTGGCTATATGTTAATGAGCGCAACAGAGCAACGTGGCTGTATGTTAAAGAGCGCAGCAGAGCAACGTGGCTGTATGTTAATGAGCAGCAGAGCAACGTGGCTGTATGTTAATGAGCTCAGCAGAGCAACGTGGCTGTATGTTAATGAGCTCAGCAGAGCAACGTGGCTGTATGTTAATGAGCGCAGCTGGTTTATTCCAACGTGGGTGTGGAACAAAGGATAATGGCGCTGGTTATAAAATCAACACTAAAGCATGAAGTGTGAGCTCGAGTGAAGCTAAACGAGAAGTAATGAATATTCAATGGTGAAGAGGAGAGATGGCTTGCAAAGCAGACAGATAACTCGTGTGCACAAATCTCATATCTAACATATCTACCGAAACTGTTTGAATTAGAACAAACACATTAAACAGCGTTGAACTACTGTAACTCCCTTCTTATTTAAATAGAAGTAAAAAGAACCATGTCCATAATAAACTATGCTAAGTCTCGCGTGATTTGGTTATTAAGCCCAGTTTTTCGTCCTCGCTGTATTCCTTTAGGAGGAGGAGGAGAAAGTTTCCACCGCTGGTACCTTGTCCGTTGGCCAGTTTTGCAAACTTGCCTGGAAGAAGTTCTGTGAAACTGTTGTGTTGGTACCGTTGATCAGGTGTTGGTTTAGATTTAACCGTTACGTGAGTTAAGAGATACAGTTTTCAACTGTATGCTGTTAACCGTCCAAATGATGTTGAACGAACAACCGGAGAAAGGATTGATGGGCGGAGCCTCTCGTATAGATATTAATCGTAGCGAGAGAATACCAGGAAGAGAACGAAGTTGATCAAGGTATTTAAAACACCAGAGTTCCACGTGCTTTGAACACACCCCCTTACTTCCGCTGATGCAAGCTTGTCTTGTGTGTCGCCAGTGGTGCTGCCACCTGGTGGATTGGCATGACGCCTACATACTTGACAGACCAAGACCATTTGAGAAGTTACAAAGAATTCTGTTTCATGGTTTGCTGAACAACACATCTAGTATACTTTACTATCTGGTATACTCTAACATCTGGTATACGTTACCACCTGGTATACTCTAACCTGTGTTTACCATTTCTAGTTCAGCCAGATAAAAACTAACAGGTGTCTGTTGTGGACAGGTGTCATTCAAATCATAATGTTAGAATGTTAGATGCTAGAAACAATGTTTGACCTTATATGTTAATTAAGGGGAAGCACAGTTTCTCTTTAATCATTAAACCCGGTAAAAGATTGGAGAGGCTGCTTTTAGCCATTATGGTCCAAAGCCTACTCTTCCTGAGGAGCTCAGAGACATTTAATGTTTTCAGCCATCTTAGTTCATTCTCAATTCCCCACACCTTCTGTCTTGGAGAATTTGATTGTCATAGTGAGCGATAATTACAGACTTTGTCACCTGACACCTGGTCATTATGGACCAGGAGAAGCTTGGCACAGTTGTGCAATTCCCCGTCCACAGAGCCTCCCCACACTTCCCAACACTCCCAGTGTGAATGGATTTATTATTAGTTCATTAGGAAATCGGTGCCAACCTGTGCACTACAAATGGGTTAGGGAATGCCATCACTGTATGGATGCAGCCAGTTCATAAGGAATATTCAGAAAAAGAGATTAGGTGTAAGCATTTTAATATATTTCATGACATAAAATGACTCATGTATTGGAACATTAAATAATGTAAAATAAAATAGTGTTCTTCTCCATTTGGTCCCATGTTTTGTTAGTGCAGGAGAGGAATGGGTGGAGCCACAGTATTTGAGTGTGTTCTAGTGGGAGAAACCAGAGTAGAGGGTGGAGCCACAGTATTTGAGTGTGTTCTAGTGGGAGAAGCCACAGTAGGGGGTGGAGCTACAGTATTTGAGTGTGTTCTAATGGGAGAAGCCACAGTAGGGGGTGGAGCCACAGTATTTGAGTGTGTTCTAGTGGGAGAAACCACAGTAGAGGATGGAGCCACAGTATTTGAATGTGTTCTAGTGGGAGAAAACATAGTAGAGGGTAGAGCCACAGTATTTGAGTGTGTTCTAGTAGGAGAAACCACAGTAGAGGGTGGAGCCACAGTATTTGAGTGTGTTCTAGTGGGAGACGCCACAGTAGGGGGTGGAGCCACAGTATTTGAGTGTGTTCTAGTGGGAGAAGCCACAGTAGAGGGTGGAGCCACAGTATTTGAGTGTGTTCTAGTGGGAGAAACCACAGTAGGGGGTGGAGCTACAGTATTTGAGTGTGTTCTAATGGGAGAAGCCACAGTAGGGGGTGGAGCCACAGTATTTGAGTGTGTTCTAGTGGGAGAAACCACAGTAGAGGATGGAGCCACAGTATTTGAATGTGTTCTAGTGGGAGAAAACATAGTAGAGGGTAGAGCCACAGTATTTGAGTGTGTTCTAGTAGGAGAAACCACAGTAGAGGGTGGAGCCACAGTATTTGAGTGTGTTCTAGTGGGAGACGCCACAGTAGGGGGTGGAGCCACAGTATTTGAGTGTGTTCTAGTGGGAGAAGCCACAGTAGAGGGTGGAGCCACAGTATTTGAGTGTGTTCTAGTGGGAGAAACCACAGTAGGGGGTGGAGCCACAGTATTTGAGTGTGTTCTAGTGGGAGAAACCACAGTAGGGGGTGAAGCCACAGTCTTTGAGTGTGTTGTTATAGTGGGAGAGAAGGGCATGGGACCACAATATTTGGGAAAGGGGTATTATTTGGGTAGGACTTTGGGCTCTCCATCAGAAGAATGTGGGTTTGAATCCCAGCTCTGCCATGCAGCCACTGTTGGCCCCTGAGCAGGGTCCTCAGGGAGGAGTGGTGCTGCAGGTGCTGTTAGGTGTTGACAGCCAAAACAGTGCCAAGCCACTCTGACCTTAACACCATTGTGCCCAAAAGATTTACATGTCATTAAGTGTTGAGTTTGCCTCAGGAAAACCACTCAAAGCCGGTGAGAGGCTGCACATGGAGTCATGAATGTGTGCTGTTGGTTCTGGTTGGTATACCATATAAGACACAGGTATTTTAATGACCCATATGGGAATTTAGCTCTGGATTGCTCAGATTACCTCTGACTGCTCTGAATGTGTCTCGCCTAGATGAGGCAAAAGAGCTGGTGAAGATACAACCAGCAATGCTACATCATCAGGGCTTCCATCAGCACACCTGGGTCCACTATACCTCCTGTTACCATGGCAATGAGTTTCAGCTTTGCCTTGGTGCCACCAGTTACAGGGCAGGCCTCAATGCTGATGAGTCTTGCTCCATGGACCAGGACACTGGGCCAGGAGCCCTGTCATCACCGTTCAGGCTTACTGGGCTAAAGCAGGGCCACAATCTCATCAGAACAAACATGCTGGACTTTTTTTGCATCTGAGCACCAATTTAAGCATTAGAGGCATTTTTTTCTAAAATTATCTCCAGTCACAAATGAAGCAATGGTGAAAGTCAGCTCACATAGAGGCCGTGCTGCTCTCCCTCTCAAGGGAGTGGTTTTTGTTTTGTGTGCAAGATATTTGGGGAAATGACTCAGCGTTCAAACCCATTTTGTCAAGGTTACAGTGACTGGAAACATGCAAATGTTTGCACATCTGAGTACAAGGCCTGCAACACAGGAAAACTACGTTTGCCTACTCCAACCAGAGCACAGATCATCAAATTATTAATAGCCAGATCAAAAAGAGGGTTGTGTGACTTTATACTGATTTTATGAAGATTGCACTGCAGACCCGGGGTCCACAGGCAGAGTAAACTACCTCTGTGGACTCATTTTGTTTGTGGCCAGTTGTGATGCTCCCATTAGCTTGATGCAGAAAGAACTGTTATCTAACCAGGAACATTCATTCCACTCCACACACACTGTTGCGGTTTTGGATCTCCTGTGATCACTGGGGATGGACTCGTCAACTACCACATCACATTCAAAGCACCTAAGGTCCCTTGTCTGCCTGCTCCAGGGCTCAACTGAGCTTTAAATGGTGCTAGAAATGCTGGTAGACTTGCTGTAGGTGCTCTGAGGGACTGTGTTCCAGAGTTGAGATGCTACTACACTACAATCTGTCAGAGAGAGAACCTGGAGATCTAAATCAGTCCTCTAGATCTGACCACTAGCAATATTTTTTTTAAACTGTACTATAGATATACAATTAGATTTGATAAAGATTACCTCAAAGATAAAACAGCTTCGGTATCTGTATGCAGGCAGTCAAACCCTCAGATCCATTTCTAAATGGCTATTCCCTCTCCATCTGTTAAAAGAAATACGCTTTCTAATTTAAAGAGGTTCTTGGTATTGGCTGGGGTCTGTGTAGGAGAGGCTGTGTGTCTGTGTTTACTCCTAATTTGCACATTAAATGGGCAGGAGAATGGGGCGTTATGCTAATGAAGCAGTAACATCCCCTCAGAGGTGCTGACAGATACTGCATGTATGTTGAGTTGGGAGTTTGTGTTAATATAGATGCTAATTCAGTTTATAGCTCAGTATTATCATTCTCCCTTTCATAGTGTTGCAGGTACTGAAATGAATTGCTGATAAAAATGAAATGTAATATCTTGCAGTTATGTCGGAGTTTTGCTCTGAAACATTCTGTCGTTGTCGTTTGTAGAGATTATAAACTTGGGAGTAGACATAGCAAAAGGCGTCAGATGTTACAGAGCAAAGTCATGTCTCTGTCTCATTCTGCTGATAAAGCTCTCCAAGGAAATCATCCAGGCACATTCTAATGAAGGTATCTTGAGCAAAGACAGTTGAAGATTATATTCCATGTCCTGGTGCTACTTTGACTTTTTCACCCCAGAGCTGCTAGTTGAGATCCTTGTGATGAAAAGGCCGTTTGAGATTTAGCCATAGAAGAGAAAGCAGTTCAGGGGTCTCATCAAAGCCTCCACCTCCCAATGAGATGATAGGATTACAGTGTGATGTTACTGTGGATAGAGCGGGGCGACGGAGGTCTAGCTCCAGAAGGTACGTATGAAGGTGTAATTTGGGATCCCGGCTCCCAGGGATAGCGGACACAGACAGGCTACTGTGTGTGTGTGTGTTCTAGAAAGTTCTAGAAAAATAACTAAAGAATCAACCACAGACAGCAGAAAGCACTTCTTTGAGTGGGTTTGTTTTTTTTCAGTAGGAACTGAGAAACACAGGACAGGTCGTGAATCACAGCTGTCAGCTGTCCTGTGGTTCCTCCGTGCTGACAGTGCTCACGCAGAAAGAAATCGATGCGTGATTTAATGTGATTTAATATGATTTAATATACGCCTCACGCCTTTTGTAAGGACAGAAAATTCTCTATACAAACTGGGCGGAATTAGAACGCTTTGACAAGAAGCACACTGTGGGTGCTGTCAGGCCTGGAGTAGAAGGATAAACTAAATTAGATTAAATCACACATATGTTGGAGACCAGTTTTAGCTTTACTACTGTGTACAGTTTTAGCTTTAATACTGTGTACAGTGAAGACCATTTTAATGCCAACACTAGTTGCTGGACGGATGAAAACAGTGTGACACTGGGTTTCAGTAAAGCTTATGTGCAGAACTGCAAGTAGAATTGAGAGAAAGTTTTAGGCTTGAGAAGGTTGTGGAGAGACTGACAGACATGTGCTGAAGATTTCCAGCTTCCTTCTTGAGAGCTGGCGCCTGTGACGACTGATCTGTTCGCTTGTGTGTTGGCCAGAGGGACAGATGGCGGGAGAGGCCATGTCCAGAGCACTGTTTGTTACGGAAATATAAACAGAACTGCTGCTCTACATCACCCATGAGAGCACAGTTAAAGTGAGCATGGAGAGCATGTGTTCATCTGGCCTGCAATTCACAGGCTAAGGAGAGCAGAGGGACCCACCTAGTAGCAAAATGCATGATGAAGAGAGAATAAAAATGTTGTTGCAAGATTGCAGAAAGTCACAGAAAGAAATTCATACTGGAGTTTGTGTCCTAGCTTGCCAGTTGGATCCCAGTGATTGCTCTCCTAATCTGTGTTTCCGTCTGAATCGGCTGTTGGCGTGGTTGAAAATTAGGAATAGAGAAAACCCTCCAGAGAAACATCTCCAGAGAAACATCTCCAGAGAAACACCTCCAGAGAAACACCTCCAGAGAAATACCTCCAGAGAAACATCTCCATAGAAACACCTCCAGAGAAACATCTCCAGAGAAATACCTCCAGAGAAACACCTCCAGACAAACATCTCCAGAGAAATACCTCCAGAGAAACACCTCCAAAGAAATACCTCCAGAGAAACATCTCCAGGCTTGGGGTACTTGAGGCTGCTGATGCTACTGGTGATGAATTTGCAGTGTGATGTGGCTCCTGTACATTTCCACCCAGCCCAGCAGCCTTGGCTCAGGGGAGGTGGTGCTGAACGAAGGGTGTAGCCGAGATGATGTGGATCCATGCACTACTTTTGACCAAGTTTGTCTTGACATATGAGAGACAAGACAGTGGTGTATTCTGTCGGCTAACAATGTGAGCATAGTTAATTGTGGCTTTGCACATATTCACCCACAAAACACATCTGTTGTCCATTTGCCGGTAATTGTGTTAGAGAGCTATTTTTCTTCAGAGCAGATGCCAATAGCCAAAATCCACACAAACACACAGCAAATTAAAACGAATGAGTGGAGGATGGAAAAGAAGGACCAGTAAAACAAGCTGGACTGAACCAATTAAGGTTTGGGGAGGGGGGCGGTGACAGCAGTGGAAGCACAGCACTTATATCATCTCATAATTCTCATGGCAGTAACTGTAGGGTTATATGTGTATGAGTGTGTGTGTGTATGTGTTTTGTTTAAGCTGTGAGCACAGCTAAGGCACTCATTACTGCTGAATCTTTATGCAAACGTGCTCTCTTCTGAATGGTCTCCTACTTTTACTCCCCAGCCACTGGACTGTTTTTTCTTCTTTAAGAAACATTTCTGTCATGTTTGCTATTATCCCCTGTTTTCTTTCCCTGTACAATCCCAAGGTCTTGAAGCCTGTGGTCTTTTTCTGTAGTTGACCATGACCTCTGTCTATGTTCTGGAAATTACACACTCTGATTTTGATTTGAATCTTGAGTTCTGTCTCTCTATGAACATTACATGAACATGAAGGGGGAAAGTTAAAGTGTTTGATGTGAGCGAACCTCACACCTTTGTATTGTGTATCTTAGCTTTTCATTCCTTCACTGTAAAATCCATGTCCCACATCCATGACCCTAACCCTAACCCTTTCTGAATGAGGGTGGAGCTGAAAGATCTAAAGTGTTTCTGACTCTCTGGACTGAATCTGCCTTCAGTGTTTTAACATGAGCTGTTTTTGCATTAACTTCATGGCTACATCATATTAAGAAACATCTAAAGAGTCAGAGTACCCCTAACCCTAACCCACAGTCAGAGTAACCCTAACCCTAACCCTATCCCCTAACCCTAACCCTAATCCACAGTTAAAGTAACCCTAACCCTAATCCACAGTCAGAGTAACCCTAACCATAACCCTATGCCACAGTCCTAACCCTAACCCTAGTATCCTTTGGCAGTGAAGGTTTCCACCTGCACTTTAGTGTTCTGACTTGGTTTGTGCATGTGTGGTAGTGCTGGTAGTTTTGTTTGTGCACGTCTGGTGGCGTGGGTAGTTTTGTTTGTGGACGTGTGGTAGTGCTGGTAGTTTTGTTTGTTTCCCCGTTGTCCCTCATCACTGTGGCTCTGTTGAGGTCTGTTAGTGAGGCCTAAACTGTAGTTTGGAAGGTTGCTGAGCGTTGGTTCATGTTAATCACATCCAGCACCTGGGGCTTCGTTAGTCCATCCAGACAGTGATGGCCAATGCTGTAGACCCAGCCAGACACCTGCCCTTCCCAAGACTCCACCCATCAGAGAGATTGAGGGAAAGAGAGGCAGAGAAGGAGGGGAAGAGGGAGGGGGGAGAGAGATGGTGTGAGGGAGAGGGAGAAAGGGAGGGAGAGGGAGATCATAAGGTTTGCTCAGTTCAAACTGTTCTGGTATGAGGGATAGAGAACTCCAATAATAGCAGCAAGCAAAGGTCTGTGAGTGGTGGGGCAGGTGGGGCGGGTGTGTGAGAGGTGGGGCAAGTGTGTGAGAGGTGGGACAGGTGGAGCAGATCTCTGCTAGAGTGCTGAGATGTGAATCCAGGTGTTAGCACCTAACCCTAACCCTAACCCTAGCACATTACAGACCACCGCCTTCACTGCCAGTGGACTGTCAGGCTTTTTTCCACTGGGATAAAAGTGTTGCTAGAACTGACCATTTTACATCATCAGCTCTGGTTCTTCCACCTTACATCACCTGGAATTAGGATTTGGCTCAGGATCTGGTTGGATCAGGGTCATAAAACATGTCAGTTAAAGAGTGCTGATCTAAAATGTATCTTGTCATATCTTGAGAGGCAATTACAAAGACCAAGAGATCAAATAGTTTCCAGAGCACAATTTTAACCCTGCCCAGTTTTATACACACCTTCCTCCTCTAACAGGGAACAGAGGGGCGGTTGGGTACAAGAGAGGTGTCAGGGAGGCAGCTAAGGCTGCTGATTGGTGGCTGCCCTGCGGATTGGTGGCTGCCCTGCTGATTGGGTGCCAAGCAGTGGAGAACGGAGACGTCCGGAAGGCACCGTAATAATGACACACTGGAGTGTAATTATATGAGACAGGGCACTGGAGCAGCAGTCAAGCAGGTGTTACTGAGAGAGTGAAGAAGCTCCTCATAAACCCTCACTGCAGAAAAGCATCAGGCAAATGCAACTTGTTCCCTGGACCAGTGACCAGAAAACTGTGCAAATGAGCGATACACAATCTTTTGTTTCTTCAAAGGATCATGGTGGTAAAACAGGTAACCTTTTACAAATGATCCCTACCTGATTAACTGGGCTTGGAATTATGCTGTTTAAAAGGCTGCTGAGTGGGGAACCTCTTCAGGGCTGAGTGAACTTCAGTTATGAGTCTAAAGTGAGAGAGTCTATCATAACAGTCCATTACGACAGACACTAGCTATTTCACGGTACACCAAGGGAGAAGAGACAGAGAACTCACTGCACTCTTGACTAATCTATATCTGCCCTCTCTGCAGTCAGCACAACCTGTTGGCTGGATCGTTCACAGAAACGAAAAAGACTCAGAAGGTCAAACCTTTCATTCATTTCTTTAAAACTTCAGTCTGTGCAAGTGAGCATTTTTTTTTATTTTGGGTGAGAGGAGAAGGGAGGAGAGGAGAGGAGAGAAGAAGGGAGGAGAGGAGAGAGGAAGGGAGGAGAGGAGAGAAGAAGGGAGGAGAGGAGAGAGGAAGGGAGGAGAGGAAAGAGGAAGGGAGGAGAAGAGAGAAGGACAGGCGAGAGCTGTCAGAGTCTGGCATGCAGCCAGGAGAGCAGCTCTAATTCATAAAACTGCAGGTTATGGCCTCTCTCTCCGCTTCCATCCGTCTTCCCCAAAGATAATAGATGCTCTTATTATCTCAGAGAGATGTGCCTCCGCGATGATACACTACAAGATTAGCTTGACAAAAAGCAACTGTGGCTGACAAAATACCACAAACGTATCGTAAATACGGCACCCTGAGCTGCATATGTAAGACACGTTTAATACATTTTGCTTGTGGCTACAAGGTGGATATGAACTCATCATTTCTGAACAGCATGATGACTCCAATAGCAACATTATCCATCTGGCAATAAATGAACGCAGAATTCCCACCTAATTGAGTGAAGCAGCAGGACGTTTTCTGTGCTGATCCTATTCCATTCTTCCTTCATTTGCATCAGAGCTGTTTGCAATGTTTTCTTTCTCACTTCCAAATGGTAATTTTGAGCAAATTGTTCCAGCCCTTCGAGAGCTTACACACAGATCACTACAGTCACACTTTATCTCCATATGTGAATATATGCCTTTATGCAAATTACACAAGTTTTATGTGAAGCTGATTGAGTATTCTGTGGAGGGAAAAGCTAACAGATAATGGGTCTGAGCTGGTTGCTGCATACCTATGAAAGTGTGCATGTCTTATTTTCTTGCATGAGTGAATGGGCTTTTCTCTTTGTTTATCTGTGTGTTATTTATGATTCATTTCTGTTTGTTTATCTGTATGTTATTTATCATTCATTTTCACTTTCACAAGTCAATGCCTTTCTGTCTCTGTCACTCAGGACCTGCATGTCAACACACTGTTCAGAAACAACAATGTACCTGGAGGAAAACACACTCAACTCACAATCAACGATGTACCTGGAGGAAAACACACTCAACTCACAATCAACGATGTACCTGGAGGAAAACACACTCAACTTACAATCAACTATGTACCTGGAGGAAAACACACTCAACTCACAATCAACGATGTACCTGGAGGAAAACACACTCAACTCACAATCAGCAATGTACCTGGAGGAAAACACACTCAACTTACAATCAACTATGTACCTGGAGGAAAACACACTCAACTCACAATCAAC
>JAOYMR010000001.1:281871-298594 GCA_025802075.1 Tenebrosternarchus preto | reverse complement strand
GATCGTCTTGGCCATGTCTACATGCCTAAATGCATTGAGTTGCTGCCATGTGATTGGCTGATTCGACATTTGTGTTAGAGACATTTGCGACATTCGACATGAGCAGTTGGACAGCTGTACCTAATAAAGTGGCCGGTGAGTGTACACTCAAGCAGGCATACTCCTGCTAAGCAGAGACATCCTGATAGTATATAAAGTCCTGGCCTGAGCAACCAAAATTCTGTGCCAAAATTCTCCAAAAAGTTCCTCATATGAAGCGAATGTGGGTCAGTCCATCTTTCATCGTGACCCCAAACTTTCCCCAGCCATGGATGTTCCTTCACTTCATTCACTCCAAGGTCCATCAAGATCACTCCAACAGATGGGTTGCCTTTTAAGACACCCAGGCAAACACTACCAAACAACAGAAAATGTCTCCCTGTTTACAGTCACCCCAGGTCCCTCCATTTGACCCTAAAGAAGTATCCTCAGATGAAGACAAATGTCCTGGAAACTGTAGAGAGAATGTCCTAGAACAGTCACACAGAGAGAGTGCCTCCATTATCTGCTTCTTCTGGAGTCTACCAAACAGAGCAGATCCATATCATTATCAGCTCCAGTGCAGTCTGTCTTTTACGTGGATGATATGTTTGAAGTCTTCCCCATGGAAGAAACCATCAGTGAGATCCAGAAATGGTCGCCATCTCCATCTTCATGCTGCCTAAAGTGGCCTTTAGCAGACAAGTAGTTATAGATGCTTTCAGCTCTAACAACCAGGCCAAATATATTCAAGATCGAACCTCTTCACTTCACCCTCACATGGAAGAATGAGACTCATTTCAGGACCTCCATGAGCTCAAAACATCACAGGTCTACACATCCTTCTTGACCACAAATGTTCAGTTCAGGGACCTCGGTGGTTATGTGGGTGTAGATATCTACTGGCTTTGGGAGGTGGTCTCCTGCCAAACAAAAGGACAGTAAACAGTAACCCTATAGTAAAGGTCAGGTGCTCTTCTCATACATGCGCTCATGAGCATATTGGAATAACAGAACTCCTGAGTGCTGGAAGTAGCCTCTCATTCCTATGACATCTGGTTCAGAATCTCTAGACTTTTATTTAGTGTGATGCTCTATACTTGCTGTATAACACATGTCACTTATGTAAAGTCAACATGTAATTTTCTTGGAGTTATTTGAGTACATGTTGACTGGGCAGGTAGGCACAGGGATTCCTAACAAGGCATGTACACCCTTCTGTGTGCTGTATACAAATGTCAAATAACAGACAAGCAGCAAAATAACAAACAAGATATGCCCCGCCTCCTTGTACAGATGATTCTTGAATTTTTTTGTGCTGATTAAAGAATTCAGGACATTCAGAATTCAGGGCAGCCGCAGTTAACGACAGCTGGAGGGACTTCCTTACTACGCCGATAACGGAAGAGTGAGACAGACTGTAAAAAGAGTCAGAAAGACTGAAACAGATGTGAGACAATCTGTCATAAGTAAGACTGAAGAAAGCTAAATTAGGACTGATTCAAGCTGAGGCAAGACTGTGTGATGCAAACTGAGGCAGATGTGAGGCAAAGTGAGACAGAATTGAGACAGAACCGAGTCAGCAGTGGTTCACCAAAGTCAGGTTTAAATGTCCAGGTGGACAACTTGGAAGAGCAGAAACGTCACAATATAACATCATGTTTGATAGGCAAACAAATATGAAATATAAAGGTGACTAAGATTTCAAGCTATCCATCCTGCTTGGAGCAGCACATAAGTGTATCTGTTTGAGACAGGAATGAGACATACCGAGGCATGAGTGAGAAAACTGAGGAAAGAGTGAGTCTGGTTGTGATGGGGATGATACAGAATAAGAGAGATCTGAGTTTGACTGAGACAGAATGAGGTACAGAGTTAGAAGAGGGAGAGTCACAGAGTGCATGTGCATACAATGGTTCAAACTAGAGATGCATGAATACCGATACCATGTCCATTTACCTGTACTCGTAATCGCAAACGAGGCTCCGATACCAACATCCGATACCTTGTTTCCAGTGGACGTAAGCCACGTTATGCTAATGAGCAGACAATTCAACATGTCGGCGATCTGGAATTATTTCACAATTAGCGATGACAACCCAAGCAAAGCAGACTGCAAACTGTGTTCTATGAAAATATCAAGAGGAGGTACTTCTGCATCTTCCTACAACACGAGTAACCTAATAAAACATCTTAAAATGAAACAAAACTCAGCACGAGGAGTTCAATGCTAACAGAACACGGCATCAACCAACACTGCAGCAAACGCTAGCTAGACGAGAGAAAATGTCTACACACCACCCTAGATCTGTGAAGATAACAGAAGCTCTTACCCAGTTTATTGTTCTTGATGATCAACCATTTTCGGTCATCGAGAATCAGGGATTTCAGCACCTTCTTGATGTGTTAGAGCCCAAGTATGAAATTCCCAGCCATTATCATATAACGGAGACCATTTTACCGAAGATGCATGACAAGGTGCAATCAAGAGCTTGTTGCATGATATTACAGCCTTCAGCTTTACTACGGACATTGTAGGTAAAAAATGTTCATGTTCAAATAAATTGTAGGTCATGCACTGTTTTATGTTGGTTTTGTATTGATTTCATTGCACTATTTTACATTAATAACTAAACTATTACATAATGCTCCTGACTGCTTAATTCTATGTAAGTATTGGTATCGGTATCGGCAAGTACAAAAATACACATACTTGTACTCGTACTCGGTTGGAAAAAAATGGTATTCATGCATCCCTACTTATAAAGCAGAGTTCCATGTTGGGACTGATACCCACCAGTGTAGCCAGTGAGCATTAGCCATTACTGCACACTACAAACCCAAACCCTAAATCTACCCTAACCCACTCTAATCCTAACAATAACCCTATTCTAACCCTAACCCTAATCCTGCAGTAACCGTGACCCTAACCCAAACCCTACAGTAACCCTAAACCTAACCATAACTCTACAGTAATCCTGACCCTAATCCTAACCCTACAGTAACCCTAAACCTAACCTTAACTCTACAGTAATCTTGACCCTGAGCTTCCTCTCAGACTCCTGTTCCTGTGCTTTTCAGAGCGCTTCAGTGTCTTCCTACTACCCTGTCCGAACCTGGACATCTACGGGGAGTGTATGATGCAGATCACCCACGAGAACATCTACCTGTGGGACATCCACAACCCTCGCACCAAGCTGGTCACCTGGCCTCTCTGCTCCCTCCGTCGATACGGCCGCGACGCTACACGCTTCACCTTCGAGGCCGGCAGGTGCGACACCACCGCAGATGCGCCCTTTAGTGGGCGACAGGGAGCGGCAGGACTGGTGGCCACTCTGGAAGGCACACCGAGGTGGCGCTTGTGTACTTGTGTTTCAATTACGTACTTATTGTTATTCTGTGATGCTTCAGTGTTCTATAAGAATTATGTGTTTGATAATAACCATATGCAGCAGATCTACTGGGGTCTGTAACCAGCACACTTTCAACCTGCAGTACATGTAAAGAACAGTAAGAGACTAGATAGAAACCTGCTAAATGCAATCACAGTAGCACATTAAATGGAAACCTGCATGAACTTAGAAATAATTGCCACTATTGAGCCTGTTACAACAGGAAAAAAAGAAAACAAAAGCTTCCTTTTAACTACAGGTGAAGTAAACAGAAAATATTTGTTTTCCTCCAAACGTGTTTAATTAAGTTGTTTTTAATCATACACTACATGTTTCATTTTTTTTAAGAATCTGTTTCAGTAACCTGATTCAGATCCGCACATTTCTAGAAGAAGAGAGGGGAGGAGAGAGAAGAGAGGGGAAGTGAGAGGGGGAGGAGAAAGAAGAGAGGAGAGGTGTGAGAAGAGAAGGGAGGAGAGAGAAGAGAGGGGAGGTGAGAGAAGAGAGGGGGAGGAGAGAAGAGAGGGGAGGTGAGAGAAGGACAGGTGATTGTCTCTGAACCAAGAACCTCATAAAGAGATTGATTGAATAGATTAGAGGAGATTCACTGGTGGATGGAGAGTTCTTATCTCCCTCTAGTGCTTTGATCAAATAATAAAGAAAGATTTGCAACGTCTGCAGCCCCTAAAAGGACAAAGATAACAATTTGGAGTGAGGAGTGATATGCACTGATGCACTGCCCCCTGCTGGTGATAAGAACCTGGTATATACATGCTGTATCTCAGACTCTGCCAGTAATTACATCAGTGAAAAATAATTTGGAAAAGTAATGTACTGTAAGCTGAGCAACAATGGAAAATGAAGGAGAAAAACACCATTAAATGGCTTTTTTTCAGCTGTTTTTATTAGTGCCCCTGTGGAAAGATGTCATTAAACCTGTAGGCCTGGTACAAGAATTAGAAATGAACTGTATGTAAAATATAACAGTGAAGTAAGGAAGCCTTTTGCCTGTGTGTGTGTGTGTGTGTGTTAGAATGTGTGACAGTGGCGAAGGCTTGTATACTTTCCAGACACGTGAGGGGGAGCAGATCTATCAGAGGGTCCACTCTTCCACACTGGCCATCGCAGAGCAGCATAAGAAGGTCCTGATGGAGATGGAGAAGAACAGTAGAGTATGCAGAACCACCTCCCAGCACCATGCCACCACCACCCAGCACCACCCCAGACTCCCACACGCGCTTGCATTTACTTCCTCAGGAACAAGTTTGATCAGTCCACTCTGTGCACTCACCTGTTCTCTCTCCCACCTGCAGCTCTTGAACAAAAGCTCGGGCCCAGGCTCATATCCGTGCACCCCCACTGCCATCCTACCCCGCAGTGCATTCTGGCACCACATTACTGGAACACAGGGGGGTACAGACCTCACAAGCGGTAAAGACCCTACACAGAACTGGGTAAATAAGGCTGTTGACAGTTCTAATGCTGTAGCCCTCTAAGTCCTGTTATGTGCATGTGTGTAGGCGAGATGTTCCCAGCTGCTGAGTCGGGGGCAGAGTCTGGCCTCTTCTCCACCCACCTTCCCTCTGAGCCCCACCCCACTCTCCCGGTGGGCCACAGCCGCCAGCACCACCCAGCGCCCTTCTCCACGTACCCCAGTCAGTGAGGGGCTTCATGGACAAACCTTCAGGCTTCTCCCCTGAATCTTCCTCCAAACTGGACCCCTAGACTTCTCCTCGCCCTCCCCCCGCTGGGGCTGGGTCGGGCCTCCAGACAGAACCAGCTTTCCACAAGCCAGTCTGGGCGGCTAGGGGCATGTCCTGACAGGGAATGCACTGTGAAATGTGGAATATTTGGATTGGAAAATTTTTCCAAACATAAGTTGGTAGTGATGCCAGGTTTCATTCATGTTGCTGCAACAGAAACAGTCACCCATAGAACCCCGTAGAAACAATCACCCCTAGAACCCCATAGAAACAGTCACCCATAGAACCCCGTAGAAACAATCACCCCTAGAACCCCATAGAAACAGTCACACATAGAACCCTGTAGAAACAATCACCCCTAGAACCCCATAGAAACAGTCACCATAGAACCCAGTAGAAACAATCACCCCTAGAACCCCCTAGAAACAGTCACCCATAGAACCCCATAGAAACAATCACCCCTAGAACCCCCTAGAAACAGTCACCCTTAGAACCCCATAGAAGCAATCACCCCTAGAACCCCATAGAAACAGTCACCCATAGAACCTCATAGAAACATTCATCCCTAGAACCTCATAGAAACAGTCACCCATAAAAACCCGTACAAACAGTCATCCATAGAAACCCATAGAAACAGTCACCCATAAAAACCCGTACAAACAGTCATTCATAGAAACCCATAGAAACCATTAGAGATTGCTGTTTTGTTTCTGTGGGGGCCAGTGCGTTAGTTTTATAATGCCTCTGTCTATCACATGCACAGTCTCTCTGTCTGTATTTTGGTGCATGTTCCCTTTGATTGTGCAGGAGTTCTGAGATCAGTGCAAGCTGCCCTTTGTGTAGTTTACTTGGGATTAATACTGAGGAGAGTATAAGCACTTACAGAACTAGAGTAGAATGGCTTCCACTCCACTGCCCTGCCAGCTTTGAACTACAGTATCAGCACTGAAACTTATTCTTAAGCCTGACAGTTATAAAACTGGCCATGCTCACTCTGAAGAATCTGTCCACACGGTGTCCTTGAGTCTAGGAGAGTGTGAGGAACTTGAGCAGGACAAACATGAGCATAGGTATGTCAGGAACTCGAGCGGGACAAACCCTAGCATAGGTTAGTCAGGAACTCTGAAACAAACATCTCATCCCTCGTCCGTTTTTCCTTGCTTTCTTTTGTCCCTGATTACTAGTACTGAAGCACCTTGAAGGGTATTTTTATCCATCTTATCTTTTGCAGATTCCAGAGTGACTGAGATTTTTTAAAGCATGGAGACAAATGTGAGACCATGGTGAAGGTGCTGCTGAGATGCTGTGTGTAGTGGACTCAGCGACTGGGACTGACCTTGGGAAGGACACCAGGTCCCCAGAGTGTCTCACTGACCTTGAGAAGAGCAGTGATTAGTGCACATATTCAGATTAGTGCACATATACACAAGCCAACTATGGTTCAGGGACTACATATAAAAGTTTCATCTCATGTTGAGTTTTGGTAATGTATTTAAATTAACCAGTAAAGCACAAAATGAATGACAGTTTACTTTAATTTATTTTCATTTACTCGCCCCCAACATTTTGGCTGAAATAACTGAGATGTGGATGTAAACAATGACATCGATGTAAACAATGATGGCCGACTTGGTCTCACAATGTGTGGTAATAGCAGTGATGTGGGCTGGTAGTAGAAGCTGCTTCTTACCATTCAATCTCCATTATCTCCATTCAGTTTCCATTATCTCTATTCTGTCTCCATTATCTCCATTCTATCTCCATTCCATCTCCATTATCTCCATTATCTCCATTCTATCTCATTATCTTCATTCTATCTCCAATCTCCATTATCTCCATTCTATCTCATTTCTATCTCCATTCAGTCTCCATTATCTCCATTCTATCTCCATTCTATATCCATTAGCTTCATGCTCAATATTACATGAGGCGACTCTCCTGTATGGAAGTGCACATCTGCACTCTTGTCTTAGGTCGCTAATTAGCCCTTCTACTCCTGTTCCTTCACTGCTTTTGTATGGAAGCACCACTTTATAAAGACAGATTCTTCTAGGAAGGGATTACATTTGGTCAGTTGGTTTAAAAAACACTTGAATCACTTTTGCATAGTTGGGAGATTTTGAGAATAGGAGTTTGTTTTAGCACTTCTAGCACTTCTGAGTGTGTTCCACTCAGAAATCCTTCTTCAAAGGTAGTTTGGAGTGCTATGGACGTACCTACTTTACTGTTCAGAAGTGTCTAACCCACGTGCTTCAAGAATCCTGTCTACCAGGAGGAGCTCTGGGACTTCAAGCGCACCACAAGGAACTGCTTGTATCTTCACAGATGTCATTTAGTATGCTGAGATGCACTGAATGGAACAGCTTTGTCTAATGCTTATTTAATGCTGGAAACCATAAAATTGCATGCACGCACACACACACACAGAGTGTATATTATTTATGTCAAACAAAAGAAGGGCTAAATTTACATGTTCATATGCACCTTTTTCTCCTAAATTTTGCTATTTGTGTACCGTAAGCTAATTTTGTCATGCCACTAAGACCATGTATATAAACCAGTTTATTTCATATGAGGTGATTGTGTGTATATAAACCAGTTTATTTTATATGAGGTGATTGTGTGTCTCTTGGCAGAAGCGGAGCCACTGTCTTTGTGCTTGATTGTCTGTATATTTGGTTAGAGGACAAACACAAGAGCACAGTACACTGGTGGAGAGTCCTGCACTGGTGGAGTCCTGCACTGGTGGAGTCCTGCACTGGTGGAGAGTCCTGCACTGGTGGAGTACTGCACTGGTGGAGAGTCCTGCACTGGTGGAGTAGTGCACTGGTAGAGAGTCCTGCACTGGTGGAGTTTTCTTCTCTGGGAAACATGTGGACATATGAACTTAACAGTGGAACCGGTGCCCCTTAACCCCTTGGTGAAAGTCCCATCATAGAGCGTGTTGTTCCCAGTAGTTTGTATACTAAACTCCCATATTAATCCCACCATAGAGCGTGTTGTTCCCAGTAGTTTGTATACTAAACTCCCATATTAATCCCACCATAGAGGACTTGACATCTGACTCTCTGAAAGGGACAAAGGGCCGATTCGCCGCCCTCATTCTCACTGGGCATGCTGCTCTTATTTGCTGTTATGTC
Organism: Tenebrosternarchus preto; assembly: GCA_025802075.1. Taxonomy (NCBI): domain Eukaryota; kingdom Metazoa; phylum Chordata; class Actinopteri; order Gymnotiformes; family Apteronotidae; genus Tenebrosternarchus; species Tenebrosternarchus preto. Next base: position 290,341 of record JAOYMR010000001.1, on the reverse strand, counting down.
ATACTGGATTTTCTCTGTTAAACTGAAAAAAGATTGAGATCAGTTCTGAACTTCACACCACAGCATCCATGAGAGGAGGAGTGGATTAGCACATCTACACATGCTCAGAAATGGAATGAACCCCTGCAGAAGGTCACTCAGTTCAGCCATATAAACTGGGGGTGTGTAGGACAAACAAAACAAGAGCCAGAATAAGATGTTGCCTCAAAAACAAATTACCCATTAGTTTCTAGAAAAGAACAGAGGAAGTGCTTTTCTACATCATTAGTAGTTCTAAGATTCAGGTGTTCACCAGTCCTTTGGGAAGTGAACAGCTACAGTACTGCATCCTCCCAGACCTTCTCATATAGCTGTTCTGTGTCTTCTCAATGTCATTCACAAGGTGTTATCTTTTAAAGATGTTAATATATATTAGTATATGTTAATATATTCTGTAGGATTTAAATACATCCTCACAAACAACCTTTTTATTGAAACATCTCATTTGCCTGTCAGTAAAGTTTAAATAATTTGATCTTAAACTGGAGAATCAGCTTTAAGAAAAAACATAAAAATCCAGCATGAACCCATAAGACCCGTGTGTTTCTTTGCTATGAAGGTCTTAAGTATTGAAACTTAAGGAAATGAAGTTTGTTAAACCATTAAACCAGTCCCAGTGTCTGTATGTAGCTTTTATGTGTCTCCCTATGTGAAGTTCTAGCTGGTCACTACTCAATGTGAGGGTTTAAGGAGCCCATCAACAGCCAACAATAACCAGTAGAATTTTCTCTGGTTAAGTCAGAAAAGTACTGAAATTTCGATGGTGATTTTCATGTTAACTCTAAAGCTTTATGTTTTTTTATGAGTTAAACTTTCAAACATAGGAGTGTGAGAGCCTTGGCTGATGCTGCAGGTATTGAGACCAGAGCATGCTGGGATTTGGAGGCCAGAGCTTGCTGTTGCGAACAAACGCAACACCATATGTGTCACGTGATGTTTGTGGAATAACATTTTGCATTTTTTGCAATAAAGTATGTTTTTATACTCTGGAATTCTTGTGAATTCATTCATTCATGTTTGTGGGTATGTAAGCAATCATTACAGTGTAATAAGTTTAGTTTTTGTCATGTAGCTTGGATGTGCATGCTAAAAGCCAATATACCTGCATTCATGAGTTTTAGACCATGTAACTGAAGTTTAGTACACATTATATGGATCTTACAGCTCAAATTTGATGGCTAACTGAATTAGCTGCCATTTTGTTAAGCTTTAGGAGAAAGCAGATTTCTGTATAATCTTGAATTTTTTTTCAAGTTTTGTTGAGTTCAGTTTCCTATTTTCACTGTTCTTTAAGAGATGAGTTTTCTGTTTTCTAAGGTTAGGGTTTTCTTTTTCTAGGGTTAGGGTTTTCTGTTTTTTAGGGTTAGGGTTTTCTGTTTCTAGGGTCAGAGTTTTCTGTTTCTATGGTTAGGGTTTTCTGGTTCTAGGGTCAGGGTTTCTGTTTTTTAGGGTTAGAGTTTTCTTTTTCTAGGGTCAGGGTTTTCTGTTTCTAGGGTCAGGGTTTTCTGTTTTTTAGGGTTAGGGTTTTCTGTTTCTACGGTCAGGGTTTTCTGTTTCTAGGGTTAGGGTTTTCTGGTTCTAGGGTCAGGGTTTCTGTTTTTTAGGGTTAGGGTTTTCTGTTTCTAGGGTCATGGTTTTCTGTTTTCTAGGGTTAGGGTTTTCTGTTTCTAGGGTCAGGGTTTTCTGTTTTCTGAGATTAGGGTTTTCTTTTTCTAGAGTTAGGGTTTTCTGTTTTTTAGGGTCAGGGTTTTCTGTTTCTAGGGTCAGGGTTTTCTGTTTTCTGAGGTTAGGGTTTTCTTTTTCTAGTGTTAGGGTTTTCTGTTTTTTAGGGTTAGGGTTTTCTGTTTCTAGGGTCATGGTTTTCTGTTTTCTAGGGTTAGGGTTTTCTGTTTCTAGGGTCAGGGTTTTCTGTTTTCTGAGATTAGGGTTTTCTTTTTCTAGAGTTAGGGTTTTCTGTTTTTTAGGGTCAGGGTTTTCTGTTTCTAGGGTCAGGGTTTTCTGTTTTCTGAGGTTAGGGTTTTCTTTTTCTAGTGTTAGGGTTTTCTGTTTTTTAGGGTTAGGGCTTTCTGTTTTTAAGGGTTATCTGGTTCTAGGGTTTTCTTCATCATTTATCATTTGTATTAAGTTAAGGAACTATAACAAGTCAGTGTAGTTTAAAACTGCTTTTGATGTGCAGGAAAATGAACTTTATAAAGGTTTGTTTAACAAGGAAATATTTTATTATGGAAGCTTTTATGATATTTAAATAAACTGTCCTTTTTCACTGTGTTTCACTGACTGAACACCAATTCCTGTGGCTATTCTGCAGTCTTTGGTTTATTGTTTTGGTTTCACTTGGGAGTGACTGTAGAATACTACACCTTCATCCTCATCTTCAGTAACGATTCTAATATACTGCATCACAGCAAAAATATATTAATAATAGTACTTTGATACCTAGTCATAGTTTATATCATCTAGACCTACTGTAGGTTGGATAATGTTCTGTGTAAAAGTCTTGATGAAGCTCTGAGACCTGCCAGTGTGATCCTTCGCTTCTGCGGTTCTGTTCAGACGGTGGGTTCCACAGCCCCCTGTGTGCATCTGACCTGTTGGCCAACAATATCACACAGATGCTTGCTGCAGAAAAGTCATAATGTTTAAACTTTTCATATGGAAATAAAACAGTTTTGTAAAGGTACAGCAGCTTGAACAAAGACAGTTTGCTCTATCACTGTACACTGCCACACCGCTTTTCCCCAATTAATGTTGTAATATTACGGTTTCAGTTTGCACTGGAAAAGAAAGAAACAATAGTACATAAGCAGTTCATCTTCTGAGTTACATGAATGTTAAAGTACAGTCTGCTGATACTGATACAATCCTGATACTGATATGATCCTGCCGACAGACAGGCTGATACTGATAAGACCCTGCCCACAGACAGACTGACTGACAGGCTGATATTCAGATTCTTCCTGTAAGTACCAAACCTTGGACTGTATATAATACTGGTGTGGCAGCTTCATGGTCTGTATCTCTGTTGAGAGATACATCATGATCACATTTCCTGTTTGGTATCAATACTCTGTATTTGCCTGCTGACCTGGACTCTCTCACTGAAGTAGGGGCAGCCATGCAGGTGATGTGCTGTGTGTTTGTTTGTTGTGCTGTGTGTTTGTTGTGCTGTGTGTCTGTTATGCCGTGTGTTTGTCTGTTGTTCTTATCTTCTTCCATAAGAAGACGTTGCTCACAGAAGGCTCTCTCTGTCATTCTATCTCCATCCGTCCTGAAGAACAGAACAGGATGCTAAAAATCTACTGGATCTCTTCAACTTCACCATCATGTTTCTACCAAGTAACTTAATTCTCACAACATCTTTGGAATATAGAAACATGTTGGTTATGGGTGGAATCTTGACATCCCTGAACCCATCTGTGGACCTTTTGCTGTGTGTGTATATGACAAAGGAAACAAAGCCTTGCAAAAATACTGATGCTGTGGCAGAAATTAAACTTTAAACACCACAGTGAGTGGAAACACAGACAGCAAGAGCACATCCACAGCTTGGCAAAAAGCACCAGACCCACCTTCACTCTTCATTTTAACCAAAGTTCACATATTATTTCTGACTTTTTGTTAATCTGTCAACATGTATAAGCCTATCTATATCACTTAATACCCAAGCAGGTTATCATCAGATCAGTTATTGTGTTAAAAATGTACATAGTTAGGAATCTGGTAACTGTGACAGGTTAAAGCATAAGAATCTGGAATATACCTGAAAAAAGGTCTTCAAGCATTTAAACAGCAGAGAAAAACGCTATAGGAAAGTTATGGCTAACCCTAACCCTAACCGTAACCCTAACCCTATAGAGGAACATAAACAGCCATACACAGAGCAGGATACACAGGGCAGGAGTTCATAGTTTGGCTAGGGTTAGTGTGAAGTGTGAAGGCAATGTGCAGCTAAATCATATGGGTTTATAAACAGAGAAAAAAGGGTTAGAAACTGGTTACAGGGATTAACTAATAAGTGGGTGATTGAGAGAGTTGCACGTGATATGAATTAGGGGGCGTGGCTGAGCACGTGGGTGTACATGTGGACGTCACCTCTGGCTGGGAGACCGGCCTCCCGTGACAGTAAACAAAAGAAAGTGGTCTGATCACCAGTTCAGCTAAAATAAAGTTTGAAATATGCACATCATTACATTCAGCAGTACAAAAACATGTTAGTTGTTCTAGTATGTTGTATAATTTATGGTATTACAGTTATATATTGTTATTGTAATATAATGAAAATTAATGACAAACCTAGAGTACTTCCTCAAAAAGGACTTGGTGAAGTGAAACGCAAATCCCAGTGTGTTTCTTACTCAAGCAAATGCACAGTGGTGCAAAGATGGCCCAAAGCAGCAAATCTGTATCTAATTAATTCTGATTTGGTCATTTATTAATTTCTGGTAATGAATACTTATCCTTTTTCAGATAAGGATCTTGAGCTGAGTGACTGCATGCTGCTTCAAGTTCAGTGATTTGTTGAGTTGCGTCATGAAGGTTGTTTTGGTCAGTCCACCTGCTGCTATTCTGTGTTCTAAAGATTAACAAGGAAATGTGGTTTGTGCCTGATGATGGAATTAGGAATGTATCAAATACAGTTGCTGAGTCACAGTCCTTTGTGTTCTTATTGCAACATCAGTTTTCTCAGAAATACCAACATCTTACTCCAACATTCCCATCCTTGTACCAACATCTTACTCCAACATTCCCATCCTTGTACCAACATCTTACTCCAACATTCCCATCCTTGTACCAACATCTTACTCCAACACTCCCATCCTTGTACCAACATCTTACTCCAACACTCCCATCCTTGCTTAATGCAAGATGATTGCGTATGAAATTACCACCATGCAAGAAGATTTAGGGCCCTATTGCTTATTGCATCTTGTTTATGAATTTACAGACACAATATATTTTCAACATTTCTTTCTAATCTGTTTGCTTTGCAGTGGGTGTATTAAAAAGGCAGAGCTGACAAACAGAGAATTCAAGGTGATTCCCATGACGATTTCTTAATCTTGTTTCTGTGTTCTGCTACAGAAGAACTTGAAACAGATTTATTCCAGTGGCTCTGTAATTATGAAGATGACATTTTATAACTGCTTGCAGAATTGGTATGTTTTTTATATTGTTATATTTTATATTGTTGAGTTCCATAGCAATAACCACAACAAAAATGTCTTATGCAAGAGTTTAAAACAACAATTCTCTCACTAGCAAATTCTCTCATTGACAGGTCAAGACATGCTGAAATGTGTTTATGAGACAGGTGAGGACATGTTGAAATATGTTTATGAGACAGGTCAGGACATGTTGAAATGTGTTTATGAGACAGGTCAGGACATGTTGAAATGTGTTTATGAGACAGGTCAGGACATGCTGAAATGTGTTTATGAGACAGGTCAGGACATGTTGAAATGTGTTTATGAGACAGGTCAGGACATGCTGAAATGTTTGTTGTGCAAAGATGAACAGGAATTTACATCAGACAGGAATTTACATGTCCCTTTACATGTCGCTTTGTCCTACCAACTTAAAGCAGTGCAGAGATGGAAGAAGGTGATGAGGATGGTGGAGGAAGGTGAGCTTTCTTCAGCTACCTCAGGAAGCAGAGTTGCTGCTAGGATTTGGTTATGGAGCTGGGGTTGAGGGTCCAAGTGAGGTTCTCCAGTAGTTCGCTCAACTGAAATCTGTGTACAACATTCAAAAATATGTGTATAACTTTCTAACATATGTATCTCTTATAACTGTAACGGATGTAGAGCTTGTTTATCTGTTAACTTTTTTCTTTTATTATAGTTTGTGTAATGCACCTATAGTACATAAAACTCACTGCTTTTGTTATATGGAACCATGCCATTTAACTCTGATATAAAAATGGAAGATCAGAATTCACAAATGATGTTAATAAATTTACCCACTAATCTTGCCAGGAGTTCATGAATTCTGCCAGTTTTTTTGCAGCCATAAAATTCATGGTACTTTGACATTGTAAGTACATGTTGTGCTTCCTTCAAACAAACAATCCTAAAGTTCCAACTGTCAATACAATGACAAAAGCCAGATGGGAGGAACCACAGTCATTGGTGGAGACCAACAAGGCTGTGATCTTGTGGATCCTCCAGATGCAGACAGATCAGTTATACTGAACCAACCAGATATGGAGTTAGTAGAGAAAATGCAGTGGTATTAGATGTGGAAGGTCCCAAAAGAAAAGAAAACAAGGAACTGAAAGAGAAAGTACAGCAAGAGTGAAGCACTAAGACGTTGTGTCAGTGATGGAGCAAGTCCAACAGATGCAGGAACATCAAGATCAGGAAGAGCAGAAGAACAGCAAAAATACTGCACCACACCCTCAAACTCCCAGAGTGTCAGGAATAAAGATACACATGACCCCTTCACACACACAAACATACATACACACAGTATTTTTAGAGTATTTTTAAACTTTAGTAGGATCTTATGAACAATAACTAAAACAAAATAATTTTTAGTCTGTTAGACTTTCCAATCCATTCTCTGAACAATGGATTTTAATGACTATTTTTTAATGAAATGTTTTTTCTTCATGCTAGTTTTTGGATACAGTAGATTACACTGCCGCAGGTAAGAGGTCTCTTTCAATTAAGAATTTGTTCCCCCCATTCCTGCTAATTTTTGATATATTAATGATAAGAACATACAGCTGTAATGCCTATATAATTACTTATTTACTGGTTGCATCGTTTTTCACTACAGTAAGACTTATGAAAGGATGGAGGATCTAATTTATCTCTCTAAAAAGGCAGATACTAGTGTGGCTACATTTTACAGCATATTATGTACATGCTGTAAACTGTGCAAACGCGTGCAATCCTTTATAACAGAAATATTCTTATTAAGCTGCTCCAGAAGAGTTGAAATGACCGCCTCTTGCGTTCATCACACACTGTAGACTCTGGCTGCGGCCACAATGTCTCTATGGAAACAAAACAAACGTTTAATGGTCTCTATGGAAACAAGACAAACTTATCTTGGTGTTTTATAAGTTAGCGTTAGCTAACTAGCTATCTAGCTAGCTGGCTATCAATCTATACCGATTAACCCACAAGTTAACGTAACAACCCTGTCGGCTCTTAGCGCATATTTGCAGTTTTTGTGAATCCAAAAATGCGAACAAAACGGAGTGATTCATCAGAGCGCGCGGGGGACGGAGCGCCCAGCGGCTCGGGAGGAGAAATACTCTCTGGATTTGTGTCTCCTACACCAGGTAAACCATCTCCCAGAGAGAGAGATAGCTGGGTTAATGTCCATGGTGGTTAATCAGCACGTTTAACATTAAAGTTAACTGCCATAAACAGCATGACGTAACTGTTTTCATTCACAACTTGGTTAACAGCTAACTAACGACTAACTAAATAACGGCTCCCCGAGAGCACCGTAACCGAAGATCATCATAAATCATAAAAGACGCGCTCTACCATTTAAAGATTATCTTTGTTAACAAGGGTTTTGAGAAACCCAGCCCTGGTCAGTTTGTTATTTCGTTTGTGTTGTCTTATCTAGGTAGTTATAACTAAAATATAACAACTGTGTCTCAAAGATACAGACCATAATCAATCCGATGGACAGAACGGTACAGAATGTGGAGATGTGAACGTTACAGCGTCGGATTCGTCCAGATCGCGTTCAGGACCCAGGTAATGTGGCGCTCACAAAAGCATATAATCTCAAAGGAAAGCATTTATATACAGACCTATGCAAAATCGTTAGGCACCTGGGGAAATTCTTAAAAAGCAATATCTGGGCAGTAAACACACTCCTCACCACTGTACCCATGCTCTTCACGATACAGTCCTCACCACTGTACCTACGCTCTTCACGATACACTCCTCACCACTGTACCCACGCTCTTCACGATACACTCCTCACCACTGTACCCACGCTCTTCACGACACACTCCTCACCACTGTACCCACGCTCTTCACGATACACTCCTCACCACTGTACCCATGCTCTTCACGATACAGTCCTCACCACTGTACCCACGCTCTTCACGATACACTCCTCACCACTGTACCCACGCTCTTCACAACACACTCCTCACCACTGTACCCACGCTCTTCACGACACACTCCTCACCACTGTACCCATGCTCTTCACGATACAGTCCTCACCACTGTACCCACGCTCTGCACAATACACTCCTCACCACTGACATAGGTTCACTGTACACCTAGAACATAGGCAATTTTTAAGAAGTAGCAGGTGAGTTTTTAGCACCAGGGATTTTGCTGTGTTTATACAAACACCAATTTTCTTAACCTGTTTCTACAATTGCGCTGTGTTATGCAGTCCTTCCATTTGCTTAATACCAATTATAAAGGTGGTATTAATATACAGTATATAT
>JAOYMR010000001.1:257863-269230 GCA_025802075.1 Tenebrosternarchus preto | reverse complement strand
CCCCCCCCCCCCCCCCCCCCCCCCCCCCCCCCCCCCCCCCCCCCCCCCCCCCCCCCCCCCCCCCCCCCCGCTGGTCAGTGTGAGTGTGCGCGTGTGTGCGCGTATCTCCAGTCTGTGGGCAGACTGAGGCCCCAGCCAAATGATGTCAGACAGGGTTTTATTTCTCTGTAATGCCACTGGTGGAAAGCACTGTCACTGTAGTGCTGTACTACTCGGTTCCTCTATGAAATGATGCTTGTTTATGTCTGTATTTCTCAGGCCCAACCTGCAGCTGATTGAAGGGGATGCTACTCGGTTATCTGGAATGATCAACTTCACCTGCAGTCTGGCAGAGAATGTGAGCAGCAAAGTCAGACAGTTGGACCTTACCAAGGTGACCAAAACACACCTTTACTAAAACCACACCCACAGTAACCCAGACACACCTTTATTAAAACCACACAGTGACTTATACACACCATCACTAAACCACATACAAGCTGCACTGAACTGCTTCTAGGCTGTGAAGCATGAACTGACAGAAGCTTTGTGTTCATTTCAGAAAAGACTCTACCAAGCGATCCAGCGAGCCGACGATATTCTGGACCTGAAGTTCTGTACCGATGGCGTCCAGACTGCCATGCGCAGCCAGGACTATGAGCAAGCAGCCGTCCACATCCACCGATACCTGTCCCTCGACCAATCAGTGATTGAGCTGAGTAGACAGGGTGGAGAGAGTGAGTTTTTTCTGTTAGAAGCTCTGTCACCTGGAAACATATGGATGTGTCCTGGGCTGATATCTGCTGCTGTTCTCATGTTTGTTCCTCTGCAGGCACTGCAGTGGATGCCAGTCTTGCTCTTCTGCAGGAAGCAGAAGTCAGTTTGAAAGCTCTTGTTACTAAGCGACTGGAGGAGGCAGTTGCTACAGGCGACCTACCTCAAGTGGAACGCTTCTTTAAAATTCTTCCCCTGCTTGGGCTCCATGAGCAGGGACTTGCCCAGTTCTCCCAGTACCTCTGCAGCCAGGTGTGTCTGTGTGTGTCTGTCTGTGTGTGTGTGTGAGTGTGAGCGAGTGCGATCGTTTCTTATCACATGGGTTGGTTGTGCTTCCTTGTCTCAGCTGGCGAGTAAAGCTGAGGAGAACCTGCTGGTAGCGCTGGGCCCTGATGTCCGTGAGCGGCGAGCACCTGTCATCTTTGCTGACACGCTCACACTGCTACTGGAGGGTGAGGCTCAGCTCATCTCCTGGGGGGAGGTTCTGGAGCTGTGGGGAGGTTCCGGAGCTGTGGGGAGGTTCCAGAGCTGTGGGGAGGTTCCACATGTACAGCATGTTATGGCTTAGACATGTCTGGGCTTGTGTGGTTCATTATTTTGGAACATTATCTGTTACCTTATTTGTTCAGTTTCAACCTTTACTGCACATGCAGTCACACACACACACTGACCCAGGACTGAACTGGTTGTGTTAGGCATCGCACGAATTGTGGAGACACACCAGCCAATAGTGGAGACGTACTACGGCCCAGGACGACTCCATACGCTCCTCACACACCTCCAGAAAGAGTGTGATGTGCAGTCACAGAAAGTGGTGGATAAGTTCATTCAGCAGCGGGACTATCTCAACAAGGTGTGTGTGTGTACTGTGTGTGTCTGTGTGTATACTGTCTGTTTGTGTATACTGTGTGTGTATAGTGTGTGTGTGTGTACTATGTGTGTAGTGTGTGTGTGTACTGTGTGTGTGTGTGTGTATGTGTATACTGTGTGTGTATACTTTATGCTTTGAATAAAAGCGTCAGCCAAATGCCATAAATGCTCTTGTTTATTGGTCCTTAAATGACCTCCATCTCCATCTTCTTCTTCATCTCCTTACCTGTAGTTTCAGATTGTGCAGAGCAGCATGATGAGGGCGGGGCCTGTTGAGAAGATTGAGCCCAGGTATAGTCCACATGCCATTCAGGACTAATACTTCTGGAGCATTGAAGTGTGTGTGTGTGTATACTGTGTGTATACTGTGTGTGTGTGTGTGTGTGTGTTCAGGGAGCTGGATCCAGTGTTGTGTGAGGTCACTCTGATGAACTCGAGGGCAGAGCTGTACCTGCGTTTTTTAAGGCGCCGTGTTACAGCTGATTTCGAGGTTGTTGATGCCTCAGCTGCAGAGGCGCTGATTTCTGGTAAAGATCCACATTCACTTTCACTCACGGTTGGTGGCGTCTGAGTTCAGTGCGTGGTGATGAAGCAGATGAGCTCTTGTGTTCCAGAGCACCAGCAGTGTTTGGAGCGGCTCCTGAAACACTGTCAGCTCAGTCGCACCATGCAGGAGCTAATTGGCTACTACATCCCCATGGAGGAGTATTACATGAGAGAGACCGTCACCAAGGTAACACATGGGGGCGCCCTCCACTCCACTGTACCCAGTCAACCGTGAGTGAACTTTGTCCTCTGCACAGGCGGTCTCCATGGATACAGCAGAGGCAGGACAGTTGAGTTCCAGCATGGTGGATGATGTGTTCTACATCGTGAAGAAGTGCATCAGCCGAGCTCTGACCAGCGGGAGCTCAGACTGTGTGTGTGCGATGATAAACCACGCTATCAGCGTGCTAGAGACAGACTTCAGGTGCACCACACACAGCCCTTACACTGTGGTACTGTCCATCTCACTACACCCACACCACATCAGATCCTAGCGATCTGAGTGTAGTCCGTGCTCACCAAACACAGCAAGGGACAGAAGCATGAATGTGTACAGCAGCAAATGTGATTTACACACCAACATTAAATATGTTTTATCTAATGTGTGTGTGTGTGTGTGTGTGTGTGTGTGTGTGTGTGTGTACAGGGAGGTTCTAGCCTGTAAGCTGCGTGCAGGTTATCCAGCCAGTGCTCTGCATGACCTGCAGCGGGGGGTGAGCAGTGCGGTCAGTCTGATGCAGAGCAGCTTACAGCACGGCAAGATCCAGGCGCTGGGCATGGAGAGCCAGGAGCAGGCCAAGAACGCCTACCTGGTAACCTGCACTCCCCTACACAGCTCTGTCCTCCCTCTGTCCTCCCCTACACAGCTCTGTCCTCCCTCTGTCCTCTCCTACACAGCTCTGTCCTCCCCCTGTCCTCTCCTACACAGCTCTGTCCTCCCCCTGTCCTCCCATACACAGATCTGTCCTCCCTCTGTCCTCTCCTACACAGCTCTGTCCTCCCTCTGTCCTCCCCTACACAGCTCTGTCCTCCCTCTGTCCTCCCCTACACAGCTCTGTCCTCCCTCTGTCCTCCCCTACACAGCTCTATTCTCCCTCTGTCCTCCCCTACACCCCTCTGTCCTCCCCTACACAGCTCTGTCCTCCCTCTGTCCTCTCCTACACAGCTCTATTCTCCCTCTGTTCTCCCCTACACAGCTCTCTGCGTAGCTCTGTAGTTCATGTAGTCATGTAGCTCCACAAACATGAGCACATACTTGCATCATCAAGCAACTCGGTGTCCTAATCTCACAGTACTAAATGCATTTTTTTTTAGGTCACTTTAAATAATGTGGAAGTGTGCAGTGAGAATATCAGCACTCTCAAAAAGAACTTGGAGGTGTGTCTCCTAATCTAATCTATCACCTGTTATGCTACTAAACTATGGTTAGTTATTGTCATATGACACACTAAAAGTTAATGTCATTTTTCTCTCTCTCCTGTTCTCTCTCAGAGTGATTGTGCCAAGTTGTTCAGTCAGGGGGCGGGTTCAGAACATGCTCAGGCCAAGATTGACAGCTGTCTCTCAGACTTGGTGAATACGTCCAGCAAGTTCAAGGATCTTCTTCAGGTTAGAAACTGAGCGCTGGCCTATGCATGTTTGTACCTGTACATGAGGGTATGAAATTCACCCGTGTCTGTTTCAGCTTTACTTATCTTATGTATGTTTTGCATACAGGAGGGCCTTCAGGAGCTGAGTAATACAGCTATCAAGCCTCAGGTGAAACCCTGGATTAGCAACTTCCTGTCAGTCTCGCATAATATTGAAGAGGTAGGTGGTTTGTGGCAGCATGACATAGTAATGAGCTACACATTAATTCTTTGGTCCTCTTGTATTGTGGTCAGTTCCTCTAAAATGTCTGTAAAAACACCTTTCAGGGGGAGTTCAGTGACTTTGAGGCGAATGACCCCTGGGTTCAGCAGCTCATCGTACAGCTGGAACAGCTCATGTCTGAGTTTAAGGTCAGGAATTCTTTAGACATGGTTAGCGTGAACTGATCAGGGTGCAGTTTCCTCACCCTCCTACTGTCTGCAGGCTGGACTGTCTCCACTGATCTATGACACTCTAACCAGCCTGATGACCAGTCTTATTGTCATGGAGATGGAGAAGACTGTTTTTAAATGTACCTTCAGCAGGGTAAGTCGATCTCTCTCTCTCTCTCTCTCCACACACAATATAAGTGTCTCCTAACTTCCAGACTGTTATCTGTCCCTCACACAGCTCGGGGGGCTGCAGTTTGATAAAGAATTGCGTTCGTTGGTTGCATATCTGTCCTCTGTCACCTCTTGGACCATCCGGGATAAATTTGCACGCCTTACTCAGATGGCAACAATTCTCAACCTGGAACAGGTATGTGTCCAACACTGTGTCTGTTTAACAATGTACTACACTGATTATTAACAAAAACTCCTGACACCACAATTTTGAAATCATTGATATTTTGTTTTATTGTTTTGAGAAGTTGAATTTGTTTGTTCGAGGTCTCCGAGATCCTGGATTACTGGGGGCCGAACTCGGGAGCCCTCACCTGGCGTCTTACACCTGCGGAGGTGCGGCAGGTCTTGGCACTCAGAGTAGACTTCCACAACGAGGAAATCAAGAGACTCCGTCTGTAGCACATCCAAACACACTCTCGGGACTCCTGCTCACCTTCTGAGCACAAACATCGTCACCTATTCCTGTTATTAATATAAAACAAAGGGTTCACTAAATCATGGGATTTTTCATTGTACATTTGTGTACAGACTTTCCTAAAAGATAATGCTGTCCTTTGAGTAAATAAAAATTGTTACTATTTGTAGTGAGTTGAGCTGTTTGTAGTGATTAACCTTTTTTTTTTTTTTTTTTTTAAACTTGAATGTGAATCTCAGTGGTCAGGACCCTGTAACCCAGTGGAACTCCATAAACATTCTGAATGATCAAAATATCCTGCTATAAAATAACTAGTCTTTTATTTAATAAAAACAAAACCATTCCAACAATAAACAGACCCACAAATGAGGATTAGACTTTTTTTTTTTTTTTTTTTTTACTGTAAACCATCAGTTAATGTTTCAAACAGCACGTGAGGATCCCTCCTTCTGGAAGGAATCCTGGTCATTTCACTCAGAAAATAAAATTTAAAGAAGAAAATGTTAATTACTCAAGTTCATGAAATGCCTTCACATAACGATGTACAGTTTGTGTGAATGAAGGCTAAATTTATATGATATCGGGTGGCAGTTGGCGAATTTCGAGATGTTGCAAACAGGAAAATCTTCCTTTATCACAAAATAAAAGTAAGAAAAGAAAAACGGCCTATTCTGAATGCTTCAGTACGATCTGCGCGTTTGGACCGTTCAACGCATATATATATATATCTAATTCATATACTGTCTACCATCCTGGTATTACACGTCGCCTACCTATTGAGTGTATAAGTGGTCTAAAAACAACAAATTGGATGATCAAATTAACTACAATAAAAGGCAATTGTCGTCGCCTTGCAGCCGCAGTTCTTTGCTATTTAGCCCGTAGCGAAAACATTGATGCTGTTATCAGACTTTCTTCCTAACCGAAGCTGCAGCAGATAGCATACGGTCCCTCTCGCGCAACTCCTCCTGTAGGCGCGCTTCTGTGATGCGCAGCTGACGGATGGTGTTCTTCATCTCCTTCATTTTGATCTCCATGAGCGCGATGATGTCGCGCTGCTCGTTCAGCTTCCTCAGAAGTTCGGCGGAAGTTGTCCCGTTGGTCAGCGAGTACGAGTGATCCTCTCCGCACAGTGCGAGACACTGACCGGCCTGCACGACCGTCGCGCCGGTCCCTGTAAAATCCTCAGAATGAGAAACCACAGTAGGGCAGGATCCGTCCGCTGCTGCCGTTATGTCCACGGGAGTGATGTATTGGCCATTCTGCCCAATTTGCACCACGGTGGAATCATTGTTTCCCTCTCCTTCGACTGGTGCTGCCTCACTGGCAATCGAAACTACGCTGGTGATAATGGGCACGGCGGCGGACACCTTCCTACTCCTGCCCCGCCGACTTCGTCTCTCGTTTACTCCACGTAGTGGAAACAGAGTCGGAACTCGTATTGTGTAGGTTTTCCTGCCTCCGGGGAAGTGCACGCTACATACCCGGTGTCCAGTAGTGGGCTGGAAAGTACTGAAACAGCCGCTCACCCCGGCCCGCGAGATGTTCTTGAGCCAGATCTCCCGCTGAGTGGGATCCTTTGGGAAGGTGTAGAACCGCAGCTCGCGGTCCCGGTGTGAGTTATTGTAACATCCAGGCACGCAGCATGTGAACCCAGGCATGATGGAACTCAAATTTCGCCAGTATTTCAACAATCCTTCAGAAGTTTTGTTAATTTTGTTTTGTTTGGTTCCTTCGTGCGCTGTTAGCGAGACCAGCGGCCTAGAAGCGGAACTACACGTCCCACAATGCTTACGACATCCTGTTTTGGTTTCAAAGCGGGTTAACGAAGCAAAGTCTGCGCGAAACTGCGCATTTTGTCCTACGTGCACGGAGATTGTTTTGTTTTAAATTACTGCGTCGAAACGTGTATATGACAGTAAATGTTGGTTGTGTTTCAGACAGGGCATATCTACACAGCTCTAACATGCAACGAGCATAATGTGTTGTAGACACTTGTGTAAATGTCTTAATGTGTCTTAATGTATTTTTCATTTGCGTAGCCTATTAACTTTTACCATTGCGCCACTAGAGTACAAGCAATTAGCATCACATTAAGTAGTAAAACTAAATAGACTTTTATTGAAGTACATTAAGAATTTAAGAAAAAATTATAGAGCTAAACCCCCAAAATTAACATCACAGATACAGTTATCCTCGAAGTTACTATATATTAACTTTGTATAGTAATCCCCGGAAATGCAATTGTAAAACTACATATCCCATGAAACACTCAGGCGACCATATCCGGGCGGGAGATTGCGTCATCACAACTTTATTTGAATGTTTCGTGCTCTAGTAAATACTGTGTGAAGTTTACATTTATTAGCCGCTGTCGTACAGTTGTGTAGGAGGTGTCGGGCCGCGTTAATAACATTTGCGTTTAAAACCGTCTGATCTCGTCCGTTGAACGTTTATCGCTAATGGAGTCGGTCGAAGAGGATGTGTCTGCTCGGATTTTGCTCAGAAACGTCCTCCAGACGGAGTTACCCCGGTCTCCAGTAACCAGAAGGTGTTTCGTTAGCGCACTTCCCCATCACACATTCTTACACGATCTGTTTTGTGTTTCTGGTTAGGATTCATTCAGAAGCGTTTAACAAGATTTTTAAAAAGACTTATTTTAAGTCACATTTTTGACAATAGGCCATAGCTCATCAGATTTACGAGGGTTAGCTAGCTTATTTCGTTTTAAGTTTAATGTAGCATGGTTAGCTAATTCAGGGTCTTTCAGAAGTCCTATGCACTCAAAAAAGTAATTTTTCAAGACAGTGTGCATTGCTCCCCCTCCAAAAATACTTGTGGGGTTCTGTTTATCTCTTTAACCCTAACTCTAGTTTATCTGCAGTTGATTTATTACACAGTAGTTGTTGACAATTCCTTCTTACATTATGTAGCAATATATATTTTTTCGCATAACATCACAGGATCATAGTCAACACACACCACATAAATCAGTAACGTTAAGTTTCATTACTGTCTTCCGCGCTGACCCTCGTCCTGTAGCCGGTCTCGTGAGCAGCTGGTTTCGCGCGCACGGAGGAGCTCCAGAGGGAAGAACACCTCTGGCCTCCAGACACCACAGCTCACTCTCCGACACAAACTCAAACAGAAGCTCCATGAGGTGAAACTGTCTGCATGCACAGTAACATCCGTACTGTAAGATCTTTCTGCTTTTGAAAGCGTCAAAACGTTTGCTTTTCAATTCAGAGTGCCACCCAGTCAACACTCCTTCACAGCAGAATGCCAAAGCCCCTGGGCAGGAAGGCAGAGGCTCTGTGTGAGGCTGCTGACATCACCCCTCGCAGCCTGCTCAGGGGCTTCATCCAGACAGGTGAGCGTGGTTTACTGCAGTGGCGCCGCCAGCCTGCAGCTGTGTTTGTTTTGCTGGAAGCTGTTGTGTGACGCCTGTTGGGTCTCTTCCAGAGGCCGAGACGTCTTTGCTGGTGTCTGGACAACCTGCATTGCCAGAGTCACACTTGCAACATGCAGAGACGAGTATCCATAGCAACAGAGAGAGGTGTGCCTGAAACCAACCAGTTTTTGACTATCTACATAAATTACAAAAACAAATCTGTAGTAACTTTTTTTGGTTAACGGTTTGTCTCCTCTTAGTGAAGGGGGATCCAGATTTGATTTGCCTGACTTGGCCACAGAGCCACTGAGTCATGTGATCAGGGGGATGAGTCGTAGGAGGCCGCCGCCCACCTTCAATGTCTCGGCCTTTGAGAAACAACTGAACCAACAATCAGGTACCAAATGGCAGCAGATAGTAAGACTGAGATTAAATTATCTTTCTACATTATATATACAGATACCATGGAACTGGCCCATAGGAATTTAGCCATTTAACACAGCAATGCCAGTCCAGAAAAGTTTCACAACAGCTTTGATTATTTTGTGTGAGATTCAATTCTGTATATTTATAGCAGAAATAAATATACAGCAGAAGTAATAACAGGTTTTCTGTGTGATGTTGAAAGTCCTATAGGTCACACAAGTATTGTCTGCTTTGAGAAAACATCTGTTGTAAAAGGCGCTATATAAATAAAACTTGAACTTTGGCTAATTTTTTTTTTGTCTCCAAGGTGAAGGAGAGGAGAGTCATGAAAATACGGACATGACGCAGGGATTGTGGGAGCAGGACCTTTCTGCTGGGTCCAGAAGGTGCGTGATTGAACACACAGTTACTCTGCCACCATGGTCAGGACATCACTGATTGAACTACTCCTGTCTGAATGTGTGTGTCTGCCTTGCAGTGTCCTGGGTCTTACATTGAAGACCCCATTTGTGAACATTCGGTCTGAAAGGGCAGGTCTGCGGCGAAAGGCTGCCCAACGGAAGAAGCCGTCTGTGAACGACTTTGACGAGGCTGTAGATAAACGACTGGAGAGACATCACAGTCAAGGTTCCACACAGCTGCCCAACAGGCACGTTACAGAACCTCATACCTGAGATGACTCTCACTCTCATTTTCTCTCTCTCTCTCTCTCTCTCTCTCTCTCTCTCTCTCTCTCTACTCCAGATTATACTGTAGTGCAGACCAGAGGAACTCCTACCAGTCACAGTCTCCAGGAGTTCACTCTTGGCTTGAGCAGCATTGTCATGAGCAACACGGAACTCTACGGACAGCTTGCAGGCCCCGCCTCTGAGCTAAGCATGGAGGACGGTGGGGCTCAAGAGGCAGAGGGAAAAGAAAATCAAGAAGTGGTTGATAAACAGACTGAGCATTTGAGTGAAATATCTAAAACTCAGCCAGAGCCTCTGCAAGAGATGGAACCATCATCTGAGTCACTGCATGAGGAGGTGATGGAGACCGAGGAGATAGCACTGGCTCTTCAGAGTCAGGAAAAGGAGGCGAGAGAGTCTGAGATGGACCAGACAGACGTAGAAGGTGTGGCTTGGAGAGTAGGTGGGAAAGAGGAACTTCCATCACAGCTATCAGAGCAAATCAGCCAGCAAGCCTACTACTACTCACAGGGCGGAGTCATCGTGCCTGGAGTAACAGCAAGTGGGAGGAGCATGAAGAGTGTTGGGGCAGATCTACACATCACAGAGAATGGTAAATACCAGTCAGTTGTATATATGTTTACCTTTATGGAATTTAGCAAACATTCTTATTATCTTTAGCTTGAACAAATGTTAGAGTCCAGAAATGACCTTAACTGAGACTCTGCCAGAACCAAGGGTCAGTGCTGAAACCTAGAGTATAAGATACAATATAATACAGTTCAATATGATGCCACTCGATTTGAGAACAGTTACTAAAAAATACAGGTTAACTGCAAATATAAAGTCTTCCTGATTTAGTTTCTGATTAGGCTTAATTAAGGTACTTCTCAAAGAGATGAGTTTTCATTCTGTGTTTGAAGATACCGAGGGACTCTGTTTAGACAGCCTGTGTAACTTCTTGTGAGCTATATGGCTATTGTGGATTCTGAATCAGTCTACAGATTTGTTTGTTTGTTTGTAGAACTGCACAGTTTCACTGGTGCTGGTCTGGTAGAAAGCCCTGTGCTGGAGGAACCGTGCCCCAGCTCTGCTTCAGCTACCATCTCCCGGACTCCGAAGCCTCCTTCACCTGGGACACACCAGACCAACATGGAGGAAGGGCAAGACGACGAAAGGGAGGGGGTTACTGAAACCAATCTTAACAAATCAGTGATTACTGATGTAGATGTCAGCCAGTCAGATGGTGAAATTGAGACATCTCTCGCTGACCTTAGCCCTGTCCTGCACTCTCTGGCTACTGAGGATGAGGAGAACGTTGAGGAAGATGAGGAAGATGCACAAAGTGAAGGTAAGATCTCCATACATGCGACCTGACAACAGTGTCATGTGTACTGGGTGTTTATATGTTTCTCTGTGCTCATCTAGAACTGTCAATGCAAACTCCTGCTTTCATCAGACAAAGGAAAGAGGTGGCCAGTCCCAGAACCCTGGCCTCCCCCACTGTACTCGCAACCATCCGTGCTGGGTAAATGATTGTAGCGATCAGTGACGTTTGCCCTTGTGTTTACGTTTCCTCGGGTAGGAAGCACTGAAGCCCTTGTGTCTGCCGCTCTCTCCTCAGACCCACCCGTAAGCCTCGGCCCAGACCGAAACCTCGGACTGAAGGACCTGACGGTGTCCTCCCGAAGAGTTATGTGATGAGCGTGTTTAAACACTTTGCCAAAACCAGAGTTGCCAGTGATGTCTACCCAGTCATCAATGAAATGTAAACCCTTTTTTCATTTTCATGTAGCTGAATGGATATTAGGTTTCATTTGAAACGGTTTTATTTGCATGTTGTGTCCGTCTGTCCATCCGTCCGTCCGATGTCTCAGACTCCAGAAGTACTTCAGTCGTCTAGCTGATGATTTGGAGGTATATTCTGCTCATGCCAAGAGGAAAACCATTGAGGTTGAGGATGTTGAGCTTCTAATGAAGAGGTATGTTGGAAGTTTGAGTGACTAAAAACCATTCACCTGTGTAATGTTTGTGTGTGTTTAG
>JAOYMR010000001.1:237277-257763 GCA_025802075.1 Tenebrosternarchus preto | reverse complement strand
GCAGGGTTTCGTGACTGACAGCACTCCCCTCAGTGTGATGTTTGTGTGTGTTTAGGCAGGGTTTCGTGACTGACAGCGCTCCCCTCAGTGTGATGTTTGTGTGTGTATAGGCAGGGTTTCGTGACTGACAGCACTCCCCTCAGTGTGATGTTTGTGTGTGTTTAGGCAGGGTTTCGTGACTGACAGCACTCCCCTCAATGTGCTGATCGAGAAGTTTTTGCCACTCGAGTACAGGAAGATTCTCATCCCTGTGGCAGCCAGTGGAAATAAACTCATCCCCAGTCAAAGGAGATAAATCCTTAACATCACCACCTCAGTTTTCTCTCTCTCTCTTTTAGAATATGTTTCCTAAATATAATTTACTTTTGTTTGTTTTTGAAAGGCTGTTTTCATTAAGATATTTCTTAACTTGGATTCACTAATGTTTGAAAGACAAATGAATCTGACATTAAATAAAAACGTATCAATAAATTCAAGTATATTGTTCTAAAAAACTCTTAATTAAACACCTGTGCTAACTTGGATTAAAGATAAACTGGTCAGTTGTATTCAGTACTGTGTGTGTAGCGCCACAGCCCTACCCTGCGTTTCCTGTGCTGAAAGAAATTGTGTACAGTAAGATAAGGTTACAACTAGCGTCAGGGCATTTTTAGTGTTATGACAGTTGCTTAATAAAGAAAGTAATATCATAATGTACGTTTTACAATGTTTCGACCAATAAATTCTTGTATTATTTACTCATCTAAGAATTCACCTATAATGAGTCTCGTCTTTTTTTCGGAATGGGCGTGGCAAAAATACTATTCGATGGGACGTGGTGCGCATGCGCAAATTGCATTTGCGTGTCCAAGACATAAGGTTTCGGAGTTGATCGGTTTGGGATGAGAAGGGAATTACACCGTCCTACTGCTTTTCTGTGTCACGAGAACACGAACATACTAATATACCGGACGGTGCGTTAACGGCGGAGGCGGTGCTTTACCGTCACGGCTCGGGCTCTCCTTCGGTCCGAGGTGCTCAACAAGGACCCCTTGTCCTGATCTGAAGGAGGTGGCCTGCTTGGAGAAGTCTGACCAGACATTTTATTTTTTTGATTGCAAATTGTAACTTTTTTATACGACATCTGGTTTAGTAGATGGTTTCGGAGAGATTCTACTGTGGTGAGTAAAAGCCAACATAAACGTCCGGTTAAAGGCTGCGAGAGCGCGTCGTGACCGTAGCGGGTCCCTGTTGGTCCTTTCGTGACCGTAGCTGGTCCCTGTCGGTCCAGTCGTGACCGTAGCGTAGACCGTAACCCTAACCGTAGACTGCCTGGTTTTGTGTCATGTTTATCTAATGTGCTTCTTGTATCCTCGCTGAGCTCAGGTGGAGCTGCGCTACGCTCGTTAGCTCTTAGCTCGTTAGCTGTCCTAACTCAACACTGAATTAGATGGCTCGCCAGTCCCTGTTATGTAAGTAGTTAACATTAACTGATACTAGTAGGAACTGATAATGTATATTTGCTACCAAAATCACAAATACATTAACCAGTAGCTGTTTTTTCGCTGAAAATAAGCTACTACAAACCATATATTTAGTATCCTGCCTCCGAGCTACGTGGATAATGCGACAACTACATTGAATATCATGTTCTTCGTTTCATTTGCGCAAACGTGTTTCAACCTTGGATGCTACTATCAGATTTGGAAGAAACGAAAACCTGTTTTCATTTGCATGTCATGAAGGAGGTGTACAGGCTTTCAGATGTAAATGAGTCCGTCCAGCCTGAGCGCTGACGGTGCTAAACGCCCAGTAATCGCGGTACTAACTCCGCACACGAGTATCGTGGTGTTCGGTACCTCCACACTATCTGAACAGTTTAGGACGGTTTACGTTTAGCTTTGCTGATAATGTGATCTTGGTCTGCCTAGACCTGCATCTGTTACGCTGAGCGTAAACAATACCGTGTTTTGTATGTTTGTATAGATTTTTCCTGTTCATCACCGAAACTTGTTTTTGTCTCCGAAATCCGCTTTCTTTCCTTGGTTTAAGTGGTAACGGCCTTGGTTCACAGGTATGATGTGTAATATTTGTAACGTGTGAACCCAATATCTTCCTTTTCACCAGGGCTGCTTGGATGGCATTTACATAATGGCAGAGGAAAGATAAAACTAGTGGGCTTGTGAGTGTTTTCACTGCCTGTGATCATTATGTTGCCTGGCGTGGGTGTGTTCGGAACTGGGCGGACCGTCCGAGCGTTGGTTCCGCTACTCCAGAAGGAAGGCTTCCCTGTTCAGGCAGTTTGGGGCCGGACTCAGGAGGAAGCAGAGTGTCTGGCAAATGAGCTGGACATCCCCTTCTCTACAAGCCAATCAGATGACGTTCTTCTGCATCCAGAGGTCCACCTCGTCTGCATACTCACACCTCCTCCGCACACGCGCCAGATAGCTGTTAAAGCGCTAGGTGAGACTTCACATGCTCACTTTATCTCGATCATCTGTGTATCGAGCGGATTAGGTTGGGTTCCTTCCTGGACCCCACCCAAGTGCATACTAAACACAGACACGGAGTGGCTGCCCCAGGGGACTGTTTCCTCAGTTCAATCATGTTGGAGCTCAAAGGATTAAAAGATGTTGCTGATGAGACATGTTTCTCAAGAACAGTGTTATTAAACTTCCATCCCCACCCAGTCCTTCTATGTCTGAGAATGCTTTTATTGTGCTGTCAGTTCTGCACTTAATGAAGGTGCTCAAATGATTAACTGTTCACTATAAAGATTGTTTTATTTTCTTATTGCTAACGGTTCCTTCTATGGTTTCTGTGTGTAAACAGCCTGGTGTTTGTTCCTGTCTGTGCCTGTAGGGATAGGAAAGAACGTGATCAGTGAGCAAGCCGCTACGCTAGCAGATGCCTGGAAGATGGTGGCGGCGGCTCGCTACTACCCCCAGCTCATGAGCATAATGAACAACGCGCTGCGCTTTCTCCCGGCCTTCGTCCTGATGAAGCGTCTCCTTGGAGACGGGTACTGTGGGACGTTGCAGGTGCATGCAGTTTCACAGCTGTTTTGAGGTTAAAGGTTATTTTGCGTAATCTGCAATCCTGGATGCTTTCAGAAAATCCATTGCTGAACAGCTGTTTGAGAGGTAGATTGTGAAACGCCTGTTGTGGAAGGTTTAACATTTTCTTTCTTGAACAGGTGTGTGAAGCTCGAGTATATGGAGGCTCTTTGCTTAGTCAGTCGTATGGCTGGGCGTGGGAGGAGTTGATGGGGGGCGGTGGCCTTCATACTATTGGTTCCTGCATCATTGACCTCATGAGCCACCTGATGGGCGAGCGAGCTGTGCGTGTGCACGGAATGTTACGGACATTTGTGCGTCAAGGCGGCACAGGCGGCGGGATTCGCTCAGTCACGGCAGACGACTACGCCTGCTTTCAGCTGCTGATGGGTGGGGGCGTTGTCTGCAGTGTGACACTGAACTTTAACCTCCCAGGTGCCGACTTGCACGAAGTCATGCTGGTGGGGTCAGCCGGGAGAATCATCGCTCGGGGCACTGAGTTGTACGGCCAACGCACCTCCATGAACCAGGAAGAGCTTCTGGAGGGCAATGCGTCAGGGGCGGGGCCGGCTGTCACAGGGATGAACGCTATGGTGACGCAGCTGCGGCTGTCTTTCCAGGCACAAGAAGACAGGCGTTCATGGGCTCGTCATCCAGTTTCTATGGCAGCTACTTTTGAAGACGGGCTCTATGTTCAGACGGTCGTTGATGCTATCAAACGGTCTAATCGCACTGGGGAGTGGGAGTCTGTAGAGGTCGGGAACCAGGATATAGATCCAAACCACAACCACAGAACCCCTCCAAGCTAAGAGCAGATTCATAAAGGGCACAAACATTCTACATTTATTTTCCATTTTCTGTTTAGTCTCTGTAATATGGTTTGTTTTGTACACTGAAAGTGTACAAAGAAAGAAATGTAACACCAATATTATCTTCGTTGATGTAAGAAACACTGTAGTTGCATCACTGGAAGTTTTTAGTCTTTATTATTATAATTTTTATATCTATTTTACCTTAACCTACAAGTTTAGCTGTGAAAAAGGTCTTTGTTACTTGTTTTATTTGCACAGTTTTAAGTTTGAAAACTGAATATCCATGTAATACGTGACGGGCCAGCATATTTCAACGCTAAGGTTTGATGTGCTTATTTTGAACATGAGAAACTTTGGTAACTAAACTGGTTTGGTGGAGAGTTCTACGCTCTTCTTAATCTTATGATCTCAGCACTATTAGACCTGGGGAAGTGACAGGGTTTGATCTTCACGTGTGTGACTGTAACGTGCTTACAGCTGTGATTTGTAGTCTACTGACAGTCTTTTAGAAGCTAATATTTTTAATAAGCTGCAGAATTTGCAGACTATATTTGTTTTATTTCAAGATTTTTACCATTGTATGCACTTTTGTAGGTGTGCGTGTGTGTGTGTGTGTATATGTAGATATCAACACACAAACATGCAGAGTGCCTGTGTAAGTATAAGAGAGGTCAGTAACTGTTTGTTTTTAGTTTAATAAATGATTTCCTAATTTAATAGTGTTTTTGTTTATTTGGTGTGTTGTACCTGAATTGGGTGACCATGGGAAGTGTTTATTATTATGCAGGCAGGCTGGTTAAACCATGGTCTTGGTGTATAAATCACATTATATTGAGAGGATGCTCCAATTAACGACGATTTATGTACCTATGCGCAAAGAAGCAGGGGTGGTAGCTGCATGCTTTTCCACAGCTGTATCAAAGTCCCAGGATCAGTGAATGTTTTTTAGTGCTTAATGTTATAAAAACAAGTGGACGTAACATAAAGAGACAGTCACACATTATACGACCACCAGTGTTATGGACGTTTTTCTAATCGGTAACATCAGACGTTTTATCTAAACAAAGTGAAACTTTTATGAACATGAAACTGCAGCGAAAGTACGTGTCCCGCCACGCTGAAGGGGGCAGTAGAGAGCAACATGCACGTGTCCCGCTACGCTGTTGGGGGCAGTAGAGAGCGACATGCACGTGTCCCGCCATGCTGAAGGGGGCAGTAGAGAGCGACATGCACGTGTCCCGCCACGCTGAAGGGGGCAGTAGAGAGCGACATGAACGAAAACCGTAAAGTGTTCGGAAGAAAACCAACGCACAAATGGCGGCACGAAAACGAAGCATAGTGTGGTCATTTTTCCAAGCTGAAGACAACAAGAGAGTACTATGTCTTCTCTGTATGAAGACGGTTTTGTATTTCGGTCACACAACGAATATGCTTCGGCATTTACGAGCGAAACACCCGAATGATTTTTCAGCTTTGGACAAGAGGAAAGCGACAACCGACAGAACAGCGTCTCACCACCACAACAACAACGGCTGTGTGGAAGGTTTGGACTGTGATGGCTCGGCACTAACTAGACACTGTTTTAGCCGTCACACTCTTATATGCAATAATAGCTTTTTCTCAAAAAGTCAGCGGCACCTTTACGTTTAGGTGACGTGCTACTTATCTTCCTGTTGAGCAGATCCCACTAGCTAGTTAGCGAACCCTAGCAAACTCGCGGCGATATCCTACGTGTAAATCCAGATAACGTTAGTTAGATTAGCTGTTTGAATTCCCGTTGAATAAACACGTGAATAACACAGTCCATCACAGTCCATCCTGTTTCTGGTGTGGTTAGCCAGAGATCATGTTAGCTAGTTATCTGATATCTAGCTAGTTGTTAGCGCGTTAGCCAGCCAGCTAGTTGCTCACCATTAAGTTACTTACAGCTTTTGTTTAGGTTCATTTGGCCTGACCGGTCCGTTGTCGGACAACTTCATGTATCTGGATTGATAGTGAGTTTTAACGAAAACCGGCAAAGATACACAAGGACAGCGGTTCAGTTTCCAGATGGTGATATTCATTCGACAGCGGAATCGTTAGCTGCCTGCTTCCTGAATGAATCGTTCCGTCTTGGAATCCGTTGGCGAGTAGCTAATGTTGAACGAATTGGTTCAGAGCAACCGAATCAAATGTTCTCACTGCATGTACGGGCAATACAGGATCACTAGACTCTAATGGACCTGTTTCCCTACAGTTCGTTCTATCATCACAAATTAACGTTAGTCTGAAGCACAGATCTGTAATCTATACTTTTGTTGTTATAGATTAGTGGTCTGTAGTAGCATTTCTCAAACCGAACAATCCATGTATGTGCTCCCAACATTCCTGAAACAAGCATTCAGTATAATTAACGACTTGATTCAGGCGCTCTGGGGTTGTATGAGATGTTAAATGTGGTGGACCATGAGGGATAAGAAGCGATAGTTTAAAACTTAAATGATTGTAGACCTCAAATGCTGTACTAACCATCTAGTCAAACATATAAATGGAAAAATGCAGTACAGATGCAAATTGGGAGATGTATCTGTTATTGTAAAGGTGATTTTCTGCAACGTGCATTTAAAGCAGAGCAAATGGAGACTTCAGTTTGTACCTTTTGTCTAATTACACATTGATGCCTGTAAAGAAACATAATTATCATGTATTAGCCACTTAATAAAAGCAGTTTCTGTGTCTTCCTCTCTCAGTTACAGTAGTGATGGATGAGCAGCAGGTGGAGGTTCAGTCGGAGGTGGGTGATGCTGAGATGGATGGTGCCATAAGGGGGATCCTGTGCGCTGCGGCAGGGGAGGGGGAGGGGGAGGGGTCTGGTTGTGAGAGGGAGGGAGCAAGGGTGCGGGAGGGAAGCCCTGAGCCATCGCCCGCACCCAATACCCGCAAGTGGAGCGCTGTGTGGGTTCACTACCGCAAAGTAGACCAGGAGAAGAAAGCACTGTGTCTCCTCTGTATGGAGAAGATCCAGCACCAGAGCAGTACCAGCAATCTCATCAGACACCTGCAGAACAAGCATCCCACAGAATACTCGCAGCTGGATGAGCATCCACAGAAACGGCCCGCCAAACGCAAGCCTGAAGATCCAGATTATCTCCCCATCAGTCCCACCAAACATCGCATTGTGACTCCAAATCGTAACGTCCAATCACAGCTTAACAGCAGCCACACAGACAAATATTCAGGTACACGCTGCATGGCATAAGTTCATCCAGCCCCTCGTGCTTGCAGATGTATCCTCAGTTTATTACCATGTTTTATATATATATAATATATATATATAGGATTTATTACCATGTTTTATATATATATAATATATATATATATGATATTTATTACCATGTTATATAGGATATTTCAGGATCCAAACATGAGTAATACCATCTTATTTGAACTCTCTTTTTTTATCACGTTTTAAAATGTGTGGTTGTCCATGTAGTGTGAATATTAGCCTCTAAATATATCAGTAAAGCAGTTTTGTTTGAATATTTTATCACAGAAATCTGAAGTTTATTAGTACATATTTCTTCATATGGTGTAAAGTGTTTATATATGGCCTTGTCTTTGTCTCTACATGTTATTTGAATCCTGATTTTTACCATAAGGTTAAAAAAGGAATGAAGGAAGAAATAAATAAATCTGATGTAATTTAGGCCACATTTGTGCTGCAGGTGTAAAATACCTCTTGACTCCGGTTGACCTGTCCTGTCTTGCTGCAGGTGTGGATTGGTGCGAAAGGCGGAGGTTACTGGAGCGCGAGCGTGAGCTGACGGAGGCCCTCAGGCGCGTGCAGCAGGAGGAGGGGCGGAGCTTACAGCAGCAGAGGGATTTTATGCAGCAGATCCGAGAACTAGAAGCTGAGAGGCGGGTCCTCATGAACCAGAAACGTGAGCAGGAGGACGAACATCATAGACTGAGGCGGGAAAAAGAAGAACTTGAGAGCACAAAATTGGAGCTCCAGAAAGAAAGAGAAGATTTACAAAGGGAGAGGGAGGAGTTGTATAAAGCAAAGGAGGAGTTTCGGAGAGAGAGGGAGGAACTGAACAGAGAGAGACAGGAGTTCACATCAGGGGACAGACACTTACAGGCCCAAGTCTCCAGGCTATACAGCTGTTGACTGAAGATCCAGTAATCCAGACTGAAGTACAGCATTGGTCTATGGCAACAAAAAGGATTTTCTATTTTTATGGTGTAAAAAAAAAAAAAAAAACCTTTAGTGATAGTAGTTGATGAAAAAATTAGTAATTTTGCCCAAGAGGAAAAGGTTGGGCAACGGGTATTTAATGTAAAGGAAGCATTTTGATCTTGTTTCTGACAAAGAAACTCAGTAATCTGTATAAAAAGTAATTACTCAATACAACTTTACCACACACTTCTGTCACTTGAGGGTTTGTTTTGTAAACTAGATGTTATATACTATTGTGTGTGCGATCATTAGTTTGTAGGTAATCTCAATTTCTAGGCAACTACATATGTACATATGCCACCTAGACAGATACTGAAATTACAATTACATTGCATTGAAATGAATAACGTAAACGATATTGACTTCTCTTTGCACGCAATTTTCGCAAGATTTTCGTAAAGTTCCCTATCCAGATGT
Organism: Tenebrosternarchus preto; assembly: GCA_025802075.1. Lineage (NCBI taxonomy): Eukaryota > Metazoa > Chordata > Actinopteri > Gymnotiformes > Apteronotidae > Tenebrosternarchus > Tenebrosternarchus preto. Next base: position 249,280 of record JAOYMR010000001.1, on the reverse strand, counting down.
CATTGCAAAACATGATATTTAACGTGATAAAACATGATAAACTCTTCTATGCCAAATGTGTTCATCAGTTATTTGGTGTGTACATATATTCGTTAAAGTTACCCCTTAACACGCCCTAATTTTCGCTGTTCTCCAATCATTCACGCCTGTATTTTCTACAGTATGTTCTATTCGTGAGTACATTTAATGTTTCCCTTTGTTTAAAAGCAATAAGAGTAATACATTATATTTATATAGCGATTTTCAAAAACACAAAGGCGCTAAAAAAAGGATTAATCTAGATGGACGTTAGAAATATGCCAAAGGCGTCCAGCGCTATTGGATCAACCTTTAACAAACGCGCTTAAATTGGGCCCTACCGGACGCCGTTGCGGCACCACGTGATTCGTTTCCGTCGTTTCTCAAGAGTAGCTAACGTGGCTAACTGTCAAAAGAGTCAACTAACGATACTGCCTTTTATGTTTTAATTGTTTTTACGTATTCGTTTTTCACTTCCGCACGTAAAGTTCCCTTTTAATCCATTTAAACGAGACAGTATACACGAAGAATTCAGGTAACTGAGGTCAAATAGCTAGCACAAGGCAGCTAGCGTTAACTATAGTTGTGCTAAACGAATTAATGTCTGTCGAAGGTGCTGCGGAAAGTCTCGAGAAGATTCACTGCGCGCCTGCAAAACCCAGCATGTTGCTGCATTACTGTCCGCAGTGTGGCTCAAAGTTGCAGCCTGGGTTTAAATTTTGTCCGTCTTGCGGGGAGAAGCTCCCCTGCCCGACGGACGGGCTTTCTGAGTCGGCAGACACCGAAACACCAAAGCTGCCTCAGTCAGTCCCCCATGTTAGTACCGAAGATCCTCCTGGTACAGTGCACCCATCCGTTAACAGAAAGGAAGGTAAACCTGGATACATAGATACACGAAAACCTGCTCTAAACATATAATAACATAATTCAGCTAGTTTATTAGACTGCCTACATTGCACTTCAAACTGTATCGAAGTTAACTTTTGACATTCCCAATAACGAGAATGGGAGTTGAAACAATCAATGAAGTACGTAATTAGTGCTTCGTAGAATCAACGCATGGTTTGATTTTCAGAATCAAAAACAGTTTTGAACATAAGAATGAGTTCTTTGTTACACTGCTGCCGTGTACCTGTAGAGCTTGTTTGGGCAGGCCCTATTGTAAACTACACTGAGACCTTTCAGATCCGAGAGAAGAAAATGCAGGTTTACAACACATTCAGTAATCTATGGTTTAATTTACATTCTTTTTAATTTAGGAGCTGTTAAGCCCTCTGCCTGTTCAGCACTAACTCGCTCACCCATTAGAACCACACGCCAAAGAGCCATCAAGATAACACATAGCCTAGTGCCAGGACCCGAAGCCATCCCTCAGACAGCCCCGCTCGCAGGTGAAGTGGGAAGATGCGCTTTTCTGATTCATTCTGTAGACAGCCACAAAGAAAAGCTGAACATTGTTGTCTTACTTCAGACCAGAAGATGCTGAAGTCACCACGGAAGCGAAAGACAACCCTGGATGCTCTGAAGGAGCCAGAACCAACCAAAGAGTCCTCTCCCAAGACTCCACCACCATCTCATGCTTCACCTTCTCCATCACTGCAGACTCCTCCTTCAGGTCAGCAGTTGAACAAGTACATAAGTAGATTTGTTCCTAATGCTCCATTTGAAGAATCTTCCTATCTGAATGTTTTGTGTAGTAAATGTTGTTGTGTGTGTGTGTTCTCAGCCAAAGGTAGAGGTAAGAGAGTGAAGAGGACGAGTGTTGTGGAGCCTCTGAGGGAAGGCACAGAGGTCTGCGACCAGTCAGGCAAAAAATGGCGGCTGGTGAAACTGTTGTGTCAGACAGAGGTGGAGTTGACATATGAAGGTAGAATAATCACCTAAAACTGACCAAAATTTTTCTACTTCTTCTGTTGACTGTTATTGAGTTTGTAAATTCTACTACCTTTATTATTTAAGGGTATGTCTCACACAAAGTTCTAAACTCACAATGTTTTGTGCAGTTCATCAAACTAGTGGGGGAACCACTTCTGATGATCGGATGCACATTTTGAGAATGGTGAGAACTGCCCCCAACATAAGAACATACTCAATATGGAATATTAAACAAACAATCTGAAGAGTTATATGTACTGAGGAGGGGTGTGTGTATTTGTCTGTATTTCCTCTGTAGGGTGCTAAAGAAGGACAGATGTTTGTTGAACAGAATTTCCTCCAAAGAGCAGCCAAACCCACTGCAGGTCTGTCTGGTCACACGATTCTGGTCACACAAAGTTTGTCAGAAAATTATTTAGGTCTTCTCACCTGTGTGTGTGTGCGCATGTTCTTTAGTGGAGAAGTGGATGAAAAAACATTGTATGGACTTCCTTGGAATTCCATCTTGTGTGGGCTTTGGAATATATGAAACCTGCAGGTGTGTATACGAGTGCATTGTGTGTCATGTCAGGCAGTGAGTGTGTGTGTTTTAAATTTTCTTTGTGCCTTCTTTCACCCTATAGATTTCTAATATTTCCAGACATGGGCCAAACTGTACAGTCAGTTTTGGACAGAGAGGAATCTCTATCCGAGAAAGCTGTATTGCAGTTTGCTGTACAACTAGTGAGTGTTTGGAGTTTTGTCACTGGTTTGTTCATTGTTATAGCATTATATTGCTCTCCAAATGTTCATATATGTTTTGCATGTTTCTTTATTCATTAATATTTACAATTACAGCACCTTTCTCATACCCAAGAACTCTTTACAGTCAACATGTAGCTTGATTGTAAGCATCCAATCAACACGCACACCAGCGATAAGTGGCAGCCAATCACATACAGCGTATTCTCAACCAGAAATCACTGGGGGACTGGACAGGGAAAGGGAGGGAGGGTTCCACCTAGGACAGAGCACTATCCTTCACTGGTCATGCACACACACCGGTAATGGCTAAGTTTTCGGACAGTGGGAGAGAACTGCAGACCTCAGAGGAAACCAACGCAGACACAGGAAGACACATGAGACCCTATGATCCTGAGACCCTAACGCTGAACGTGCTAAGCACCAAGCCACTGGTTATTGATGTTTTCATGTTTGTTTTAGTTGGATGCTCTGGATTTCATACATGAGAATGAATATGCTCATGCAGACATCCATGCTGGCAACATCTACATCACCACTAGTGAACAAGGAACAAAGGTCAGCATGTCTGTTGTGGAGATTATTGTTATTGTCGTCCTATTACAGGGAGCCAGAATTCTGCTTGTGTTGTCATCTGGATGCATGTACTTGCAGGTGTTCTTGTCGGGCTTTGGTCATGCGTTCAGGTTCTGTCCGGGAGGGAATCATGTGGAGTATCGTGCCAGCAGCCGAACGCCACATCAAGGAAATCTCGACTTTATCAGCGTTGATTCACACAAAGGGGTTGGTGAGTGGAACCCTGCAGACCTGCTCACTGCTACGTGTCTCAACAGCTCACTCATAGCCATGTGTGTGCATGTTTGTGCGTGTGATGCAGGTCCCTCCCGCCGCAGTGATCTGCAGTCTCTGGGCTACTGCCTGCTCTCATGGATGACAGGCACACTGCCCTGGAGTAGCACCAGTCAAACAAACCCAGCCATCTCTGCTGAGAAGGAGAGGTAAAACAACATGCATACAACAAGATGTCTAATTTTAGGTAAACCTTGGACAGAAGATAATGTTACAGAGTCCTTAAGATCTTAGAAATAGTGTTACACATTTTAAGGCCTGAATGTTTATTCATTTGTGGGTTGGTTCTTTCTCAAACAGGTATATGTCTGACGTTCATGGGCTAATGAACTACTGTTTTAAAAAGAGGAAAGTTTCAGGTGTGTATTAACAGATGTAGTAATTACTGTAATATTTTGCCAGTATCTGTTAGATGTGCATTACATAGCTGTATTTGAACATGCTTCATGCTACACATGCAGTAGTGCTTTAGCTAATCTAGTGATGTGAATGTGTTCCCAGGGGCTCTGCAGAGCTACATGTCTCATGCAATGGCCTTAAACTATACTGAAAAGCCTGATTACCCTCTATTAAAAACTGGGCTTAATGAGGCATTGCAGAAGATGGGTGGAACACTGGGAGAACCACTGGTTTACAGGTCAAGTAAACACTCCAGCATTCCGTATCCATCTCTACACCTGTCGAGCCTAGTTTTCTTTCATATTTGGCACAGTTTTCATTACAGATGTTTTTGTGTTGGCTTGTTTTCCTACAGGTAAAAGAAAGGAACAACTCAACAGGTGACGGTGAAGCTGGCACCATGAGCAACATGGTGGAATTTTAGTCTCGCCGTTCGTTTTTAGACAAAACTTTATACTGGTGTTAAATTACATTGTAAGGTGTGTGTCAAGATTTTTAACAAAATGTTTTAGTGTTTTTTATCACTCTGGGTTAAGAAATGTAATGTTGGTTATATGATTGTTAAATGTAATGTTTGGTTATATGCTTGTTTCATAACTTTTATTGTTAAAGTTGTTATTATTGTTAGTTTCTAGTTAATTATTTTGATTTGGAACTTGGAAAAAGCAATGGAACCTCCCCTTCCTCCCCCCCTCCCCTTCCTCCCCTTCACACACACATGCTTGTATGAATAAAGAAATCTAAACACCCATAATTAAGCGTTTTGTACGAGTACTAAAATGTCAATGAAGTGCATCGGTAGTGCATCAGTGCGTTTTCGGACCTTTAGGGGGCATCCAAGATGTGTTAATGCTGTCCGTCCACACGGAACTCGAAATGCATCAAACCGTTTTTCAGAACGGAATGAAAACATGAACGTACTGCTCAGAACCGCGAATGTAAGTGTGTCGAGTTTCAGGCAGATTTTACGTAAAACTTTTTCGGTATTAATGTTTCAAAATCTTCTGTGCGTAGTATTCTATATTACAACATTGAAATCCATGTAGTTTCTAGGTTGCAGCGAAAACCGTCAGTAGCGAATTCTAGCTAAGCTACGGTCACATTATGCGTCGGTACAGAAGGACAGAGACTGAAGTGGAACCATGGATTGAGCAGCTGATCCAAAACTACGGCAAATGCCAGCGCGACATCAGCTTGAGAGCGCATGTTGTGGGGGTGAGTGTGTTGTAGGTTTCTAGTTTTTGTTTCCAAATTTGATTGAACAGTTCCTGAAGTTACGTGATTCTAGGTCAGCAACTTGACTGAATCGCAGCGTACAGATGAGACCGATGCCTGCATGCTGTTTCTCTCCGACGGGGTTGTTTTCATCCCTGCCGTGCTGAGCGCAGCCGCCTGGGAGCGCATGCAGGAGTGAGTACATAACTATTAAGGAAGTGTTATGACACCACTGGCTAAACACCTGAGTCCTCCCTCTAATTTGAGGTCATCATCCTCCTATTTTGTCAAATAATCCATAATCAATCCATCCAATCCTCACGTTACATCTGGAGCTGGATTATTTTAGTGGTGTCTGATGTGCAAAAGAAAAAGAGAATAGTGATTGTCCGTAGCCAGAGCAAGTTGATTTAGCCTGGATAATGAAATATGTTTGAAAATCTGGATTTTATGTCAGGTTGGAAGAGAGAGAAACGTTTTCGGGGCTGGACAACGCAACGCTGTCTGTGCGAAAATTTAATCTGAACTTTCACATGGACCCTGAGCTGGTATGGTAGAAAGAGCTCATTCTAAGTTAATGTACAATATGCCAACAATAACCTCAATGCTACTATTTCTGAAGGTGTTTTGTGGTAAAATAAGACACTGTCAGTAAACAGTAAGATTTGGATGATTATTTGAATGCCTCAGTTGTCTCTTCTGCTGTTTCAGACATCGTGTCAGTTTTACCTCAGTGTGTGTCAAGTCATCACAGTGGGCAGAGTTACCAGGCATTACCACCCACCAAGCTGGTAAGACCCCCCAAACAGAGCACATATAAGAACACTGCATTTTCAGATCATTATTTGCCCCGTTAATAATTCATTTAGTTAGATAAATGTGTTCTTTCCTCTTTCAGCACAACACTCTACTCAGTTAAACAACAAATCTTACAAACGTGGCGGTAGGTCAATGTGTATATGTTGTAACACATACTACCTGAGACTTTTGAGCTAATAATGTGTGTGTGAAGAGTACAGTGAGGTTGCTGGTATCTTATGTTCCCATTTGCACCTCAGATCTCTAAGGAAACAATGTTCACTCAGCTCTGTGAGCTCCCAGTCAGGTTGGAGTTGCATGTCACATTTACACACTCAGGTTCATTAAATATGGCATGTATAGGACATACACACCTTGCCGTGTTCTAAAACTTATGGTCTAAAAACTGTCATCTTTTTTAGGATTTTCTCTTTCCTGTCTAATGGGGGCATGGCACAATGACATCATCATGGATTTGCTGAATGATGCAATAAAAAGAATAACCCCACCCACTGTGTGTCACTCAGGTGTGGCCACACCTACTTCCTGGCACAAAGAGAGACTTCGCTGCAGGGTAAATGAGTATCCATGGCTACCAAGTGGCACCAGCTGTCAGCAAACCATCCAAACAAGTGTGTGTGTTTTTCCAGGGTGAGGAGTATTACAGCACTCCTGTGTCTCATCTCCTAATCCCTGAGGAGCAGAGGGAGCTGTTGACAGCTGATCCTGGTACTGTCTGCCATCTAATTAATTGCTCCTTATATTTAAGATCCTTTGGGAATTCCACTAGACGTGCGCGTGAGGCTCTTGGTACATGTGTTTTTCCCTTAAATGTTCCTGCAGCAAGTGAATCCAGTGGGAGTGAAACTCCAAGTGGTTTGCTGCCTCCCCATGCAGATGTAATGACATACCAGCCAATCACTGTTCAGGAACAGGAGAGACACTCCCCTACTGTGGCATTTGATAGGCTAGCAGATGGGAACCATCCCACCCTGGACCACATGAGACCAGGTAGGAGAACCAAGCAGTGAGGTGGAAATGCTGAGGAGAGTAAATGTCACTCGAGGGACCTTATTGTGGTGTTATTGTATTTGGCTCCTGGTCTCTCAGAGGTCTGGTGTGGTAGTGGAGGAGTGAGTGGGGACAGAGTGAACCCCTGGGACATGTTCAGCCCTGCTCCTGACTTGCTAGGAACCCCATCCTCCACTTCAGAAAGTAACTTCCTCTTTACTCTCATTATTATAAACACATCTCTGCACAATCATGCAAACATACAGTGCTACATTGAGTTTATGTAAATGTGGTGTGTGTGCAGTTTTGGGATGTTAAAAAAAAAACAATCCCAAAATGTAAACACACTGCTAATAATTTGCTAATATATTTTTCAGTTCAAGACCTGTTTTTTTTTATCACATTCTCCTCTTTTACACTTACACTGGTTAAACATTTTAACTTAAAGTAGCAACCTGATGTATATCTGAGCTCTTTTTAATATCTGTCTTTGCTGTAACCATTAATTTAAAAAAAAGAACCTGTTTACAGGGTTTGTAAAACATTTGAATAAATCTTTGTTTTCTTTGGTTCTCATTATATTTAGCCAGCATAGAGCATCTCTCTCAGCAGAGCAGCCAGTCACTGCTAACCACAGACCCTCAAGTGTCCATGGCAACAAGCACCCAAGCACAGACCTCCAATCCCAGCACAGGAGAGAGATCAAGAAGTAGTATTACACCATATCAGAGACGACACTCATCTCTCCAGAGCTCCTCCTGCTTGGGTGACCAGACCACCACAGATGTTAATCAGGAAGACCAGGTAAAGCAGCATGTGTTGAGTCCAACAACATGGACTTCACACAGTACAGTCCATCCCACCCAAGGGAATACTCCAGGAGGCCATCCCCACAATAAGAACCCCCTTGTGCCCCTGCCCACCAAAACAGGCCAGGTATCTTAGAATACCAGAAAATTAGTGGTGTGTTCATATTTATGCTGGAATGTGTTCATGCAGGCTCTGAGCTGCTCTGCACAATGTTCTCTTTACCTCCCTCAGCTGCACTCAGATGGCAGTGGTTTCTCATACACATATGAGCCTAGTCCAGAGGTCGTCTCAGCTCTCTCCCAGTTCGAGTGAGTCAAAACCATTGTCTTTGTTTTCCATTTTACAAACATGTATTAGAATTTATCCACTTGGCCCAAGATTCTTTAGGATTTAAGTTGTTTTCCTTGAATGAAAATGAAAAAGTAAACTGCAGTTTTCCTTAATTTAGAGAAACTGGGAGAATTAAACATGTAAATCTTTGGAAGAGCACTGGAAATGGCAACATATGTTAGTGTTTTAGTATTTTTTGTGAATGAACAAATTGGAATGACTTTCCATGAATCTCTGTGTTGTGTAAATTGGCAGGTTTTACAGTAGGATCAGTATCTGAAGCAGGTAGACTGTGTGTGTGTGTGTGTGTGTGTGTGTGTGTGTGTGTGTGTTTAGGGTCCCAGAGCAGCTGGTGCAGTGGGCGGTGGTGTACCTGGGGCTCCCTGGGCACATGGACTGCAGTGGTGGAGCAAAGCATGAAGAGGCCTTGCTGCCCTGAAACATTATAAACTGAAAACTCTGCTAGTTAAAGACATTTTGTACCTGTCAGAATTCTGTAATTCATATAGAAATTCATTATAGAAATAGATCCATGGTTCTATGACTCTTGTAGATAACACATTTAGGTTCTTTATGAAGTGCTTGCTGTGTAACTTGATAATAAAAATGATCATATTTTAATAATGTTGTATGTGTAGTTTACTAATATACTAGTGCTGTGGTTTTCATACTGGGGTCTGAGGACTGTTACAGGATGATTAGTCAGTGAGAGGTGCTGGTGAATAGATGATGGTAATAATAATAAATGCATTTTAATAATAAAATGATTGGTGATAATTTGCAGTGAACATGTAAGATATGGATACCCAGTAAAGGTGTTAAATAAAGACTAAATTCATGTTCCAGTTTCATCTAAACTTTAATGCTCATCTGCCAGCTGGAGTCTGATAACAGCTGTTATAGGATGCCCTCAAAATATAAAATACAAATAACATAACTGATGAAGCTAATGAAAAATTCAAACAGAAGCCAGAACTTAATTGCCTCAGTTTCTGTGAACTTTTAATGGTTTATAGTTTTGCAGTGCAGTACCATTGAAATGTATGAGGTAAAATCATTGTTTTTTATTCAGAGTAAAGTTTCAGCAGCTCAGTCCCCCAACCACACTGGACGCTGGCCCTCGCACACCAGGGTTTGACACCAGTGCTACATTAATTAATGTTACATTATGTAATATTTGTTAATTCTGTAATATTACTTCATTATGTAATATTAATTAATTTTGTAATATTACCTAATATAGCACTGTGGTGTCAGACTCGTGACCTGCTTTAACGCACCAACTCATCCAGCTCATTACTCACCCGGTCAGAGCGTCTGAGCTCTGCTGGACACTGACACGCTAACCCCTAACCCTAATCCCCTCCCGGCCTCTAATCTTAACCTCTCCCCTCCCGGGCCTTGAACCCAACCCCTTTTCCCTCCCGGACCCTAAACCTAACCCTCTCCTTTCCCAGCCCCTAACCCTAACCATTTCCACCACCACCACCATCACCCGCCCCCCGATTCCAGGAATAAGCTTAAAATAAAAGACGTAAAAACACCTAATAGAGCCCCGGCGAGCCAGTGCTTTAAAAGGTTTTTAGGACCCATATTTAAATAACTTTTCTAAAACCTAACCCTGACCCTAACCCTAACCCTGCTAGATACTAAAAGGTTTGAGGTTTTGTTTTGATTACGTCATACACATGCGACCCACTTTCCTCAAACACGGTAGTTAAATCATGTCTGCTAAACGGCTCGCGAGCGAAACGAGCACGAGAAAAAGCACCAAAAAAGAGAAACGGGGGGAATCCGCCCCTCTAAACCCGGACCTGGAGGAGGACGTGGTCCGGAGAGGAATGAGAGACGCGTGGAAGAACAAGTCGAGCTATTCACACGGTTCGTGAGTAGTTACCCCACGCGTGGGTCTAGTTACTCACACGTGTACAGATTAACATTAAAGAGAAGCAGGTTTCTAACAAATATCAGGAAAGTTACGATGTTGCTGATGGTAACTGGAGTGAGATGAGAATTTCTTTCTTTTTATACAGGAAGCGTCCAGCTAGACTGTGAACCGTTCCCTCATTGTAAGATCAGTAACTTTATTCACAACGAAACCTTCGTGGAGAATGTGCACAAGGAGCTTCTCCAGCTTCATTTCAACAGCAAGTCAAATGACCTGTACAAATTTAAGCAGGTACTTCGCTACTACCTGCTGACGCACATTACCTTCAGTGGTTTTACGTGAATCGAGATCTTGTCTAATGAATACGTGAACTGTTTCTTTTACAGTCTGATGATCTTAAGAATCGAAAAGAACATCATATTTCTGAGATGAGGTATGTTCCAATGCTATTCATGTCGTGAATACACTATGCTTTTACATTTGTGTGTTATTAAACCAGTTTCACTGTGTGTGTGTGTGTGTGTGTGTGTGTGTGTGTGTGTACGTACGCGCGCATGTGTATTAGGTCTGTCATTTTTGAACAGTTTCGCTCATGGCTGTCAGAAATCTTAGAAGTGGATTTAGAGCCAACCATTGACATATCTTGTGCTAAATACGAGCACACAGGTAATTGTCAGTGCCTCCTGAAGAGCTGCAGGATGCTGGCTGATGGGAAGGTTTGTTTCCTAGCACCCGTCTCTCTCTTTCCTCTTCTTGCAGATGTGTTGCTGTGTCATGATGATGAACTGGAAGGCCGGAGGGTTGCTTTTATCCTTTACCTCGTACCCTCCTGGGACTTGTGTGACGGAGGGACGCTGGACTTGTACAGCACTGACGGTGTGTGCAGGTGCATCATGTTTTTTGGAAATAAATTAGACTAAGAACTTATCACATAGTTGCACTGGTGACAGCGCAGGGTGCAGTGTCGGTCCAGTGCGGATGCTGGGTGCAGTGCGGATGCTGGGTGCAGTGCAGGTGCAGTACGGGTCTAGCGTGGGCGCTCAGCTCAGTTGATATAAAGCACTGGCCAGGACAATGTTCGGACAAATTTACCGATTGTTTTTGGATCACTTGTGTTAACAAAAAAAATAATATTTTTAAGTTGTCATTTACCTAAATCACATTTTTTTTTTATTAGCTATTTTTTTACTATGTATAATTTTGCTTATTGACCAGGTTTACTGAGAATTTGAAGATATTAAATGTTTTTTTGTTTTTTTTTTTAGTTTTGTGTATACTTTTAATCAGTATGTTCTGCTGATGTAAAGTGGATGAAGACACCCCTCTGGTGATCAGTATGTTCTGCTGAATTTACATGGAGCCTTTATACAGTAGTTTCGTCCGTGTGGGTGTTTGTCCTCTTCCAAATTTGCTGTAGATCACTGTCAGCCTGTGAGTGTAGTGAAGTCTCTCCTTCCTAGCTGGAACACCTTCACGTTTTTTGAAGTGTCTCCTGTCTCTTTCCATAAGGTAACTTCAAATCTAACCGTTTTAAACACGCACATACTCACAACATTTTCTGTGCTTTTATTATATAATTATTTATGCACACTGTGATCTCACTGAACTGTAAACATATCCCTGATGTGCTGTATGTTTGTCTGTGTGATTGTTAATTAATTTAGCAAAAATCTCCTTTTCTCTCAGGTGTCAGAGGTGCTCGCTGAAGGGAAGTGCCGTCTGTCTGTGAGTGGCTGGTTCCACGGCCCCTCCCTGGAGAGACCACCATGCTACGTGGAGCCCGCAGTGTCTTGTCACACACACATCCCCAGAGATGTAAGTCCAGGGTGCTGTGTGCTCACAGTGTGCAGTAGCATGTGCCTCAGTACTACACAGCGCAGTGTCCTGGGTGTTCACTGTGTTCAGGAGAGTGTGCTGTAACATGTGCCTCAGTACCACACAGCGCTGTGTCCTGGATGTTCACTGTGTTCAGGAGAGTGTGCTGTAACATGTGCCTCAGTACTACACAGCGCAGTGTCCTGGGTGTTCACTGTGTTCAGGAGAGTGTGCTGTAACATGTGCCTCAGTAC
>JAOYMR010000001.1:223009-237177 GCA_025802075.1 Tenebrosternarchus preto | reverse complement strand
TTTTCAGCGCTTGTAGCACATCCGTAAGCCATACTGAAATTGCAGGAGGATTCGGAGATTTCCACAGACGAAGGATGCAGCGTCTGGCTATCAATGAAGTAAAAGCCAATACCCCAGACTGCATGGCCGACAAATGAGCAAAATCCACCGAATATCCAAATATGGCAAGCGAAACATCAGGGGCAATACTCACACCAGTGACCCTAGTGAGGAAATCGAAATAATTGGTCCAGAAATTTGTTAGAGAGGGGCAAAAATAGAACATGTGGCTAAGGTCACAAGGGGAACCACCACATCTGTTACAGCATTCCTCTACTGACAGCGGGTAAAGTGAATTTCTTTTACATGTACAGATGAGCCTGAAGCATGTAGGTCGAGTAACACCTAAATAATGAAGTTTATTTACTGCTTTATGTCTGCAAATGTGCAACGCAACCTGTAGACATCTGTACCCACTGGGTGCCCAAGACAAACTAAAAACTTTAATACAGTCTTAGAAACAGGTGTTAGGACATCTCGAGTGTTTTAGGACATCTTGAGTGTTTTCAGTTGTTCTAGAAGTAATCACATGTAAACTGTTTAACTGGAGAAATAAAACAAACCCACACATCTGCGTTTGCATCTCAATAAGTGACTGATTTTGACTGCAGTGTTTTATTCAAAACCCCTTCCTCAATTAAGGAAGAGAAATTTAAGCAAGTGAGTGAAGCTCTACGATTGGCTGAAATCCAGTGGGAGAGAAGAGGCCCACCCAATAAGAGGTGAGATCTGTGCAGGATTCAGGTTAATGTATCTAGAATATCTTGCCTGTGAGTGAATGTTTGTTGTTCATTTCCTTATATACAAACCAATACATGATAGCATTACGACAGAACACAAGTAAGGAACTAGTTTGGTTTAATGTGTGTGTGCATGTGTGTGGTGCGTATGCATCGTGTGTGTGCGTGTGTAGGTGTTATGCGTCTGCAGAACTGGAGAGTGTGCCCGCATGCCTGAAGGAATGCTGGGAGTTGCTGTCCTCTGAGCCGTTCTTTCTGCTGCTGTCCAACCTGACGGGCCTCTCGCTGCACTACCTGACCCAGAGCGACGGTGACGCTGGAGCCAAGGAGGCCGAGGCTGAGAGCAGCCAGGGGGAGGGACACGGTTGTAACACTTCACCGGCAGAGAGAAAAAACACAGGTCAGGAAGGTCAGCTGTGCTTATGATGCACGAGCTGATGTTTGTACTGCTGATACGTGTTTGTGTACTAGTTGTGTGTGTGTGGCTGTGTGTGTTTCAGGCCCTCCTTCCTGTGCTGGAGAACTGCGACGCTGGACTCATGGTGATTACACTCTACTGCATGACTCCACAAAACGGGAGTTTGCACTAGACTTGCTTCTCCACCTGGGCTGCACAGGTAACACCTGTTCACACACTCTTATCCTAACAGGTAATACTGTTCACACACTTTTATCCGAACAGGTATCACTGTTCTCACACTCCTGTCACAGCAGAGACAAGTCAGTTGGGAGATTGCACTGCAGCCCATTTGTAATTGAGTTTCAAACTCTTGAAAAGCATTGAGTGTTTACTCTAAACACCCAAACTACAGTGTGCTAGAGAGCAGTGATGAAGCTTTTGTCACAGGGTGGAATCCAGAGTTTGGAGGCTTCACTTCCTATATTGCTCATGATGAAGATGAAGAGGTGAGTGAATCATCATTCTTGTGCAAAATAGTTTTATTTAGTATTGGTAGTCCATAGTTTTCAAACATTTTATTACATTCTGTAAACTTGTGTGTGTGTGTATATATATATATGTGCAAATCATGTATATACAGTACCAGTCAAAAGCCAGGACACATTCGACTGAATGTGTTTTTAATAGTAACACTCATTTGAATCTAATGGATTATGCTTAAATTGACAAATATAAATGATCAAAGGTGTTAGTCTATATATGAACTGATTTCCAAAACACACAAACTTTCAGGTGCACCCTCAGCACAGTTTTGTTTTTTAACAACATTAGAACCCTGACCCTAACCCCGACTCTAACCTCAGAGTACATGCACCATAGGTGCCTAACCCTAACCCCGACCCTAACCCTGACCTCAGAGTACAGGCACCATAGGTGCCTAACCCGAACCCCGACCCTAACCCTGACCTCAGAGTACAGGCACCATAGGTGCCTAACCCGAACCCCGACCCTAACCCTGACCTCAGAGTACAGGCACCATAGGTGCCTAACCCTAACCCCGACCCTAACCTCAGAGTACAGGCACCATAGGTGCCTAACCCTAACCCCGACCCTAACCTCAGAGTACAGGCTGGCTACTTCTTAGATAAACATTGACCATCACAGCACACCAACATGTTTATTATTTCATTGGTTTGTTTGTTTTTAATGTAATTAATGTCTCCAGACTTTTGACGGGTCCAGTATGTGTTACATCTGAGTGTGTTCATGCACGCACGTTACTGTGGGTGTGCACAATCTGATCATATGCATGCATGTGTATTAGTGTGTGTAATTTCTTGTGTGTGATGTGTGCGCACATGCGTATGTATGTGTTGATGCATGCATGTGCTTCACCTTGTGTATACTTTGTGCATGCTCACATGTACGCGTGTGTGTGTTTGTTTGTAGCTCCTTACTGTGTATCCTGAGGATAACTCCCTGGCTCTAGTCTACCGTGACAAAGAAACTCTCAAGTTCGTCAAACACATCAATCAGAGCAGCATACAGGCTGACCACACAGCTCACTATGATTTCTCCTTCACGTACTATGAGTGAATACGGACAGTAATATTCATCCAAAGTCATACAGATGCAGTAATTCATACAGTATGTAAAACACATTAAGTGCCAGGTTGAAAAGTGTTAATTGTCAATCTCAATGACCAATCTAAACAGGTTACATACAGAACATCACAGGCTGCTGATGTTAATTTGGTTTTGTGAATGACAACTTAATAAACATTTTGATGTCTCAAATGTACGTTTAGTTGCCATGACAAAAGAAATCAAACCTAGCAGATGGTGTAGTTTGAATCAAACCTACCTAACAGATGGTATAGTTTGAATTGCATTATTCATGACGTTTTAATGAATGAAAATTTGTTTAAAATAAATATAAATTACAGTAGTAGCCTGATGCTCCGTTCAGTTTGTGCCTATGTGTTATCTAAGCGTGGTGCAGGTCCAGGGATGCGCTTCTTTGCGTGTTTTGAGTGTGTATTTCTGCAGACTTGGGCAGTGTGTGCGGAAAGCTGTTATCACTTCCTGGGAGACCACACAGAAGCAGTGAACCTCACAGAGCCTCGTGCACTGCATCGCCAAAGCTATCAGTGCTGAGTTGAGCTCTGGAGAAGACGTGGTCTGCAGTTCCAGCGTCTCCAGCGTGTTTGCATAGCTCCGCCCAACTAGGCGCACCTCATCTAGCAGCCACGTCCAGGTGAGGAGATGAAGGTGTCGGACGGGGATGCTGGGCTGCAGAACCCCGGGGACGTGCAGCTCCGGGAGGGTGTGGTCCAGCTCCAGATCCACCCGTAGAGTAGGGTGTCTGTGTCTCACCTCTGCCCATATTTGGTCACAGAGGGGCGTGGCATACTTTAGTGAACGCTCACACCGCAGTTCGAGCTGCTTCAGTGCCGGACGCTGGGGCGGCAGGAGGTCTTTGAGGACATCTTGGGAAAGGCTGGCCTGAAAAAGCCCAATGGTACTGAGCGCAGGACAGAGCCTCAGCACCTCTCTGACTGTTTCAGCACTGACTCCGCACACCAACGAACTGTTGCTGATGAACAGACTCTGAAGGGCAGGGCAAAGTGTGGCCACATTCCTAACAAAGGTGTCGCTCAGGGTGAAGGGCACACCCCTAAGGTCAAGCATGGTAAGCGATGACCCATCCGTCAGGATATCCACCAGTCCCTGCAGCAGATCCTGTCCGGCATAAAATAAGGGCGGGTTTCCCAAACACTTAACACACAGCGCACGCAGCCGACTGTCGCCCCCGGCAACAGTCTGCCGAAGCACCCAAAGTCCTGCCTTCCGATTGGCTGGTTCAGTCACACTGATGCACAGCTTCAAGCGTCTGATCATTGGTAGCAGTACTGCCAGTCTTTGAGGGACGCTTCCTCCAGACTCGCACCTGATAAAAGGAGGGATAAACTAGGTGAAATGCGTGGTTGTCAGGTTCAGTACAACATGACTCGGACGTGTAGCTATATGATTAGGTAAGAGAAGACAGGTCTTATAACCAAGGCCACATCACCTTGCTGCAACTAAAGGTGTATTAACTACACTGGTAGCGGCAGAGAAACAAAGCAAAGCTTCAGTCGACACAAACCTTTGTTGATTTAAATAGCTTTAGTGTAGTTTGACCTATCAGAACCTCAAATACCTCGGGGCTTCAACACTTAGCACGTCCGTTTTCTTACCTAATCTCAGTGTGCGTCCACGCGCCAGGATGTGTCGTGGTGTCCGACCACGCTCTACACACTCTGAAGGCATTGCATTTATCCCGCAAAGGAAGAAAAGAGAAAATATGCGCGAGGATCTCCTCTGGCAGGTCCATTAGCACAACTGTGCTCTACACTACAGATATTGCTTTCATCAGCGCGCGTTGTCTGTTATTTGAAAAACACGATATAATCACGTACATTACGAAATATCCAGCGGTTAAGACGCCAGACAGACCCGCTTTATTATTATACGGGAAGTTTTGCTGCAATCCACGAAGGCTGTGTTTGTTTCCTAATCGATAAAATGTTTTTCTTCACTTCCTCTTACCCCTCGAGTTCCGTTGTTAAACACAACCAAGAGAACTAGAACGGAACCTTCCGCCAATCCCATTGTCCGGCAGGGGCCTCTCACCCAATCAAAATACACTGCGTGTTCGCGTGGGTGTGTCCTAATATCGACCAACTATTCTCACTTTTTGGAAAGTTTCTTTCGTTACGCATCTTAGCGAGTTTTACAAACGTGTTCGTGTCACTTGAACAGGGCTCTTCACGGTGTTGTGTAAGTAATGTAAACACAATTTCGATTAAATGTTGTTATTCGACGCACAATGTTGGCTTCCCAGGTCTTATGAAGTGAAACTTTTTGTTAGCTGGCTAGCTTTGTTAGCTATTTAGCCAGCTATGTGAAGCGGTTATGTGTAGTTTACCCACTAGCTAGCATTAATAGTACACATGACTGCAGAAACGTTTTTGTGTGTTGTGTTCGCAGCTTTTCATTTAAAGATCTTTAAATAATGAATTTCTTCCTGACACTGATTGCGCTGGAATGTCAAAACTGTCTTAAAAATAAGACATTTTGTCAAGTGACGTAAGTACACAGGAGCTTTATAGGTCCATTAGCTGCTGGCTAACCACCTGTAGCCGAGGCACGCGTGACGTGTGCAGTTTGGTCGTCACGTGACAGTTTCCTACGATACGCATGTCCGCGTGACCCACTTAACTCCAGCTAATGAATACCTTTGCATTTCTCTCTCTGGAGGAAGTGGTTAGATTTTGCTGTTGATGCGAAATCTTTTCTTTACTGTTTCTGCTTTCCAGCATGACTGATATCTAAGGAAAACGTGGTTTTTATCTATGTCAGTGTACTCAGGCAAATATAGTTAAAATTTTAAATTGTCCGTTTTACAGCTAGAATGATGGAGATTCCCGGCTAGTTTAACACTTACGATAGATGGTTATCCTTCCCACACTCAATCTCCCAGAAGACTCCCAGAAAATGTTTGATCTGTAACCCTGAATGGGCTTCATTAAGCTTAACACATCCAAACTGGTTACATCAATTTCTAGAACCTGTTGGTTCTTTCTCTGCAGCACTGGATATTTCATTTCTGATCTTCATTCACTACTATTCCTCTTTAAAGTATCCAGAATTCCACCTACCAAAGTCCAGTTCTGTGACTTCATTACTGACTCCTGCTTTCGTGTTCATTTGTTCATGTGGCCAGGAATCCCTTCTGGAGTTCTAGGACTTGTGTTCACATCTTAATCTTTGAAAGGCAGATGGTTCTTCTCTTTAACATGAACCATGTACTGTTTCAGATGGTTCTCCTCTTTAACCACAACCATGTACTGTTTGGCATAATGCAGCTGTGATTTTTATTAATTATTGAGGTTTCCATGAACATGTATATTGATATTCATGGACAGTCTCTTCCCAGTCTCTTCTCAGTACATATCATGGATTTTCTTCTTTTAAATTCATGTGACGTTGCACAATCCTGTCCTCCAGTTACTTTTTTAGCTATTATATTTTTTGTCCTTCTGAGCTAAATTTGAAGTCAATTTACTATTAAATATTAACACTCTGCCATAAAAATGTTTCTAGGAAATTGGAAGCATCTTTCTTGAGAATATCTGTATGATTTTGCAAGGTATCATGAATTTAATCATTTTTATTTTATTTATTTATTAAGCAAATCTTTGACACAAACTGGGAGGTCTAGG
Source organism: Tenebrosternarchus preto (assembly GCA_025802075.1). Classification (NCBI taxonomy): domain Eukaryota; kingdom Metazoa; phylum Chordata; class Actinopteri; order Gymnotiformes; family Apteronotidae; genus Tenebrosternarchus; species Tenebrosternarchus preto. The sequence continues at coordinate 230,731 of JAOYMR010000001.1, read as the reverse complement.
TGAATTGACCAAGAATGACCTCTGTGCATGCAAATATTGATTTTATAACATGTTTCAGCAATTGTGTGTGTGTGTGTGTGTGTGGGGTTCGTCGATTTACCTCTGCAGGCACTGAGGCGAGTGGAACTGCCTGGGATGCTCAGAACATGGAGAGTGTAGAACACATGGTATCCATTCATATTGAGCTGTTGAGGGCTGTTGTATCTCCCAGTGGTGGTGTTTAGTGTCATGTAGATGTGGATGATACTCCCTTTGCTGTTGTTTGTTGTGTCACTGCGTGTTTCCCTGGGTTGCAGAAATTGGCTGTGAACAGCACAGATGATTGTGCTTGGGCGGGGTGTGCTGTTCTCTTCCTGCAGTGTAGAAATTCAGCATCTGATCTGCTCAACTTCTACAAAGATAAGCATGGAAAATTCAGCGTGTTTAAAGTGATCAAACTCACTCTTACAGGTGGGTGTAAGAAAAGAGAGGCATGTTTGTGTGTTTTTTTCAAGTTTTCTTCAAGGTTGATCTTCATTGTGTGTGTTTGTGTGTATGCGTGTGTGTGCGCGTATGTGTCTGTGTGTGTGGGGAAATGCTGGAGCAGATGCTGTAGGTGGGCTGGATGGGTATGAGATCCTAAAGCTGCATGATGCTGACCCCTTCCTGGGGGTGGAGCTGAAGTTCATGGCCGTCCTTCCCTGTAAGCGGTTTCTGGACAGTTATGCATGTGGCTCGCTCCTGCAGTTCCTGTCCCAGCATGCTTCGCGTCTGCTCGGACTCTCAAATGATGTTGCTATGGAAGCCAGGCTCCAGGCAGAAACGCACATCTTGGACAACAACCTAGAAGACACAGAGCTCTGCTTACAATATATATACCAGTCTCAGGTAGATAGTTACTGGGACTCTTGGGTTTCAGTCTTGTTATTAAACAACCATTGATTTGGGGTTTTTTTTTTCACTTGAAAGAAAAATCCTTTTTTCTAGCAAGTGCAAGCGTATGGATTTCCAGAATTATACAAGGCATTGGCCTTATTTGTAAAGACACCAGCATACGGACTGAATATGATGATGTGCTTTATTTTCACTGTATGCTTTGATGCGACATTAACTAAAAATAAATACCTACATATGGATTATTTGTTTGTTTATTGCCTGTTTTTATTTGATTGGCTCTTTACAGCCGGTGCATTTGCGAGATGATGAGGTCACACAGTTGGAGCAGCAGCTACAGAATAGCTATGCTCCGCCCACTCCAAAGTCACAGGAAGTACCAAAGAACTGCTTCATGTTCCAGAAACGGTTGTTTGGTGAGTATGACTAGTTCACCCATTTGGTGAGGCAAGCAGTTGACCAGCATTTTGAAAAACGCTTTTGTTCATTTTCATGACCATGTCCTCTTATCTACAGACGACAGACCACTGACCTCCACAGACCAGCAGCGCTTCGCCGCCCACGTGGGGCGGGACTGGAAGCGAGTGGGCAGGGCCTTACAGAAGAGTTGCCGCGCCTTGAAGGGCACAGCCATCGATAATCTTGCTTACGAGTATGAGAGGGAGGGGCTTTACGAACAGGCATACCAGCTAATGGGACGCTTCATCCAATCAGAGGGTCGGAGTGCTAGGCTTGGACGCCTCATCGGTGCTCTGGAGGAAAGCAAGTTAATCAGCATAGCTGAGATTATGCTGGACATTCAGCCACGAGAATGAGGCTGGAAGGATGCGTGTGTCTGTGTGTGTGTGTGCGCACATGCACGTGTGTGCGCATCTACATCTGGTACTAGAGATGTGGTTTTCTAGTTTTTAAAACAATGTTTGTTCCCCTGCACCTGTAAGTATACCTGTGCTGTATACCTGTAAGTATACCTGTGCTGCAGGTACACATCGGGTTGATTGTTAAGTGTTTGGTCAGTCACATGCTGAATATGTACAAGTTGTAAACCATTTGAAACTTAGCAAAGAAATATATATTTTTTTAGTCATAAAGGTATTTTACAGGCTAATTGTAACTTAAACGTCTCTCCATGTAACGAACTGCTTGTTACCACAGACACAAATTTAAGTTTCTCCATCTGCTTGGAAAGAGGAAAAGAAAGGAGGAAAATATTCCAAGTAGTCCTTGAAAGGAAAGCGGCCAGTATTGCAATAAACATTTAAATAAACATTAAGCCGTAAAACCAGTATCCTTTATTGTTGCAGAGATGCGATAGACCTTATTATGAGCAAATCTTGATGAGATATTCTCTTACACTTCATTGAAGCACTTTTAGTATTGTAAATACATTTGTGAGTATGATGGTTACCCTTTCAATGTAGGGTTGTATAGTCTAATATTTTAATTGCATTTACAATACCAACTGTGACTGTTGGGTTTAATAGCACAACTAAACTTAAGCTGTTTCCTATTCTGTTCTTGTGCACGACATGTTGAAATTGTTCTGTGGTAATAGGTGGTTGTGGTAGATAAAGGTTATGTTACGAGTAGCCTGGAATATCCTCTTTATGGCTCATTTGTCATGTTTGTAACTTTCATATGGACACAATTCTATACTGAAAAACATCAAGTTTTTCAAAACATCATGGCAAATCTGTGGATTGTTTGTGCTGCGTCTCCCATTTGCTCTCACCAGGGTGTGTGTCAGAGCAGCTGTGTGGTTGCTGAAGTGTTCTGTTGCAGAGCTCCTCCCTTTGCGTGGTGAGTAGGTCTGATATGTTCTAGCCAGGATGACAGTAATATCGTTCTTAATCACTTCGGTTGTGTTCTGTGGGATTGCCAAACTTTGCCTCTTGTGTGCCTTTCCGCAGAACTTGAGTCTTTTGAAATAGTTTAATCATTGGACATGAAAAATATTATTATAAATGTTTGCATTTAAATTGCAGCTGTTAAGGATTATCCAGATGATATGTTGGTGTCAGGCTTTTAAACTGCATTGAGTCATGTTTTATTGCTAGTTTAGTGAAGAATCTGGTGTGAGTTTAGAAGTGTGCATCACAGACACCCTACGGTGCTGTTCCATCTCTGTGTCTAAAGCTCTGCTCTTTCCAGTTCTGGTTCTACCTGCCCCAGCACTTTGTTGCACCTTTCAGTTGAATATCAAGCTTTTCAAGGACTGAGTCAGTTTAAGGGGGGACAATCATCACACTCTTCTCCCTTTGGATGTTGCTTTCAGTGAGGCTCAGTTGTTTCTGCCTGAAACAATGAGTGAAAACCTATTTATGTTTTTGCACCAAATGAGGGAAGAAATTCATATGGAACAAGCTTTCTTTACTGACCTGTCTGCACTACAAAGAACCTCAGTGTCTTGTTATGGTAATCCCACATTTAGCAATATCTTTTAATGAAGACTGCAAGTTGATGGAAACTTAAACGTGAATGTGTAAATGGAGCTATTAACCCCATCCTTTCTGAGCCTAACCCATTTAGAAATTGTATGAAATGTTTTGTTTAGATTCAGTTACTTCATCAGAATATTAGGCAGTTTGTCTTTAAAGCTGTTTATTAGTCATGGCGTTACAAACCCTGCGTTGTAGAGTACTTGTGTTGTCCTGTGACCAAAAAAAGACTAAAAACATTTCTGATGTGTGAGAACCCGATCAAAACCAGTTTCTTCAAACATGACTGGGAGCATCAACATACATCAGATAACTAATCTGTGATTGATTTGTCATTCTAAAAAAAAAACGACATGTAGTGTCATTAAACCTTAGCCTCCTTTAACTGATGATCTAACATTGTCTCGGTTACAGGTTTGCTCTTTTCCCACTAAAGAATAAAAGCTGTAAAGTCCTGAAGAACTTTGAAGGATGGTGGAGAGAAACATTCAGATCATTGGTTTCTCAATAGAGTAGGTAACGGCAGTTTTGTAACACCTCTTATTCTGCTATTATGCCCATGTTATTTTTCTTCTCCTTTGATACACCCATGTTCAGTGTGAAGCACTTCTTACAGAAATTGTTTGCACTGACTTTGTAATTTAAAGGGAATATTAACTCATCAGGGATTGGACAGTCAGAATCTGAGCGTGTTGTAACATGTCCGCTCTAACCCCACCCGATGGTGTCTGGAACTACTCAGAGTAGCCAGACATTGTTCCATTCTGGTTCATGAAGGGTGTGTTTTTCTATTCTAACGTATTGTGGAGGAAACTGCAGGTGATTAGATGTGTGTAAATGTTTCTGAAGCCCATCACCCCTAAAAATGTGTCAGAACTCTGTCAGGCTGGATTGTTGCTGCTCAGGTGTAGATGCATCTCACTCTTCCACTCAAACAGGCCTACAGCTACACCCTGTGTGTGTCTCAAGATAATGTAATGTTTAAGCATTTATAATGCTTTTTATCATGTCAGTGTCGTATCTACTGCTCTCTACTTTGGCTGTATCTAAAGAAAAAAACATTTCCATGTGCTCTCTGGCGCTTTAAAGCCTAAGACTGAAGTTTTGTATTAAAGAACACCGAAGATTTGTATTAAAGGACACCGAAACTCCTGCCGTCATGGTTCCTCTTGTGCCCATCGCATTTTGGACTGTAGATAGATGAATGCCACACGAACGGCAAACGATTCCACTATGAACAAAACAAAATCTAATAATAAAAATAGGCCTATTTGAACTTCCTGACTACTACCCAGCAGAGGAGGGTACTAACACAGAGATGATTGCCTGCTACCACTGCATGTTTTTCCGCATTTTTGGACTGAATTTTAAATTGCCAAATTCACTCCGTGTCTGGGACTTGGTTATACTGGCACCTACATTATTTTGATGTTCAAAAAATTATTCATCTCATGCCTTGTTTTCACTCCCGTTATTGTCTTCTGATATGAGACATGCCATTGTTCTTAGAAATTAATTTTAGCTTAATGGTATCTGTTGAGAGCTGTCAGATTAATGAAATGTATGAGGCTTTTCTCCATCAAAGCATTATGCGGACCAGCCATTAAAGTATTAAATGGTTAAGAGCTCACATTCATTTTACTTATGGGGATTTAGCTTCTCTGGGCGTTGTCTACAGTGAAATCTAACATTTGTATTTATGACAAGACTAGCGATGAGTAATACTTCAGGCATGTGGCTCTCTTGTAACTCAATATTACTTGTCTGGTGTTGTAACTTGTTTGCAATTATTTCAATCACTGAAAACATTTCTAGACTACGTTTATGTAATTTATTGCTGTAACTGAAAACATTTCTAGACTACTTTTTATGTAATTATTTCTATAACAAAACATTTCTAGACTACTTTTATGTAATTATTTCTATAACTGAAAACATTTCTAGACTGTTTATGTAATGACTTTTCGCCTCCCTTGTGACGTCGTGAGCTTATGAAGAGCGTCCGCGAGGTCGCCAGTAATAAACATAAAAGCACGTTAAGCAGGTCGTGCTCACCATACGGCTCTCTTCTCAGAGAAGTAATCCAACCGAATAACCCGTGCGTGCGTGTGTGTGTGAGAGAGAGAGAGAGCGGGAGTCTCAGATAGACAAAGCGGGGCTGCAGGTTTGGCAGGTGAATCTGGTAGAATTTGGATTATCTCCTTTTCTCTAACCGCAGAGATTCAATCAGTCGTGGGATATTTTCATATTGCACAGTTATTGTGTTTGTAAGCAAGACTACCCTCCTTACATTTTCCATAATGGGCTTGATTGTGTCACCTCACATTTATCTTTAAAAGTACACATCCTACACACACTATAATGTGGCTTTTAAAAACCCAGTTAAGAAACAACGTTCCATACTTTAGCGGCATTTAAAGTCGACAGGAGTCGATGTTGATTGAATGTAATAAGTCTGTTTCTCTGACTGAAATCCCCAGTGTCGGATCGAAGCCCTTACGTAGGTGTGAAAACAGTCAACGTTATATCCAGTTCATATTCAGTCAACGTTATATCCAGTTCACAGAGTTCTGCAAGCAATTGAACAATCTCAGACATTCGCGCGATGCAGTCCAAGCTCTGACGTAAGTATAGGGAGAGGGGTTGCCTCTCGCGCATCGTGAGAGCACGGAAGGATGAGGTAGCGCGTGCTGGTTGTCATTGTCGCCGCCCAATAGGGTCCCGCGATCCGGAGCGAGTACAGGACGACCTCCACCCACCCAGAGACGGGAGTGTGAGCCTCAGTTACCCTAAATGCAGTTATACGAAGGCTGAACTAAATAGTGAGATTGGGGGGAAAGGGACGGAAATTTGGATATAGACCGCTCGTGCCCCGTCTTGCAATCTTGCCATGGGCTGCACGTTAAGTGCAGAGGAGCGCGAGGCTCTGGATCGGAGCAAAGCGATTGAGAAAAACCTGAAAGAAGATGGAATTAACGCTGCCAAAGTAGTGAAACTGCTCCTGCTGGGTAAGATGGTTCGGAAAAGATGTCGTGGTCGTTGAACTGTTGGAAAATTAATTCTTGTTGACAGAACCTTTCACTATAGCCATCACATAAAGAGTTTTCCCGGTATATACATATGTACGTCTCGAAGGATTGTGTGTGTGGGTGGAAGAGAGACATGACAGCGTGTGCTTTCGCAGGCGGCGGAGAGTCGGGGAAGAGCACTATTGTCAAACAGATGAAGTAAGTGTGTTTTTCTGAATATCTATGCACGCGCTGATATCTGAGTTCCGTTGCCTTTCCTCATCGGTACACCTTTAACTGCTTAGATTTGTAGTAAAGAAACAGGCGCGCGCGGTTCTAGCGTGCAATTTGCGCTGTCCTGTATAATAGTGCTGAAAAATTATCGTGATATAAAACATTACTGTAGTTTTACATCTTTCAGTTTGTAAATGCGCACGAGCATTAGTGCTACTAGTTTTGTATTTATTTGAGGTGTTGCCTTTTATTAATTTAAGAAACGGTTTTAAGTGTTTTAAGCGTCTCTGTTAATAAGCGCGTGTGCGTTTCTTTATTATGTCTTTAACATTGCATGGATCTGCGATACAATGTCTCTGTTAATCTTAACGTGAGGCTTTTAGTATTTGATCCCTACAGTTTTATTAAGCACCAGCTACCAATTACATGGATTTTGTGTGACTGTATACCACCTAACCGTTACCCCATGCTGCCTTTTAAACACATCACACATGAGGCTTGAAATGACACGAAATGACAGTAACAGATGTTTTTTTACTGGCCCTGAACATTATAGACTTATGAATTACAGACCCAACGTAAAAAAGTATAGACTCGAGTTTACTAAGTAAAAAAATATACAACTGAAATAACAAGAATTACATATCAACAGTTATTGCATTATTACATTTACTGAGTCACTCAAGTCTGTTATTTGATTTGTACATGTATAAAATAAATTATTAAACTAATTAAACTAAACATTTATAAAAATGTATATTGAAAACACAACAGGTTTTGTAGTAGATAAATCAAACTTTACTACTTTGGCTGATCTTTTTTATTTCTTTTTTTGTGATTATACTGATGGTTTTGTTGCTGCTTCTGAGTTTGTGGCCCTTTTTGATCCATGGGTTTTTGGAAGAACACATACACCTTAAATATCTGTTAGTTAAATATGACGGTGAAGTAGAATTTGGAGAAACAAGCAGGTGCTGTTAACCATGGCTCTCTGTGTGCACATTACTTCTGTTACAGCAAATACACAGCTGCTTTAAAACATAGATACTAAAGAGAGCATTTATTATACATCTGATTCTGACTGTTTGATTTATCCAACTTGCCAGCAATGTTTTTTTATACAGTTCACAAACAAGCTCCAATAAATTATTGCTCTATATTTCCACATT
>JAOYMR010000001.1:206654-216724 GCA_025802075.1 Tenebrosternarchus preto | reverse complement strand
TTCTCTGGGTTACGCTTTGTGTGTTTTTCAACTTAACTGGTTATTTTCCCCACTATAACAACCCCCCCCACCCCCGGTTCTTTTGCAGCTATGACTGGTGGCTTTGGGGTTGTGTGTGTGTCTGTGTGTGTGTGTGTGTGTGTATTATATTTCCTCTCTGTCCCTTAGGGTATGTTACATTCTGCTGCAAGTTTTATCTGACAAACTGATTAAATGTTTACATTAAAAACAGTTCAGCACCACCTCCAGTAATATGTCTTAGCATTTATCATCCATTTAACTGTTTATTTTAGTTCTGTATGAAAGATTAGAAAGAAATAAAAAAATTTATGTAATATTGGTAATCCACCATTAGGGTATAATTTACTAATTACATTGTCAGATTAATGTAATGGAAATTCAAGTGCAGGGGGAGTAAAAGCCCATAAAATAAACAGGATGTTCACCCATGAACCATCCAAAGTGTATTCTCAAACTGTTCTCTCGATGCCAGAGTAACAGTATGAGAACAGACCCACCACAGCTAGAGACTGAACAATACTTGAAAAACATGGGAGAAATAGGCATCACACAACACCAATGCCCAATGGTTACAGAACCTGAGAACAGACCACAGTAACCTCCCTGAACAAGATCCAGTAACCATCACACTAGCAGATGTCCAAGAGAGGGTGTCAAGTATGAAGAACTGGACATCCCCAGGCCCTGACATGGACCACACCTAATGGCTGAAGAATCTAACTGCACTCCATTAGCGCCTAGTAGCTCAAATGAACCAGCTGCTAGTGGACGGAACTCAACCAAAATAGTTAACTGATGCTTGGACAGTCATGATCCTGAAGGACCTAAAAAAAAGGGGCCGTTCAACTCTACTGGCCAATAACCTGCCTCTGCACAACATGGAAGTTCCTGTCAGGCATCAACTAAGATGAGTAGGTACATGTTTCAATACATGAATAGGTCCAGGAAAGGCACTGGTAAGAACACCAGAGGAGCCAAATACCATCAACTGGTGGATAAAACAGTCACTCAAAACTGTAAAACCAGACAGACCAGCCTGTGCACTGCCTGGATTGATTACAAGAAATCCTATGATTTAATGTCCCACACATGGATCCTGGAATGTTTGAGGCTGTATAACATCAACGGGACTCTAACAACATTAATCCAGAACTTAACCTGTGCCCACTGCTGCATAAGCCTAAATCCCCTCAGTGAAATCATCTCCAAGAGTAGTTATGGATATTTACTGCTGATTAGAGTAACCATCAGCCACCTCCACTACATGGATGATGTTTGTTTTTTTAGCCTCTGTTCAGTCCGACTGACACAGAGTACCTTCAGGGTTCAACCAGAAATTACTTCAGCCCCCAGAATGCCTCGTTACTTGATCCTGGAGAACAAATTCACAACACACAGGTGTAAGGAAGATGCTCTGAAGTTTATTAACAATATAGAAGTTTAAATAGAAGAAAGAGATGATGTGGAAGAAGAGAGTGATGGTGTGGGGTAACATGATTGGTCTAAGGTGGAATCAACAGCTAGATGATTGGTCTTAAGGACCAAGAAGTGGCCTCCACTAAGAAGGTGTTTGTATTACGTTTGGATCTGAGTCCAACTGACCATCAGATAGGAAGGGTGTTGTGTACATGTCGAAGGACAGTCTAAAAGATAGTTAGATGCCAGTAGGACTGGGGTCAGCCCGACCGGTAACTAGTCTACCTAGAGAGAGACATTTAATTCAGAATGTAACATGGATCATGAATCATTAAATTCCCTTACAGATGACATCAAGCTGTATGCCAGGAGTGAACAAGACATCACTAATCCATCTCACCAGGAAATACAGCAGGGACATCGGAATGTCATTCAGACTGGATAAGTGTGAGCAGATTTTTACAAAGAGAGGGAAGGTAGTTCCCAGAGGGGATCATACCATCAAAAAGAAACAACAGATGTTGACAGCAGCTACAAATACCTTGGAATCCCACAGGTAAATGGGAATCTTGTAGAGACCACAAGGAGAACAGCCAGAGCCAAACATCTACAAACATCTACAAATATCTACAAAGTCCTGAGAAGCTAAACAGAAAGAACAAGATCCATGCTATCAACACCTACACACTACCTGTAATCAGATATCAACACCTATGCACTACCAGTCATCAAATATGTACATCTACACTCTACCAGTCATCAGACATTTACACCTACACTCTACCAGTCATCAGACATCTACACCTATGCACTACCAGTCATCAGATATCAACACCTACACACTACCAATCATCAGATGTCTACACCTACACCTACACACTACCAGTCATCAGACATCTACACCTACACACTACCAGTCATCAGACATCTACACCTACACACTACCAGTCATCAGACATCTATACCTACACACTACCAATCATCAGACACTACCAATCATCACAGTGCACAAAGGGTTTCATCCCAAATCCAGCACTCTGAGACTCTGCACTAAGCGGAAGGAGGAGGGCCAAGCACTAGTGAGCATCAGAACTATCCAGGATGAAACAACAAAGACCCAGGAGAACATGTGCTCAGGAGAAGTGCTCAGCAGAAACCTGAGAAGGATAAAAGTGTAGACTAGTAGGAACCATCATGGGAGGTTAAACCCCTGTACTCTTGACATATAAACCCCTTATATAGAAAAATTCAACTAATGGCTAGATAAATCTGGACTGAAAGACAGCACAGAGGCACTAATCATGGCAGCACTGGAACAAGTTCTCCATACTCAGTAAATGATCAACAGAGGCTGGGATCTACCACACCAGACAGAACCCCAGATGCAGGCTGTGCAAAGATGCCCCTGAAACAAAAGACTCTTTCAACTCAAAAGATTTTATAAACAAATACTTTTAAAGCTATGCTATGTAATTGTAAAAATACAATAGCCTAAGTGGAAGATAATAAAGATAAACAGAAGCGCTGTTTTGCTACACGCTAGTTAACGTTCTAGAATCTCGGTGGGTTCGCGCGCTCTCTTTTTTCCAACATCTCACAGCTGACTCTTCATCGCAAATGCGCGCACATGATAATGACGTGCACACGTACGCTTGCGAACGCAATCCGGACCACAAACGCAGGTAGTAACGAAAGCATCGTGTCGAATCTTCGAAAAATAGGTTGAAATGGACCAATGCCAATGCTCTAACAGTAAGTGATCATTTCTAACGGCAGATGTATTACTATTTTAGAAAAATATATAGTAAACAGAATAAATATGTACAAGTATATTTTTGCTTAGAGCGGGAGGTGTCTGTTCTTCAACAACTCCGCGATGTGTTTGTTGTACAGCTGGATCTTCTACAGGCGGGCAGAACTGCAAGTGCACCAACTGTACATGCGCTAAGGACAAGAAAAGTGGGTTCAGTGACAGGTGTTTACATTTCCTGTTCTCCCTTTTGTAAACCCAACGTGGTCACTGCTGTTCTCGTGTCCCGACAGGCTGCTGTTCCTCGGGTTGCACCAAGGGCGCGAGCAGCTGCGAAAGCGCCAGCAAGGACAAGGACAAGCGCGACACGCGATGCTGCAAGTGATGTAACGTTCGATGCCCTTCGATGTGTCCTGTAGCCTGTACAATCTTGTTCATCTGATTAAATATATTCAGTCTAATAATTTAGGCACATGACTGATACCTTTTTATTATGTAGAACCTTTTTTGTAGTAGAATTTGCATTACATTAATGCAGCGATATTATATCACGGATTTTTGTGAAAATAATTCCACTTTCACCATGGTCAGTTTTTGGCAGTGTATGTATATAAACTGTTAATGCAATGCTTTTGTTTATATACATATTCTAAACCTGAATTCATATTAAATAGATACATTTAAAATGTGCTAGAATATTAAAGGTAGTGTGCACATTTTGCTCCCATGAGGAAGTAAACTGGTATACATGACCAAGATGGCTCAGGCAGTTTGGATCAAATCTTCTCCATATGTTTTGCAACATTCAGACGACTTGATTATATGTTCCTCATTCACACCTTTTTTGCCAATAATTCTGATTTAGGGCCAGTGCAATGTCAGTGTCAGTGCAGTGCCGGTGTTAGTGCAGTGCCAGTGTTAGTACAGTGCCAGTGTTAGTGCAGTGCCAGTGTCCGTGCAGTGCCAGTGCAGGGTCAGTGCAGTGCCAGGGTCAGTACAGTGCCAGGGTCAGTGTCAGTCGGGTTTGTTTTGGGGAGAAACACCGATTTTTGTCTGATGAAGGTGCTTGATGATTGTTGAATAGGCGAGAAACAGCGATTTATCCAAACGATTTATCCATCCTTTGTCAAAGGGTTTATGTGTTGCTTTATTACTTCCGAAGAAACTCGCAAATAATCTTACACTGTCCTTAAGAGGCATATAAAAAGAGATATAAATGCAGACTTTTAATTATTCGTTTTAGTATTGTTTACTGTTTCTGCACTGAGCTGATAAACTGAATGGTAAAGCTCACGTCTGCATGCGGATCCTCCCTCTTGTTTACACAGCGACATCCTCGTCCCCTTTAAATGACGTGGACAATGAACACGCATATATTTACAGCTAAAAGTCGGGCTTACAGATAACCGCTTCTTGAAATGCTTTGTACATCTATTGATTTGAAATTTGATCCAACGAGATTTACAGAGAAGGAAAGGACCAATATCGTACTAACAGTCTGATAAATGCCGCGGGTCTATTTTGCTAGACGCGCCTTATTCTGTTCGTTTCCTTTAAGTGATCCGGTACAACAACACAAGGTGGTCGCTGCGAAACAGCGCTGTCGGTGTAACACAGGTAGACTGCATTAAAAACGGTGGAGTTTGCATGTTGGTTAACCTTTCAAGCAACGCTCGAATGTCTAATTTTCTCTGTCAAAGTAATCTTATCTCTTTAGCTCCACCTTCAAACGACACAGACCAGTAGGTTTAACATGCACACTTGATTTTGACCTTCGTCAGGAACAGATGACTTTTTAAAAAGAAGTCACGTATAACCGAAACGAACATGATAAATGGTTTGTTTTGACCTTGTGGCTAAAGGTTGTGTGTCACGATAAATGACTGCTGTAGCTCGACTGAGAGCGGCTAGGGTAGATCGTACGTTGCGGAAGTGGAACCGTAACGTTACCTTATAAAGTAACGAACAGCAAAAACCTTTAAGATAGTATGAAGTTTAGCAAGATCGTTTACATTTTATTGAGGAAGACTGCACTGTAAATGTTAATGCGGGATTAATTCGTTGTGCCAGTAGTCAGTATAACTGACCACTTCCGTACACTCGGAACATGCTGGGTTTCACTCGCCTGTCAGCCGAAGGGAAAGCTGGAGTGGCCACGGGGGTCGTGTTCTTCTCGATGCTCATATCCAGGACACTCATATCTGATCGAGTTGATATAAGCACGCGCGCTTCGTTATTCCGAGTGCAGTTTCTGCTTTTCATTAACTCTCTGCTGCTCCTGGGCTCGCTCTACATCTGGAAGTGCACGGTAAGGCGGCTCTGTGGCACGAGAGGGAGTCAGCGTACGTGGACCCAGAGATGCTGGCGCGCGGTTGTGCTGATATTCCTCGTGCTCGCTCATTCCAGTTACTTGAGCTTGTTTTACTTGGTGGATACAGAACCCCACTGGCTGGCGCTGGTGAGTTTCACGTGCCTGGGCATTTATATTATACTTTTATTCTTCTTGATGGCATTCAGCTGCGCGAGTCGCCTCCATCGGCTTTGCGTCTCAAGCACAGACGGCCAGGACGTCTCAGGGAATGGGTCGGACAAACAGGTGGTTCTGGCCTTGTTGGTGACTGCAGTACTGGCAGTATATGGGTTGGTAAATGCAGCACAGCCCCCGCAGGTAGTGGATGTGGAAATTCCTCTGAAGAAACTGCCAGCGTCGATGAATGGCCTGAGGGTGGCGCTGTTGTCTGATATACATCTGGGACCTACAATTGGCCGCTCCAGACTAGAGTATATTGTTACCATGGTGAATCAGCTGGAACCAGGTAATGGTACCACAATGCTACTAAATACTAAAATGTAAGTAATGCTGTCAATGTGTTGTGTCAGAGTTCTGGTGTGTTTGTGTTAGATTTGGTGGTGATCGTCGGCGATTTGACGGATTCTCAGGTGACCCAGTTGAAGACTGCAGCTGAGCCTCTGGTGCTTCTCCACGCCCCGCTGGGCTCCTATTTTGCTACAGGTCTGGCAGGAATGCAGCGTTCAGTGAGCACTCAGGTAAACCCGCTACACTCGGAAGGAAATGAACGCTGTGTTTCTGGGGGCCGTAGGCAACCATGACTACTACACTGCTGACGTGGAGGGCTGGTTTGAGCTGTTGCGTTCAAAGGGGATCAAGCCTCTTCACAACAGTCATGTTCGAGTGTCACGCCCGGGACAGAGCCAAGACTGGATCTGCCTTGCTGGCATTGATGACCTAGAGGCTAGCATGCTACGGTTAGGCTAATGGGTTCTCATCTGAATATTCAAATCAGGAGCATCCAGATGCGCTTGTGTTGGTCTGTGTATGGTATCTGTTCACACTGATGGTCTGTGTATGGTATGTGTTAGGTATCCTGGTCATGGGATGGACGTTGAGAAGGCACTGAGTGGCTGCAGTGAAAAAAGTGCTATTGTTCTTCTGGCTCACCAGCCCAGCGCTGCTAAAAAGGCCCTGCAGCAAAGACCAGACATCAGCTTAGTACTGTCAGGTGCACGTCACTCCTCACACATCAGTACTGTCAGGTGCACGTCACTCCTCACACATCAGTACTGTCAGGTGCACGTCACTCCTCACACATCAGTACTGTCAGGTGCACGTCACTCCTCGCGCATCAGTACTGTCAGGTCACTGCATGCGGTCTTGGTTTCATTTTGGTAAAGATTCGCCAATTTAAAACATAGTTAAAACTTGATAAGTATAAAGGAACATGTAGGACCATTTAATGGTGGGTGATCTGGACACTATTAGGCCCAGTAACCTGCTGTTACCTTCCTCTTCATACAGTGACACACTGTGTGCAGCTATGTCATCACAGTAATATTTAATCTACATGTAATCATGCAGTAATACTTGATGTGGAACAATGTGAAGAACAGCTCAAGATGAGCAGTTCACTCCACTTAGCTTTAATAAACCGTTAAAGGTTAAAATAATTTAAAGCAAATAATGTGACAGGAATTAGGTGAATCCTCTGATTACTACACAGGTAGAATGTTAGTCAGAAATACCTCACACTCCTGTAATTCTCTACTTATGTTTGAACATGTTTGTTCGTGTTTAGGCCACACACATGCTGGGCAGCTGTTCCCACTCACTCTCCTGGCGTTCCTGGTGAACCCCTATTTCTGTGGGCTGTACCGTGTCTCAGACAACACTGTGGTCTACGTCACTCCAGGGACTGGGTATTATGGCATTCCAATGAGAATCGGCAGCCGCTCAGAGATCACACACATCACACTGAAACACGCCTGATGGCACAAGTTTGCTTTGTTTCTGTAACCAGTGCAATACCAACTTTTAGAAGTTCATCAAGTTTGTCGCACCGTATCAACTGTAATGTGCCTAAACAGCTGTCAGTTAAACCTAAACAGAAGACTGGAAGTGGTTTGTATCAAACATTCACTACAACTGGAAAAGGAAGTGAAGAATTTCTTAAGTCAGTCACACACACTCAGCTTCAGTAAAGACAAGACACCTAGAACATTTCAAACTCACCTCTGTTATGGCAGATTTGACAGTGTAGTCAAATTAAAAGTCCATCAAAGACAAATGTATGTTGTCTTTAAATACAGAACTTCTAAATTCAAAACCTTGCAAAATTGGCATACTTGGAAAAGATGAATAAACAGCCTTTAAAACATTATGGATTTCTAACCTTTCACTAGGATAAAAAAAAAAATCCCTGAATTACAAATTTTCTCAAAAGTATCAGTGTTTGGCACCCCTACTTTTGGTATTTTTTGAGTTCGGAGTCTGCGCACCTGTAAGCTTCAGAGGTTTTGCCTTCAAGTGAAAGTACAGTATATTGAGCTCTAGCCATGTGAATTCCAAGGGTGCCAATAATTTTTAGTGTGCTTATCATTCTAGAGGACACTGTGCATGCAATCACTTGTTTGCGAGTCGCTATACAACAGTCCTTAAACAATATTTTGTTTATTTTGACTCGGCACTTTACCTACCTTTTAACGTTATCATGAGCACCAAGTACATTCTGCACATCTACATGTCTAAGAAACTTGTTTGGTGACTAACAAACCATTTACAACCATAGTTGAAAATAAACTAAACGGTGTGAAAATTGCAAAATGGGTAAAACATTTGCCAATATGGTTACGTAAATGACCCCTTGTACATTCACCTCATCCTGATTGGATTAGCAGACTGTACCAGTATGCTAATCCTACCAACTCAACATTCCTGTGAGCCGATCTCTCTGTACACACCAGACGTTCCTGTGACCTGCACATCTTGGGTGAGTTTATTTAGAACTTGAACACAAACACTCCACTAGGATTCCTGAGATCTGAACCAGAGAAATCAATCACACAACAGGTACCTAGAAGTACCAAAAAGGTATTCTGTGTATTAAAAAACGAGACAGACAGTTTTCCCCCCATGCTTCAGTTTTACTAGATGACAGCTAAAACAAAATCACAATCAATACTGCTGCAAAAGGGAACATGGGCCCAACCGTCATTTTTCAGGTGGTGGTGATTTTTTCTTAACTGCCCGTAATATGGCGTGTTGTACCACCGGGTACAGTTTATGACAGCCATCCATGCACGTTCTCACTGCCGCCGTCAGTGTTTCCTCGCGCATCTCTCCATCCGCCTGTAACCCAGATACTTGATTGAGATTCGGAAGCAGCGCGAGCGTAACGCGGCCCTGATTCTCCTCATAACCGGACTGCCAGCTTCCCTTCTCCTCCGAGATGTCCGGGTCCACGAGGCATGAATCGCCATTCTGTCGCAATGTGCAGCCTAACACCACGTCGTACATCTCTATACCGGCGTCCGCGAGAGCCATGGAAGCACAGGTCACAGCATGAGCAAGAATCGATCCATCATTTTCCAGAACCATAACGTTCACCTCTATCTGAGAGCGCGGGTACCGATGTAAGCACACCCCCGACTGCAAGCTCTCCAGCAGCGCCAGCGAGAAATCCCGCTCTTCGCTGCCTTGAATCCAAGCCCCCCGTTTCTGACAGGAAAATGGTGCAAGCCTAAAATCACAAACGAGGCGACCGCTTTTCATGTCCGTTTCATCCTTGCGTTCAGTTTCTCGTGGACCATACACCGAACACATTATCTTTGTGTTTCCAGCCTCGAGGTAGGCTGAGCCCTTTGCTTGGCTTACGAGACCACAGCGCGCAAACACCGGCCGAACATCCGAGTTCCCCCGGACACCTTGTCTGCTTCTGCCTTCGGGAATTTGCGTGGTGGAAGGAATGAATAACAGCGGGGACTGCGAATCGTCCGGGGCGCGGACACGTTTAGTATCCAAGGGCATCTTTCACTTCGACCACACGCGGTCCACCCAGGTTGCTGGTTAAAACAACTGCCTTATACCCGGAACTCTTTAGGTAACTTTGCTACAGTGTCTGGTTTTCATTATATCGCCATCTGTAGGATAGGCGGGGGATTGTGTCGAGGGAGAAATATGTGCGAGTTTTCCGGTTTTATGTGGACAAGTATCTGGAACCGTGCTGGGGTTCCTAAACCGCGTCGTATCTTCTGCATCGTAAGAACGTTGTGACGTTACTTTAATGTTCTAATAAAGAAAACACTGTGCAGTACACACACACCAACTTGTCGGAGTGGCATCGCCTACCAATTACGGGTGAATTTTTTTTTATTGAGGAGAAAAAGTGGAACGTACATATAATTTTACACTGTTGCACTGTTGTGTATGTAAGCGCCATACTCCGCTCAGTAACCTCACAATGCTACGTTAGCCGGTCCGCTAACCAAACGCCAACCAGCAACAAGAACAGCAAGGAAGCTCAGCACAACCATACAGATCGAAAAGCTGGCAGCATAAATCATAAAGGAATGAGTGTAAACTCACCCA
>JAOYMR010000001.1:183126-199768 GCA_025802075.1 Tenebrosternarchus preto | reverse complement strand
CGGACATCGGGCCCTCATACCACCCTCATCGAGTCCATTTCTGACAGTTTGAGCAGAAACATGGATATTAATGGCCTACTGGAGGTCATTTTGCAGGACTCTGTTTTGTGTCTTGTGTAAGTGTTCAGGACTCTGTTTTGTGTCTTGTGTAAGTGTTCCCTTTATTTTTTTGAGTAGTGTAGTTAAATGTCATTTTTTACCATTTAAAATTGTCAACCAAAATTGATTTTTTAATTCTAAACATACAGATACTTACAACATATGCTGTGATTTTGAGAATTAAACTTATTTTTCTTTCTTTTAAATAAATTGTGGTAAAGTTAACTTGTATCTCATTAAGGGGCAGTGAAGACCACAGACTCGTCCACATGTTAATGAGCAGATGAACTGAACCTTAATGTCTTCAGATGAACTGAACTTTAAGTAACAAAATGTCACTCTTTTTAATTTATTTCATTATTTATTATGGTTAATAAATATCTCTTCCAAAACTTAAGTGATATCACAGTTTTTGTGAATTTCAAACAAAACACAAATATTAAAATAGTTTGAGCTTTAATTGCTTTCATGTATAATACCAGAAGAGGTTCTGTTGTATGTTGTTAAAATACAAAGCTTGCTATGTAAAGCTTGCTATGATACATATTGCTTAGCTTTTATCTGACTTGCATTGGTGCCACTGGTGCCACATGATGACATATTCAATTATAATATCATTATAATCTCATGAGAATTATGTCATACTCCATTATAATCTCATGAGAATGATGTCATACTCTGTTATAACCTTGTGAACAATGACATGTGGCAGGTAAAACGGCCCCCAGCCAACTGTTCTGGTGATGATGGTTAGTGTGGTAAATTTCACAATTTCTGATTGGTTAATACAAAACATTTCTGATTGGTTAGTACAAGAAGCTCTAGGCCAGATGGCCTTTATTTTAAATGTTAACTGTCATTAAACCACAGTTACCACAGTCCATGGTTGGTTACCACACCTTGAAAAACTCATGATAAACACTTTCCAGCATCAACCAGCGTTAGTCTCCCAGGATGTGACACTTCGGAATTGGGGAAAATTTCACAGAACATCCTGTGAAAATTATTGGCTGGTTGCAAATTAGAAATCTGATTATATCCTGATTCATGTTAAATTCAGAGTTTTTCCATTATCATGGTGCATGTAAATGTAAAATCGTATTTTCTTCAGTTATTAGATTATTAAGTGCATGTAAACACACTGTTTTAGCAGTTATATCTATATATTATATACTTAAAGCAGTTATATTTTCCTGTATTTTCTAACATAATGACAATATAATGATTGTTTATCTACAGTTCAGTAAATATTGAGTAAATTAACTATTTAACAATTTCACTGTCAGGGGAATTAAACATTGGAAATCAGAGCTTCTTAATGTGTTTTATTCTGAATCGACTGACAAATGCACCAATTATTATACCAAATCAACATGTATAAGTGCACCGATTATATTATGCACCAATTATATATATATTAATTAAGACTTATATGCATATATGTACATTTTGCATTGGGTTATTTGCATATGCTCAAACATAACAAAGGTAAACTGTGTGTGATATATATAGAAAAAATAGTAGAATAATACTGTTATATAACTTTTAAATGTATTTTTAAGTTTTAACCTTAAATGATCACTTTAATCGTGATATAAATTTTTCATAGCAAAACCTCATCGAACGCAGTTGGCGCGAGGCGCTTGTAGTGTACCTTTAAAGCTCTCGCTTGCTCACGTGATAAGAAACAGGAAATAACCCCAGGGGTAGGATTACATCTATTCAGCCTATTTCGAGGAAAAAGCTGCTGTTACGAGTCGATGTCTGTTCATTCATGTAGTGTGCTTAAATAATAAACCTATGGACTTTCTGAAAAATTATTTAGCTATTTCATACGACCAGTTTGCATGAGGAGCAAGAAGCAGTCGAGTCACCACGCTAGATAAACCTATTTGCAGTCCGTCATGACAATAGCCGTGTTTTTCGGCTGTACGTTTATAGCGTTTGGCCCCGCCATCGCACTGTTCGTGTTCACTATTGCCCGGGATCCACTCCGCGTGATCTTTCTTATTGCAGGGTAAGAACCCGAACCTGAAGCGCCCGGTGCTGCGTGTGCTGTGAGCATTAGGAGAGATCGCTAGCTGTCTGCCACGGATGTGGTGCTTTTACCTTGATGGGTATCTGTCCTAGCTCCTTCCAGGGTGCGTACCCTGCGTACCAAAAGTCCTCAGTTTGCTGGTTGTGTAATAAGCTTTGTTGTACTTAAGTGATTCTGAAGAATCACGTAGTCCGAGGGTTATTTTATTATAATAATAATAGTTATTAATAATTACTAATAGTTACTACTACTACTAATTATTATTAGTAGTAGTAGTATTTACCTCTATCGTGTTTGGAATAGTTTAGCAAGCAAGCAAGCTACACTTTTACCTACTTCCTGAGTTATTAAGACAACTAACTAGATTGGTTTAGAATAATAGGCCATCACATTCAGAAGTTGGTTTCTAGATCATTAACAGGTAACGCGACTCCTTCCGTGTCGGTGCTGTTACGTGCTGCCGTGCGCTCGCGGACACTTTTCTAACATTTGCCATGTCAACAGTTCAACGTCCTTTCTTCCGAATGTATATATAATAGTGTATTTTAAAGAAGAATACGACTTATTTTATCTAAGGCCTCGCATGTCTGTTCTCCGTGATGTTCTATGATCTCTACACACTGTGCAGCATTTGTTGTTTGACTCTTCCTAGTAGAGCAACCAGCAGCGGTGCTGACGCGGTGTTGTGTTTGCAGTGCGTTCTTCTGGTTGGTGTCCTTACTGCTGTCGTCGCTGGTGTGGTTCATCGCTGTACAGATGAGCGATAGAAACAGTGCCGCACAGCAGAAGGGTCTCCTCATATTTGGGGTGGTGCTGTCTGTGATGCTCCAGGAGGTTTTCCGGTTCGCCTACTACAGACTACTGAAGTAAGCACGAACCCAGCAGCTGCAGTATACTGCAACTCTATTTGCATTAATTGATGATTATAGTAATGCACCATCATGACCGGGTTAAATGAGCTCATTTGTTTTATACTATGCAAGTGGTGTGTGTGCTCTGTGTGATCCAGTGTTTTACTATAGTGACCATCTCTGTTTCACAGGAAGGCTAATGAAGGACTGCTGGCTCTTAGTCAAGAGGACACCATGCCCATCTCTATTCGCCAGCTCTCTTATGGTATTGTATAACAACTGTGTGTCTGTTTACAGTTGTTTTTTGCTTATTAAATCATGCAGTTTTATGATCAGTAATGTAATCTGTGTTGTTCAGTTTCTGGCCTCGGCTTTGGGTTCATGAGTGGGGCTTTTTCAGTTGTCAACATCCTCTCCGACTCAGTAGGCCCTGGCACTGTTGGTATCCATGGTGACTCTCAACACTACTTTATCTCCTCAGGTAAAGGCAGTGTGTGTTTATACATGGAGATGTGTTGGGATTATTAGTGTGTTCACTCATCCACTCGTCGGGTTTGCTGATTTTTCTCTAGCTTTCATGACCCTGGCCATAATCCTCCTTCACATGTTCTGGGGGGTGGTGTTCTTTGAGGCATGTGAGCGTCAGAAGTGGTGGGGTCTGAGTGCAGTGGTCTTCAGCCACCTGCTGGTGTCATGCCTGGTAAGGGTAACTAAAACACACTGATGTCAGCTCTGTAACTATACAAACACACACACACACATACTGCTGTCACCTCTGTAAGTATACTAACACACACACGCACACTGCTGTCAGCTCCGTAAGTATACTAACACGCACACACACGCTGCTGTCAGCTCTGTAACTATACTAACATGCACACACAAGCTGTTGTCAGCTCTGTAAGTATACTAACACGCACGCACACACACACACACTGCTGTCAGCTCTGTAAGTATACTAACACACACACACTGCTGTCAGCTCTGTAAGTATACTAACACACACACGCACACTGCTGTCAGCTCCGTAAGTATACTAACACGCACACACACGCTGCTGTCAGCTCTGTAACTATACTAACATGCACACACAAGCTGTTGTCAGCTCTGTAAGTATACTAACACGCACGCACACACACACACACTGCTGTCAGCTCTGTAAGTATACTAACACACACACACTGCTGTCAGCTCTGTAAGTATACTAACACGCACGCGCACACACACACTGCTGTCAGCTCTGTAAGTATACTAACACACACACTGCTGTCAGCTCTGTAAGTATACTAACACGCACGCGCGCACACACACACTGCTGTCAGCTCTGTAAGTATACTAACATGCACACACACACACGCTGCTGTCAGCTCTGTAAGTATACTAACACACGCACACAAGCTGTTGTCAGCTCTAACTATACAAACACACACATACTGCTGTCAGCTCTGCAAGTATACTAACACGCACACACACGCTGCTGTCAGCTCTGCAAGTATACTAACACGCACACACACGCTGCTGTCAGCTCTGTAAGTATACTAACACGCACACACACGCTGCTGTCAGCTCTGTAAGTATACTAACACGCACGCGCACACACACGCTGCTGTCAGCTCTGTAAGTATACTAACACGCACGCGCGCACACACGCTGCTGTCAGCTCTGTAAGTATACTAACACGCGCACACACACAAGCTGTTGTCAGCTCTGTAACTATACAAACACACACACACATACTGCTGTCAGCTCTGTAAGTATACTAACACACACACATTGCTGTCAGCTCTGTAAGTATATTAACACACACACACACACTGCTGTCAGCTCTGTAAGTATACCAACACGCACACACACGCTGCTGTCAGCTCTGTAAGTATACTAACACGCACACACATGCTGCTGTCAGCTCTGTAAGTATACTAACACGCACACACACGCTGCTGTCAGCTCTGTAAGTATACTAACACGCACACACGCGCTGCTGTCAGCTCTGTAAGTATACTAACACGCACGCGCACACACGCTGCTGTCAGCTGTGTAAGTATACTAACACACACACTGCTGTCAGCTGTGTAAGTATACTAACACACACACTGCTGTCAGCTGTGTAAGTATACTAACACACACACTGCTGTCAGCTCTGTAAGTATACTAACACACACACACACTGCTGTCAGCTCTGTAAGTATACTAACACACACACACACTGCTGTCAGCTCTGTAACTATACTAACACACACTGCTGTCAGCTCTGTAACTATACTAACACACACACACACACTGTTGTCAGCTCTGTAACTATAGTAACATACACACTGTTGTCAGCTCTGTAACTATAGTAACATACTGCTGTCAGCTCTGTAACTATACTAACACGCACAAACACACACACACACACACTGCTGTCAGCTCTGTAACTATACTTGTTGCCTGCTGTTACAGCTGTTCCTTTCCTGTGATGCTATCAGTCATGATGTATCTACAAAATGTAAATAATCAAAATGGATCCTGGTTCCAGTTATTTAATATAGATGTTAAACAATATGAACTGTTTTTTTATTATTGTTTGTATGTTTCAGACATTTGTAAACCCACAGTATGAGGGCAGTCTAATCCCAACCTACATCGTTGTGTGTGTGATGGCTGGCTGGGCGTTCTCCTGCTCCGGTGGCTCTCTGAGGAACCTCAGGCTTTGTCTCACCTGCAAAGACAAAGATTTCCTGCTGGCCAATCACAGACCTAGATAACAGTTCAACCACAAAGCGGGACTATCTTTCAAAGACAGCTCATATGGCCCAGCTACCTGGATTCATGGCTGTTCCACCTGGACCCTGTTAGCTAGAAACCCTGCTATCTGGATGTCCTGGATATAACTGTCCTGGATGTAACTGATCCTGACATTGGTTTTCTTTGATCTCTCTGACACCTTTATCTGTAACAATCTTTTGTTTTCTTTTATGTCCCTACACTTCATTTTGTGAGTGTGTGATATGATGCAGAAGGACTTTGTAACCATGTGTGGAACAGCCAATACGAATGACCCTTGACCTCTAGGGCTGCTCTAGCTTGTCAGTAGATGGTGGTCTCCTCCGTGTGCCTTCAGTTAGGATGGGCCAGTAACGCTGACCTCCAAGTCCTTCTTCAGTAGCATCATTAATCAGACACCTTCTTTCCTTCCTTGATCAGAATCTTGGTGTTTTCCTTCTCTCACCATCATATAATGTATTTCTGCAGTCTTATTCCCTTATGTGACATTAATAATGACATTCAACAATGTTGTCTTCTTTCTCATATTGATTTAAATGTTTTGTTCTTTAACACTGTTAATTGTTTTTTGTTTGTTTTGTTTTGTTTTTGTAACCTGTCCAGCAAACTCTGATAAGATCAGGTAAGATATAATGTATTTGAGTTATTGCAGTACAGGAAAAAAAAACTTGTTTGCCTATGACCAAGAGCTTGAGAAGGTTCAGCTTGATTGTGTTTATTCAAACTTTGCTTTCACTGTTGGAACCTATGAATGAAGTTGATCTGACAGGCAGGTCTGCCATGTTTGATATAGATTTTTTTTTTCTGCACGTTGTCCTTGGTTGTAATGGTGTATGAAAATTCCTTATTAAACTAGCTTTAGATGGAAATTAAAAAAAAGAAATATATATATAATATAAAATGTACGTCATGCTCACATCAGCACTTCAGTAAAGTACAGTGCTCGATTTCACATTCTTCCCCTTCATTATACTTTGTTTATGGACACAGCAGTTTTTAATTTTATGGCACAAATGATGTTGGATACTGTAAGGACCTGGACAACCACTGAAGAACTTATGGCCGTGTTCTGTACCCAGTGTGAACCCGTATGGCAGTGTTCTATACCCATTTTGAACCCTTTCCTTTGAAAGGGTTCATCTATTGGAAAGTACATCTAAAGTGAGTAAGTGATTACTGCTGCAGTTCTGTAATACAGTAAAGCAGTGAACCCTTATGGCATTAGGAATGTGCCCAAGTGTTACCCAGTGAGTTCCCTTGTGCCCACGTGTTACCCAGTGAGTTCCCTTGTCAAGATATCCATTCATTTTCCAATCAGCATGGTTTAAAGTGTCTTACGTTTAAGTGAAACAGACACAATTGAGACAAACATTTGAACAAAAAAGCAAATTTAAATGTTTTTCAAATTATATATATTCTATTCTATTATTTATATATTATATAATATATAATCTCATGTCCCTATATTACATGGCCTACAGTTTGAAAAAATAACTAATAATCTCGGAATGGTAAAGAGTTCAAAGTCACTAGAGCTCTTTCTACAGATGGGCTGTACAGTAACTGGGCAAGAAGGACTTCAGGGAAGGTTATCTAGACCCTGTCAGTCTCTCCAGTCAGACATCCTCTACAGAGAAGGTTAAGGGTTAGAGAAGGGAGATCCTGTCAGACCTAAGACTGTCTCAGCTTTTGTTGTTTACTCTCGATGTGTTATTTGGAAAAGTGGATTAACTGCAGTGTTAAATTTTGTGTAGATCATTTAATGCTGCAAACATACATTTTTTGTAGCTCAATATAAGCATAGTTGTGGAACTTTTGCAATATGTTTGAATCAATTGTGACATTAAATTTGCTCATCTTATCTTGATATATGCAAAAGCAATGATACAGTCAGTCAAGTAACACTTAATTTCATGCTACAAACATAATCACATATATCACATCACAGTGAGCGAGCAGGAATGATATGAGAGCCTTATGGGTGATGCTGCGGTGGTACATCTTATCTCATAGATGCTCAGAGGTGTGAAGTACCACGGTACAGCTTATCTCATAGATGCTCAGAGGTGTGAAGTACCACGGTACAGCTTATAGACGCACAGAGGTGTGAAGTACCACGGTACATCTTATCTCATCGATGCTCAGAGGTGTGAAGTACCATGGTACAGCTTATCTCATAGATGCTCAGAGGTGTGAAGTACCATGGTACAGCTTATCTCATAGATGCTCAGAGGTGTGATTCCTTTATAGTTTGTAGACACCCACTCCTCTCTTTTTTTTTTTTTTATTTATTGAAATTTTTTTTAATGGGGTCCTTCCATTCCAGTTTGTCAGTCTAGAGGCACTGTCCCTGAGGTCCGTGAGATGGTAATTCTAGAGGCACTGACCCTGAGGTCCGTGAGATGGTAATTCTAGAGGCACTGTCCCTGAGGTCCGTGAGATGGTAATTCTAGAGGCACTGACCCTGAGGTCCGTGAGATGGTAATTCTAGAGGCACTGTCCCTGAGGTCCGTGAGATGGTAATTCTAGAGGCACTGACCCTGAGGGCTGTGAGATGGTAATTCTTGATGAATCTCATTCAGCTGTGGTGTGCCACCACCACTACCACTGTGACTTCAGCAGAGAGATGGAGTCTGACACCTGTGGGACCTCCAGTCATATTAAAAAGTTCCTCAAAGGCAAACAAGTTCCTACCAGCAGCTCCAGTATCTGCAGCACATATGTTATTCAGGTAAGTCAGTTTATATAAATACTACATACTTTGTCAACCTTAGCAACTGTAGTGTTAAGCACAAGCATAAATGGAAGAGTTTAATTTAGCTGAGCTGCACATACAAGTCAAAATCAGTGTTAAGAATAGGCAGAAGATTTAGTGAATACATTTTGAAATCGAAATAAATGTAGGTAGGTAGCTAATGTCTATATAGCTGAACTACAAGGATGTACTTCAAATGTGAAGACTCTATGATGATTGTGCTCATTACCCACCTTTTTTTGTAATTTGCCATCGCTACAAGTAGCACGTGTTCCAGAAATTTGTTAAATTCTACAAAATTAAAACGTTTCACATGTTAAAGATAGAGTGAACAAATTCAGACAGAACATGATTTTTGTAGTTGTCTGTTTCTGATAAACAGGGTCTAGATCTTGTGCAGGTAAATTATATAATAACACTATTTTGTTATTAACTGTATAGTTGTGAATGTATGAAGATTCAGTTGGTCTTCAAAGATTTAATAAAAGTTGAGATTTAAGACATAGTCTCCCAAAGAGGGATTCCAGAAAGCAGGGGTTCTTAGTTTAGCCATGTAACTTAAGCCTGGAGTCAAGCTTTTTTAAAATAGATAAAGAGCTTAGCTGCATTCCTATTGAATAGTCTTGAAAATTGTGCT
Source organism: Tenebrosternarchus preto (assembly GCA_025802075.1). NCBI lineage: Eukaryota > Metazoa > Chordata > Actinopteri > Gymnotiformes > Apteronotidae > Tenebrosternarchus > Tenebrosternarchus preto. Next base: position 190,622 of record JAOYMR010000001.1, on the reverse strand, counting down.
TAGATTATCTGGCTGTCTGAGACGTCTTTCTTTTTAGAAGACATTCTAACATTTTTGTTTGTTTCTTTCTATAGGTAAGTCATTAGATAACTTCAGCTGTTTATACCAGATTAAAACCAAGGATAACATGGCTCTCAGGACTCTGGAGGGTTACAGTCTAGACAGATGCCAAGAATGAGGATTCATTATGAAAGAACAATTGGACGTCTTAAAAACTCGCATGCGTGCTTTTGTCTATTGGTTTAATAAAAAAATATTCCAAAGAGTTTATGTTTAACTTACTGAACCAAGGGTTATTAATACAGAAATATTGCAATTTATAATGAAAATTATTTAAGGCCTTTCCATCATTTATGATTTTTCATCCACATGTATATTGATAAGATGTTCCAAAAAATGATTGTACATAAAATAATAAAGCACAAATATCTCAGTTCTGCAATGAAAATCACATTCTACCTTTGACCAAAAACTCTCCTTACATAAGGCCTTTCCATCATGTTTCATCCACATGTGCATTGAAAATATCCACAGAATACAGTTCCTTATTATGAATAACTTCATAATTATTTCAATTTGAGCTGAACCTAAACCAGTAACCTCATCTCATTTAAAAAATAACAGGTTTATTTAGAACAGTTCTTCATCTAGTTCAGCTGTCAAGTGAGTCTTATTGTTCTATTAAAGATTCAGTCTCCTTGGTCCTGTGTATTAAAGGTTCAGTCTCCTTGGTCCTGTGTTTATTGGACAAGTTAGATAAAGCACAGGATTGCAAAACTAATTAAGGTTACATTTTTTCCCCTTTTCCAATCTTGAATTTACCTTTAGAATCAATAAACAAATCATTCCATCCATCTGATGAGGTACTTTTGCTCTCAACTTTGTATTTTTAAAACTAAGCTACTAATCCACATTATATTGGTATGTTTAAGACTACACATATATTCCCTTGATAATCTTCAGAAATGATGAGAAGTCAGTCTAATATTGAAGTGTTTATTTGTCCGTTATGAAACTGGGTGTAGGCAATTCAAAAATTAAAACAAAATAAATATGGATACTCAAGTAAAACAATTTTCTAATGAAGCATTTATACACACAATGTACAATTTTTTTTTTTTTCTGTAGATCATTTTATACATTTTTTTCCAAATTAAACATTCATGCAGAAAACCCTGAAAAAAAGGGGGAAAAAGGAGTCAAAAAAGGGAGTGAAGCCAAGAAAAAGAACGAGAGAAAAAGAATGAGAAAAAGAACGAGTGAGAGAGAAAAAGAATAAGTGAGAGAGTAAAAGAACGAGTGAGAAACAGAAAAAGAGAAACACAGAACATTTACTATATCCCAACTGATGCTCCGACCCACCCGAGCCTCACCTGACTGGTTTAACTGCTAAGAAAAGAAGTGAGAACAAAACCCAGCGAGTGTACAGTGTTTATGTGGATATGAGAACATCAAATTATTAAAAACTACACCAGCCTGCACCAGGGGCCATACAGGGTTCTGCCTGTGCGTGTCTGTGTTTGGGTTTGTGCACCGAGGGCTTCAGTAGTCTGTGTCTGAGCCCTCTGTGTTGTCCACATTGCGAGACAGCATGTAGTTGTCCATGTCGATTGAACGGCAGTTATTGATAGCATAACGCAGCCGCTCCGCCATCACTGATTGGCTGGAGTAGGGTGGGAGGCGGAGCTGGAAGAAACAGGTCTGAGAGGTGGGAAGACTGTCGTATGGCTGTGGAGAGAAGAACGAGGTATAACACACATTACACACACACAAAACTTGGAGGACTTACTAGGTCCACACACACTTACCCGGTCCACCTTCATGATCTGGAAGCGTTGAGAGATGTCGGCAGTGTTAGCAGGGAGACGCGAGCGACCAGAGACAAAGCGCATGAAGAGCATGCGCTCCTCGTTGGAGAATTCCTCCAGTGTCTGCCAGAACCACTGCACCAGCTGCTGCTGCTCCTCCACCTCCCGGTAGCGCACCACCTTCTTCAGCACCTCCACGCTGATCTCAGGTAGCCCACACACCATCTGCTCCAGCTGACGTGCCGTCAGCAGGGAGAGCAGAGGCACAGGCACAATCCAGGACATGCCCTCCCGCACTGCTGCAACCTGCACACGCATGTGCGTTTGTATAAAACATACACACGATGATAGGACACACACATGATCAACCTTACACCCAAGCTCTTGTAGACGTGAGTGTGTATGTGGGGTTACACCAACCTGCCGATCTATTTCATGCAGGCGGTACTCAATCGCACGCTCCACATACTCTTTCCTGTTGGAGAAGGTCAAAGGGATACTACTCCCTCCTGGAATAATGGGGACCATTTTCCCATCAGCACTCTGGCCCACAAATGAATCCAAAGGAATCATCTGCAAAAGAAACCAAACAATTACAGTCAAATCATGTGACTGAAACCATCATGCAAGTGGTTCTCATGTTCACACATTTAACTCGCTCATTAAAGTTTGGCTGAACTACTCTGATAGTTGGGCTGGACTAGTCTGATTGTTGACAACAGAGTCAAACACAAAAGGAGCCGCTAGAAATGGAACATGCTGAAGAGATAACAGCCACACCCCCACACCACCCCATACACCCCCGTCCCACCCACACCCACAGAGGTACACAGAGAACAGGACATTCACCGAGCTTTAGAAAGTCAAACTGTGAATCCATTCTCTGGAGCTCAGCACTAATTAGTCCTCAGACACCTGCATGCTTTAATAAACGCACTGGTTGGTTTGCCACTACTTAATCTGTCTGGATGTGGAGGTCCCACAGGATCATAGTCTTGTTCTGCATAATCAGCTCTGTGGTTCCTCCCATTTGGACTGGGATGTGCTCAGTTCATGGCCTTTGCACATGTTCCTCTATGATCTCTCAGTATTTGCTTTACCTGCAAGCATTTAATAATTTTTTTTTTCCTGTTTAAATGTTTCTACAAAGACAACGCCATAAAACACATAGAAAATGCTCAGGTTTCCCAGGGAACTCGCCGATGCTGCCAGGGGCTTGATCATTAGGGCTTTGTTCATTAGGGAGTTGGACCTATGCATTTGTAAAGCTGCTTTGTGACAACATTTATTGTTGTAAAAAAAAAAAAAAAAAAAAAAAAATCACCATATAAATAAATCTGACTATGACTTCTCATGCTGCTACCAGGTGCTGAATTGTCTGTAACTTGCGTTTCGTCTACATCAGTTAACCTAGTTAGTTACATCAGTTAACCTAGCTAGTGACATCAGTTAGCCTAGCTAGTGCCTGATCTTATGCCACCATGATTAGTGACTCCATGGAAGGCCTCGTCCTGCCATGGCAACTCCTTTGCTTCCATGGTGACCACATCTCCCATCTGTTTGAGGCCATCCCTCATCAGTTCATCTTTGGTGCTCTCTGCTTGGACATATTCATGGATGGTTTATGTCTCTCTCTTGACTGTGGACCTTATGCTTCCTAGGGCCCTCCACCCTCTTCCCACCCTTTGGATGTTGGGTTAGGGTGAAGCCTCATGCATGGTGATCAGGTTTCTGACCTTGACATTGACGGTGTGTGTACCGACATTGACAGTGTGTGTACCGACATTGACAGTGTGTGTACCGACATTGACAGTGTGTGTACTGATATTGACAGTGTGTGTATTGACATTGACAGTGTGTGTATTGACATTGACAGTGCTTAGCTTTGCCCACTGTGGAAAAAGATTTTTGGTGCAGCTGTACTAACCCTTTTGTTTGTGTATTAGGTAACTATCTAAATATGTATCATGATATCGCCAACAGTTTCTCACCTGATACAGTCAAGCTCTTGGAAGAGAAGAGCTAAATATAATAATCTTATTTTTTCAAGGTTATCAGATTTATATTCTCCACACAGTACTAGCAGAACACTGTACACCACCACAGCGTTATTCTCCACACAGTACTAACAGAACACTGTACACCACCACAGCGTTATTCTCCACACAGTACTAACAGAACACTGTACACCACCACAGCGTTATTGTCCACACAGTACTAACAGAACACTGTACACCACCACAGCGTTATTCTCCACACAGTACTAACAGAACACTGCACACCACCACAGTGTTATTCTCCACACAGTACTAACAGAACACTGCACACCACCAGTGTTATTCTCCACACAGTACTAACAGAACACTGTACACCACACCACAGTGTTATTCTCCACACAGTAATAACAGAACATTGTACACCACCACAGTGTTATTCTCCACACAGTACTAACAGAACACTGCACACCACCACAGTGTTATTCTCCACACAGTACTCTCCAACAGGACAGAGTACAATTAACTCTCACCAAGGACTGAACTCTGCTGATGAGGTTCCTGTCAGGGTAAGTTTAGCTCACTTACCTCGTGGAAGTTCTGCTCGGTGATGCTGCTGTCCTCCAGGTGCAGGATGCTGCTGAGTGTCTGGACGTAGAGCAGATCCACCTCCTCCAGGTCCTCCAGTGTGAGAGGAATGCAGCATAACTGCTTCCAGACCAGTGGTGCCAGGTGCAAGTCCAGTGGCTTCTTGGTGCGAATAGCCACGCCCATCAAGATGCCCAGGAACTTAAATTGCAGCAAGTGCTCATCCAGGCATGCAGAGGGGTTCAACAAGAACCTGGAGGTACACACACACATATACGTGAATGTGCACATGCGCACACACCCAAAAATGAATGAGAACTATCTGAATAGGTTAAAAACCCACAAGGGTTAGAACAGAGAGCATGGCCCTGATGCTGTGTTGACGTACCGGTCTCTGTTGTAGCCCACCTCTGCTGTGGCATTGGGGGATGGGATAAGCAGATCCACCACTCCAGTCTCCAGCTCCTGCACTCATAGTTAAATACACAGTACATGTTTCTCCATCACATCATGTTTCTCCAGAACTTGAGAGTTGTTTTTCTTCCTGTTTCAGAACGACTAATTGCTGTGTGTTACGGTTACCTGACACATTTCGGTGATGGTGTCATCAAACACGCCCCCCGCGTCATCCGCCCCCTCCCCCACCAGCTTCACCTTCCAGGCCCGGGACGGCAGCCGCAGGTCTGAGGCATTCAGCTTCACCACCTGCCGAGCAATCTGCACGAAAATGGGCTTACACTTCCTCCCTCTGGGGGAGAACCAGGACAAGAGAGGATAAGAATAACAACAATCTCAAGTTTCCAAGCACAAATTTCTCACTTCCTTTACTATTGTGTGTGAATGGTGGTGATTAGGTGAAGAGGTTACTGACCGAGTGGAGATTCTCTTGACTGTGATCTGAGGGCCGTAGTTCTTTCCTTGCACCATGGTTTTGCCGATGGAGCGAACCATTGGGAGCGTATACACACGTGGGGCCAGCAGGGGGCGCAGCTGCCCTTGAACTATACCCCATGTTCCCAGATTATAATGAGATGTGCAGCTCTGAAACACAGAGATGAACAATCATAAACACTGAACATCATCACGTGTGTGTGTGTGTGTGTGTGTGTGTGTGTGTGTGTGTGTGGGTGTGTGTGGGTGTGTGTGAGAGAGAGAGCGCGAGTGTGTGTGCGTACACGTGTGTGTAAGTACCTGGTTGTTAGGGCTGAGGTTCAGTAGTCTCCAGGATGTGTACATAAGGTCAGAGAAGTGGTAGAGGAGGTGGAGTCTGGCCCTGAGAGCCTCCATGCTGATGTCACGCAGAGTACTGAACTGAGGAGGGACACAAACGGGCACGCCGAGCTGCAGCGGCACAGATGACCCTGCGCACACACACACACACGCAAACGCACACACACGCACATGCACACACATACACAAAACACATAGCTGTTAACAGGCCTTTCCTGGAAAAAAAAGTAACTTCTCTATTTACCTGTTCACCTCTCTATTCTCAGAAACTGCCGACTAATTTTAAATAATCCTTCTCTATGGTTAGGGTCATGTGGAAAATGTGGTTTCTGATCAGTTAGGGTTATTTCAGTTGTAACCGCTAAAATGACCTGAGTGAATGTAGGTGCAGGTGATCTGTTGGTTTTAGTACCACTGTGGAGCCACTGGTTCTGGTTGTACTGTCACTGCTCTCTCTGGTTCTATTCTAAACTGAGTCCTTACAGCTGGGAATGTTTCACTAGAACTTCATTTGTTCATGTTTTTATACTGTGGAGTGTCTGAGTATAGTGGGGTGTGTGTGTGTGTGTGTATGTATGTGTGCGTGTGTATGTATGTGTGTATGGCTGTGTGCATACACACCTGGTGCTGTGGGAGGGATCGGAGGAGCAGTCCATGCTGCACTGTGACAGCGTCCTGCTGACACCTGCTGGATGTTCTTCCCTTGCAGGGCAGTAATGAGTGTGGGCTCTCTGACGTGGTTGGTGTGACCCAGGCCCAGCTACAGAACACCAGGGGTACAGCACGAGAAGTGTGTTCACACCAGGGGTACAGAAGTGTGTTCACACCAGGGCTACAGCACGAGAAGTGTGTTCACACCAGGGGTACAGAAGTGTGTTCACACCAGGGGTACAGAAGTGTGTTCACACCTCCCTGTTCTCACCTGACCCTCTGAATTACTCCCCCAAGCGTAGACGTCACCATTGGATGAGAGGGCAAGACTATGCTCCGCCCCCACTGCCACGTCCTCAATGACCACGCCCCCCAGGGCGGGCACCGGCTGCGGGCGGTTGTGATTGCGCGCTCGCCCTTCAGGCAAACCAATCAGGCGATCTACAGCAAAGTTACACACAGAACAATTTGAACACAGTTCATGTAGTGGTCAGAGGTGGAGCTGCTATCTAGAATTGTAAATTGGTGTACATAAAAAAACAAAACAAATCAAAACTTTTGCTGTTTGTGTCCAGTACATGAGGTAGTACCTTGGCCAAAAGTGTAAACAGTTCCATCTTTGGTCAAAGCCACAGAGAACTGGGTGCCACACGCCACTTTCTTAATACCGATTCCACACAGGACATCAACCTTCTAGAAAACACACACACACACACATACAAACACACACGCACACACATACAAACACACACGCACACCTCTTCAGTCATGCTCTTATATGTCACTACAAGGTTTTTGTTTGTTGGTATGTGTGTACTCTGATGCACTCAGAAGTGCACACATACACACATAGACAGGTGTGTTTAGAAACAGAGCAGAGAACCTGTGGTGAGGACTTAGCAGTGGAGTTTCCCAGACCGAGCTTGCCGTAGTCTCCATCTCCAAACGCCCACACCGTCATTCCATCAGCAGACACCGCCAAGGTGTGATTAAGTCCACACGCCACCTACATGAACACACACATACACACACACACACACAATTACCCAACCATGAGTATGAGTGCGTGGGAAAAGAAGGAAGACAGGACATATGCATCTGTGTGTGTGTGCATGCGTGTGTGTGTGTGTGTGTATTTTGTATGTGTGCATGCATGTATGTGTGTGTATTTTGTATGTGTGCATGTGTGTGTGTGTGTGTGTATTTTGTGTGTGTGTGTGTGTAT
>JAOYMR010000001.1:159329-171829 GCA_025802075.1 Tenebrosternarchus preto | reverse complement strand
TGCATGCACGCACCCACACAAATCTAATTAACAAATATCCACTCTAACTCTCTCACAACAACTAAGACTAACACAGATAATCTGTACATCGCTATGTATGCGCGCGTGTGTATATGTGTGTGTGTGTGTGTGTGCGCGTGCGCGCGCGCGGGCATGAATGTGCACCTGAGCAGGCTGAGAGGCATGACACCTGGGGACTCGGAGGCTGGTGCAGTCTCTGCATCAGTAACTGGTGTGGTTGCCGTGGTGACAGGTGTAGTTGCGGTGGTGGTGTCCTCTAAGGAGGAGCTCATGAAGGAGGTACTGCTGGAGGCAGAAGGGGAGGTCGTGACCGGAGTCTGGAACTGCTGTTCACCCTCCAGCTCCTCACACTCTGCATGCACTACCACACACACACACATACACACACACACACAGTCTTGAATAACTGCAGAAGAGTTTGTTTTAATTAACTCACTGTTTTTGCTTGTATAGGTGTGTATGTATGTGCGTGTATGCACGGGTCTGTGTATGCATTTGTGTGTTTGCATGGGTGTGTGGATGCGCGTGTATGTATGTGTGTGTGGATGTGTGTGCTTATGCGTGTATGTGCATAGGTGAGCATGTATCCATGTGTAGAGGTCCGTGTATGTGTGTGTGGATGTATGTGTGGATGTATGTGTGTGTGTGTGTGTGGATGTATGTGTGTGTGTAACGTGGATGTGCGTGTGTGTATATGTGGATGTATGCGTGTGTGTATACGTGGATGTATGGGTGTGTGTGTATATGTGGATGTACGTGTGTGTGTATAGGTGGATGTACGTGTGTGTGTGTGTGGATGTATGTGTGTGTGTGTGTGTTTGTGTGTGTGTGTATATGTTTGTGTGACTAACATGTCTTGGCTCGTGCCCCCTCCTGCCCTTCCAGCAGGCTGTTCACCACTAGTTTGTAGATCATGGCCTGTGCACGTTCCAGCTCTGCCAGGCTGAGTGCCCTCCTGATGGGTGATCTTGCCACCGCTCGCGTCACCATGTGGCGCATGAGGACCTGCAGGGCCGAGCGCATCTCCACCTCCTCCTGGGAGGCTCCGATGGCGGAGCTGGCGCAGTCTGCGTTGTGCCCGCCGTCGGGCGCCACCTTGGGTACGAGCAGGAGCTCTGCGTATCTGCTGCAGCTCAGCAGCGTGCTCAGGGTCTTCATGGCCCCGAGGTAGAGGAAGGACAGCTGCACGGCCTGGACCTCCGCCAGAGCCGCCGCCTCCTGCGCGCTGGGCCGAAGCCCCGCCCCGTCCTGCGAGCCGGCACGAGGCCACGCCCCCTCGGAGGGTTCGGGTCGGGTGAGGGAGCGCACCTCGTCCAGGCTGTGGGAGACACGAAGGTCGCCCGGGCCCTCCGGCCGGGCCTCGCCCTCCCGCTCCGTCTCGTGCCGGCGCCGGCGCTCGTGCCGGCGGGAGGAAGAGGAGGAGGGTCTGGCAGCGTCGTCCTGCAGCGAGGCCAAGGCGGTGAGGTCGAGCAACATGGTGGCAGTCAGGCCGGTGAAACGGGTCACATCGAAGGGCACTGGCTCACATGGCTCCAGGCTGGACAGGGGCGTGTCACTAGGCGACCAGAAAGCGGGGAAGCTTCAGTGTGGAGAGGTGGAGAAAAATGAAAGAGAAAGGAGGAGAGAAAGGTGGTAAAGGACAAAGAAGGAGATGGGGGGGTGGGGTGGTAACAGACAGAGAGAGGGGGAGAGGAGGAGAAAAGGAGGGAGAGAGGAGAAAGTGTGAGGGAAAGGGGAAAGTTATGGAGCGAAATAAAAAGTGAACGGCTGGAGGAAGCAGGAAGTTTAGTAAAACTGAAACCATAAACAGATGGATGAAAGAAAAATGATGATGGAGAGACAAAGAGAGCGAGCGAAAGAGAGAGAGAGAGAGAGAGAGAGAGAGAGAAAGAGCGAGAGTGAGAGAGAGAGAGAGAAAGAGCAAGAGAAAGTGAAAAAGAGCAAGTGAGAGAGCGAGAGAGAGTGAAAGAGAGAGAGAGTGAGAAAGAGAGAGCAAAAGAGAATGAGAAAGAACAAGAGAGAGAGTGCGAGATAGAGCGAGAGAGACAGAGCGAGAGAGAGCAGGGGAGAAACCTGGTGGAAGTACCAGGTCAAAGAACTCAAACAGAAACCAAAAAGAAAGACTTCTTGCATATGCAAAGAAGAACATCAGGTCCAAGAAAGCTGCTTATAACGTATCATAAGAGCGATTCAGTGTGTAGCGTTCAAGTGTAGCGTGTGGGTGTATTAGTCAGGTGCTTGGTGTTGAACTCACCTGATGGTGATCTCTGCGTCGTCCCACTGCACCTTGGCGGAGGTGCTGCCCTCCTTCACCACGCCCAGCAGGGTGGCGTTTCTGCCCGTCTGCTTGTGCACGCAGCGGCCGCCCACCCGCAGCCCGCCGTCCGTGCCCCCGATCACCGCCAGCACGGGCCACACCTGGCCGCACAGCGTGCGCAGGTGTATCTCCGACAGCTCCAGGGACGCGTGCCGGCCGGTCCTGCCCGCCCGCTCCTCCTCCCGCTCCTCCTCCCGCTCGTCCTGCTCCTCGCGACTCTGGGCCGAGCGGCTCTTGCGCAGCCTGGCGCCCCCTGGTGGCGGTGCGCTGTCGCGCAGGCAGCTCCGCACCTGTTGGAGGCGCTGCAGCATGCAGCGGTTGATGGGCTGCGTCCAGCGGTCCCAGCGGTGCAGCACGCGCAGCAGCTGGACGGTGGCCTCCGCCAGCACCGTCGCCACGGGGCTGCAGATGGGGTCGCCAGGCAACAGGTCACGTGGTGTGCCTCTCATCTGCATGTCACAGATCTTGACCTGGAGAGGTAACCATTGAGGAATCAGTGCAGGGAGACAGGAAGCACATGTGCAGGGAGGCAGGATGCACATATGCAGGGAGGCAGGAAGCACATGTGCAGGGAGGCAGGAAGCACATGCTAGCGCGAAGCAAAGCTTCCTCTGCGAGACTCACCTTCTCTCCAGGGTTACTGCTGTAGAACATCACACAGGGGTACAGCTCCACTGCATCCATATCCTCAAACGCCAACTTGGGCTCCTGCAACACACAGCATCAGCACAGCAAGGACACAGCGTGTGTGTGCGAAAGAGCGTGTGTGTGTGTGAAAGAGAGAGCACACGCATGTGTGTGTGTGTGTGTGTGTGTGAGAGCGTGTGTGTCCGCAGTTCACCTCTCCATTTTTGCCGAAGGACAGGGTTCGAGCCTCCATGTCAAGCACGCAGGTGATGGAGTCGCCCTGTGTGTAGCTGGGCAGTGCGAGCGGTTGCTCTCCACTGTGGTACAGGTTCCCGCTGTAGGCACGGTACAACCACATGTCGGCTGTGGTGCGGTGGTTGAAGTCGTGCACAGGCCAGCGTGACACACCCACACACGTGCCCTCGTTTCCACGATTCTCCTTCACTATGTAGAACTGACAGAGGACAATACATGCATCACACACACATCTTGAGTTCTCTATGAGATACAGAATATAAACTGAGGCAGCATATACTGTTACAGAGTGTGCCTGCATATGTGTATCAGTGTGTGAATGTGTGTGTGTGTGTGTGTGTGTGTGTTCGTACATAGGTGGGGCAGTTGTAGTTCAGTGGTGTATATATATCTGTGTGTATAGGTGGGGTGTGTGTGTGTATGTGTGAGAGTGTGTGTATGTGTGTGTGTGTGAGAGAGAGAGAGAGAGAGTGTGTGTGAGTGTGTATATGTGTGTTTGTGCATCACCTTCCACTGGTAACACCCGGAGGAAATGCCCGTTGCTGCAAGTCCGTAACCTTTGCCCCCACTGCCATGTGTCAGACCCTGGCCTCCCTCCACCACACAGCACTGGGCCTTCTCAGGGTCAAAGATCACTTCCTGAATTGGCAGGTTCTCCTCCTCCTCTTCTACCTCCCCCTGTGGTACACACAAACACACACAGTTACAGCACGATCACTGGGAGTTTGATCATGACTGTATCTTACAGTACTACTGTGTTTATTCCACTCCATTCTGGAGGACCGCCACATCTCCATAACAACAGACAGCAGATCTCAGATAAACACAGTTGTAATATATCGCACCACAGTAAGGGGTTTTGGTGGTAAAGGTGAAGTTTCAGCCTGTGTGCTGCTCACCTGCAGTTTAACCTCCTGCTGCTCTTTAAGATGGAGGTTGTGCTTGGCTTGAGCTACAGGCACCTCCCACATACAGTCTGCCAGCAAACAGAACAGCCGCTCCACCACCTAATTGGGGAAAAGGTGGAGAATGAAACAGTGTGTGTGTGTTAGACATGAGTGAGTGCATGTGCATGTGTGAGAGGCGCACGTGTGTGTGTGTGTGTGTGCACGCGCATGTGAGAGAGCAGTGTGTGTGTAACCTGGGTGATCTGATGGTCCTCAGTGCTGCTCTCACAGGCAGGAAGCACACCCTCCAGGACATGGAGGGCGAGGAGCCGCGTGCGCAAGTCACCAACCAGCGGAAGACCTGAAACACACGTCATATTTGAAAGGTCCCCCAATCCTTCATGTAACTTAGGGAATAGAGTGTTATCCTGTCAGACAAAGAGATGGAGTGTGAAGTTCAAGAAATAAACCGAGAATACACACGCACACACATGCGCACACACACACACCACATGCCTCATGTGTGCTACCTGAGCAGCATTTCTGAGCTGCAATGTTGAGCAGAACTTCAGTCCATTTGGGGGAAGCCATCTTGGACTGGATGGCTTTAGAAGACACGACTCTCCGTAGGAACACCAGAAAGTCCCCGAGATGTAGCTCTGCAGTGTGCTGCTTCCGCAGGAGAGCTACAGACAAACACAGTAACACAATGTGAACAAACAAACAAACAGTAATGCACACACTGTAAACAAAAACACAGTAACACACACTGTGTACAACCACGTGCTCCACATATTACATGCCTTCACACATATAACCACATACTACATGCCTGCATACAATCACAAGTACTCAGACACACAGACCTGAGGAAAAAGCAGTGTGTATGTGTGTGTGTGTGTGTGTGTGTGTGTGCTTCAAGCTGCGTGCAGCTTGGCTTGAAACACCATGCTTCAAGTCCCGTGGAAGACAAGCTTCTAGCCTGTTCTCTGTCCTGCTCCAAGTCGGTGGAATGAACTTCCACTCAACTGTCCAGACAGCAGAATCCCTTACAAGCATGATTCTTAGGAGTATTTTAGCAGTGCACAGGTGTGATCTAGTTCAAATGTCTGCTCAACTCTATCCTACCTACTGGCTAGGATACATTCTGTGAGTCAATAACAAAGCACTTTTGTAAGTCACTTTGGATAAGAGTGTCAGCTAAATGCCTTAAATGTAAATGTGTGTGTGTATGGGTGTGGATATAAAATGTAATCGTAGTGAGCAGGGAGTGAGTTACCCCTGAAGTCTTTCCTGTGTGCCTCTGTGCAGTCGCTGGTTTTGTCCTCGTGCTGGGAGCGTGGGTCGGCCGAACTGGTTGCCGCCTGCCACAGCAGCGTGGTGAGCTGCCCGCACAGCAGGTCCAGCAGAGCCTGGACCACCTTAGGGCTCAACTTATCTGCATATGTCCTGGAACAAAACAGCACTGGACAGGTTAGCCTGTGTGTGTGTGTGTGTTTGTGCTGACTAAACGCTGCTAGCTGGCTTTGCATTACTTTCGGTGTTTACAGTCAAACACTCCTGTTCTCAGTGTTTACAGTCATACACTCCTGTTCTCAGTGTTGTACTTCAATGTTGATCCTGCCAGATGCAGGTATCTAGTCAGACCCACTGGTCTCCAGTCCTAACAGGACCAGGTCTACGCGTGTTCATTCTCCTCTGTACCCGAGAGACTCATGAGTAAAGGTGTTCTCGGAGAGTAGGTGGGCGCTCTCACCCAGTGCTGATGGCCAGGATCTGAAGGAGCCTGGTGCTGGCCACTTTGAGAGCCATGCTGAGCTGAGATCCGGCTGGCTGGTGCAGCAGCTGCAGGGTTTGTGCCAGGATGGTCTCCCTGCCACACAGCTGCGACAGAACGTCCAGCAGACCACTGGAGATGGCCAGGGACACGTCCACTGGCTGGTAGCGCACACTTAAGGCAAAGACGGTCACCAAGAGAAGCCTCTGCTGAGCCTCTGTGTACCCCACCCCCAACACACACAACACAAACATATTTACTTACAGGAAGAACAATTAATTCATTAGGAGTAATTACTGTGTGCTGGGTCCACACTACCTATATGATGCTTGTTGGTGTGCAGTGCTCTCTCCAGGGTGAGCGCCAGCTGCTGGTAGATCTTGTGTACTGCAGCCTGAATGTCCATCTGGAAGCTTTTTTTCGCAGCCTGAACACCGTCCTGCGTGGCACAGACTGCAGTATTACTAACTACACCACTCAGCTAACCCTGCTGGGCATGCACAACGTGAAGGGGATGAGGATGATGATGATGGTGACCATTGGTACCTGGTAGTGGTGCAGCTGCACACTCTCGCCTTTAAGCCCTCCACTGCTAACGGCGCCCAGGCCGAAACAGCCAGCCAGAAATTGCAGTCTGACTGATGTCAGCAGAGAGGCGGAGTGGAAGGTGGGGCCAGGGCGCCCGGCCACACTCCCTGCTCCAGGCTGACTGCCCTTCTCCTCCATCCCAGAGATCAACACCACAATCTGGTGAAGAGCCTCTAGTCGCAGCTAAACACACACAGGAACACACACACACACACACACACACACACACACACACACACACACAAACACGGGAACACACCCATAAGTGTGGGACAGAACTCTGCGGGATGGCTGATGGGGTGTGTAGGTGGGACCTCCACCTCTGCTCTGCTCTGCTGTTGCTCCATGGCTGCTGTAATGGTCTGAGGGGTGGTGGACATGCTCTCCTCGGGCTCCTTGAAGGCAGGTGTGTTGGCCACGTCCCCGCTGATGAAGGCCACGATGTTGTCAATGAGGCCATGGAGGCGCAGTGCCTGGCTCAGGTCCAGGTCCGACTCCTCATAGGACTGTGGGGAGCCACAGAGATGCTCCCGGCCCCAGTGGCCCCCGAACCAGTCGGCCGGCGAGTCCGCAGTGCTGTGCAGGAGACCTGCACGGGTCATAAGGGTCAAAATAACCACAAGCAAAACCTGGGGGTGTTACTTATGACTGCTGCTCATAGTGATTATGACTAACAGGGCAGCACTAAAGGGAAAAGGAAACTTGTTTCTGTCTTTCCTTGTTCCTGGACTTGTGTAACAATAGATAAAATATTTTTGCCAGGCAAAGTTCCTTCAGGAGAGGGACTGTAGTACCAGCTGAGAAACACTTGGTATGAACTAAAGGGGCGGATCCTCACCTTTCTTCTTATGAGTGAATGTCAAATCCAGGTCAGCATTTCTCCTGCCGCTCTGAAACCAGTAAATAAGTCTTACAAGCATGCACACCTGTGTAACTTGAGAAGTACAGACAGCATAAACACATGCACAGGTGTGTGTGTGTGTGTGTGTGTGTGTGTGTGTGTGTGTTCCTCACCAGTGAGTATCCCTCCTCATCAGACTCAGGTTGTGATAAGTCAGACTCACTACGTGATTTTGTGAGTTTGTAACTCGGGCTGTTCTGTATGGAACGGCTCTCAGCTGACAAACTCTCACTCCTATACACAAACACACACCATTAATGATGACCTAACATTTTATTACCTAAATACATTTGCAAAATATAATTATTGACTGTATTGGAATAATCTGACTAATGGCTGAATGCTTTAAGATTAAAATGATCTGATGACCCTCAGTGATACACTGATAATATACTGAACACTGATAAATGGTTTCAAATCAAACATTTCAAACTTCCAAATAAGATATAGATGAGCCCACAGGACAGGAGAAGTGTGGTGAGTCTGGGCAGCTCTCACCTCGTCATAAACCCGCCTCCTTCCTGTGCAGCACTGGCCAAGGGAGGTTGTTGATTGGTGTGTGGTGCGAGTGGCGGGCTGATGGCCAATAGGAGCATGGCACAGCGGTGAATGACACTATTGCAGGCAGTAGTGTAGAGGTCTAGGGCGTCCTGTTGGCCGGTGACGTTCCTCTGGTCTGGGCCCAGCTGATCAGGCTCATCCTGAGCGCTGGTACTGCCAGGACAGTCCCGTCCCCGCGCAACCTCCCGCGCTGAGAGGAAACATTGAAAGATTTCTGCACCAGTCGAAACACAACAAAGAGAGCAGCAGGGTTAGAGAATCACCAGACCAACCCCACACACTCACTACCAGACCAAACCCTCAGAACACGTGTGTACATATAACGTATATATGTGTGTATATATAACACGTATGTGTATATATAATGTGTGTACATATAACATGTATAAATGTATGTGTATATACACTATATTGCCAAAAGTATTCGCTCACCCACCCAAATTATCGGAATCAGGTGTTCCAATCACTTCCATGGCCACAGGTGTATAAAATTAAGCACCTAGGCATGCAGACTGTCTACAAACATTGGGTCGCTCTCAGGAGTTCAGTGAATTCCAGTGTGGAACTGTGATAGGATGCCACCTGTGCAACAAATCCAGTCGTGAAATTTCCTCGCTCCTAAATATTTCACAGTCAACTGTCAGCTGTATTATAAGAAAATGGAAGTGTTTGGGAACGACAGCAACTCAGCCACGAAGTGGTAAACCACGTAAACTGACGGAGCGGGGTCAGTGGATGCTGAAGCACATAGAGCGAAGAGGTCGCCAACTTTCTGCAGAATCAATCACTACAGACATCCAAACTTCATGTGGCTTTCAGATTAGCTCAAGATCAGTGTGCAGAGAGCTTCAGGAATGGGTTTCCATGGTCGAGCAGCTGCTTTCAAGCCATACATCACCAAGTGCAATGCAGAGCGTCGGATGCAGTGGTGTAAAGCACGCTGCCACTGGACTCTAGAGCAGTGGAGGCGCGTTCTCTGGAGTGATGAATCACACTTCTCCATCTGGCAATCTGATGGACGAGTCTGGGTTTGGCGGCTGCCAGGAGAATGGTACTTGTCTGACTGCATTGTGCCAAGTGTAAAGTTTGGTGGAGGTGGGATTATGGTGTGGGGTTGTTTTTCAGGAGCTGGGCTTGGCCCCTTAGTTCCAGTGAAAGTAACTCTGAATGCTTCAGCATAGCAAGACATTTTGGACAATTCCATGCTCTCAACTTTGTGGGAACAGTTTGGAGCCTCTTCCAACATGACTGTACACCAGTGCACAAAGCAAGGTACATAAAGACATGGATGACAGAGTCTGGTGTGGATGAACTTGACTGGTCTGCACCTCAACCCGATAGAACACCTTTGGGATGAATTAGAGCGGAGACTGAATCTGCTGACCACCATGTGTCGCTGACTCAGCTGTGTGGGAAGGTTGGGTTGTTTGTCACGTTTGACTTGAGGGGTTCACCTTTCTATCCACGTTTTAAGATGAAATATCTCCATATTCTACTTCCTGCCAAGGATTTGTTCAGCTGCTGTCTCTTCTAGTTTGAACAAAAAGTGTCCTGAACCCTCTCCCACTGCCGCGTGTCCCGCATTCTGTGTCCCTCACTCTATCCCGCTGCTCTGTCCCACTGCTCTGTCCTGTCTCACACTCGCCGTCCCTTGTATCACAGACAGGGTTGTTTCCCACAGTAGCACACACACTATACAGCAATGTCAGTGCCATCACCATTGTGAAGAGGCACATTCCTATTAGCCAGATCAAATAGCCATATGTAATAAAATTATTCTTTTTTCAATATCCTGGTACAGAATAATTTTCAAAACACTACTTTTACTTTTTCAGCACTGGTGCGTGCGTGTGTGTGCGTGTGTACGCACGCGCATGTACTCACTTCCTGCGGTCATGACCTCATGCTCTCTCTCCTCATCGTGCTCCTGGTGTGCCTCCTCCCGGTCTCGTTCCCGCTCAGCCCGCTCCTCTAACTCCGCCTCCTCATCGATGGTGCGGGTGAACGAGTGCTCCTGTGGATCTAGCTCCACCGAGTCCATGTTATCAGAGATCTACAGAACACATCCATGAGTCTGTTATCAGATCTACAGAACACATCCATGAGTCTGTTATCAGATCTACAGAACACATCCATGAGTCTGATATCAGATCTACAGAACACATCCATGAGTCTGTTATCAGAGGTCTACAGAACACATCCATGAGTCCATTATCAGATCTACAGAACACATCCGCGAGTCCTTTATCAGATCTACAGAACACATTCACCGAGTCCATGGAATCAGACCTGCATAAGTGTGAACGTGCGTGCCCATGTGCGTGTGTCGAGTCTGCATGCGTGTTGGGTAGTGTGTACCCTGCGCTCTCTGGATGTACGCGTCTGCGCGAGTTCTCTGGATGGGCGGGTCTGCGCGAGTTCTCTGGATGGGCGGGTCTGCGTGAGCTCCATGTTCTTGCAGGCCAGCAGACGGCTGCGTACCCTGTACACGCCACGGTAGACATCTGCCAGCTGCTTACTGGGCTGATACCTGCCACACCAGCAGAGCAGGACAAGCACGTGTGAGTGTGTGTGTGTGTGTGCGCGCACGCATGTGTGAGAGAGTGTATGTGTGTGTGTGTGTGTCTGATAGACAGTGTATGTGTGTGTGAGAGAGAGAGAGAGTGTATGTGTGTGTTACCTGCCCTCTCCACACGCCTGGTCAAGCAGGCCCGTGTGCTTCAGCAGAGCTGCCAGAGCGAAGCGTGACACTGTGTCCAACAGAGCCTCATTACCCAGAGCCACAGTGTCCCAGTCTACAACACAAACACAGCATGACGTAACAATTAAGAACAAGTACATACACTTCTTCTTATATATATATACACGTGTGTGTGTGTGTGTTACCCTTGCTGAGAGCATAGTCCTGCATGTTGATCCAGAGACTGTGTGTGGGGTCCTTGGTGGAGCCCAGTGCCAGGTCCACTAACACACTCATATCAGCACGCAGCTGAACACCGTCAAAGGGCTTCTGCTCCTCATCCCCAGACAGAGCCACCTCCAGCAGAGAGCTGACGCAGATGTCTGAGCACGCGCACACACACACACGCACACACACACGCACACACAAAAATGCACACATGCATCTGTATGTAAGTAAATTAAATAAGTAACACACGAAAAACCCATTGTGTGTGTGTGTCTGCCTATAAACATGTGTGTGTATGTGTACCTATCTGTGGTATGTCCATCTCTAGGCCGTTGCTGAACAGGTGGGTTTTGAGCCAGTATGCTGTGTGCTGCTCCTCCAGCGAAGGGGCAGAGCCCTGCAGCATTCCACCCAGGCAACAGCCAATCAGCAGGGCCACCGTGCGCTCCAGATCCACCAGCCACACCCAGCCGTGCGCTGGGCCACACACACTCACAGGTTCCACCAAGTCCTGCGTCCCTGTAGCAACACACACACTCACGATCAGGCTGCACTGCACAAACATCATACATGCAAGTTAACTGGGAAGATGGGACCAGCGCGGTAAGGTAGCTGACCGCGGAGGGGCCACTGGAGCTCCTGGTCCTCCAAGGCCGTCGCTGCGGGTAACAGCCGGTTCAGACGGTCCAACGGAGGCAGCAGGTCTAACAAGAAGCTGAGCAGCGGCCGAGCCACCCATACAGGAAGCAGCAGAAGAGAGGTCATGACCTGGCACAGCATGCTGCCTGCAGCGGACACATAGATCACATCTACACACACACACCCACACACGCACAAAAACATTAGTTTGTGCATTGCCAAGTATCATTGTGTGAGTGTGCACGTGTATAAACACATGCATGTGTATGAGTGTGTTAGTGTGTACGAATGTGTGTGCATGCATGAGCATGTGAGCGTATGTGTGAGAATGTATGTACATGTGTATGCGCGTGCACATCTGCGCATGTGCGTGTGTACCTCGTAGTTTGTCACGCACAGTGCCATTTCCGGAGCTCTCCCTGAGGAGCTGGGCTGAGCGCGTGAAGATGTCTGTAGCATGAGGCAGCAAGAGCTGCAGGTGTTTATGGAGGAGAGCCACACTACTGGAGCCCTGAAGCGCGCGCGCGCGCGCACACACACACACACACACACACACACACACACATGCATGCCATTCAGTCTCACCAGGTCTAGCAGTCTGAGCTGGCTTTCCCCACTGTAACACAGTTCATGTGCAGGTGTGTGTACCACTGTAACACAGTTCACGTGCAGGTGTGTGTACCTCTGTAACACAGTTCATGTGGCAGTACGCCAGCAGCTGTTTGTGCAGAGAGCAGAGCAGCTCGTGCAGGTGAGCTGGTTGGCTGCTATCTGAGGAAGATGTGCCCTGCAGCTGCTTATCACTGTTCTTCTCCAACTCTCCAAATGCCTGGTCCTGTTAATACACACACACACACACACACACACACACACACACACACACACACGCGCGCACACACACGCGCGCACACACACGCGCGCACACACACGCGCGCACACACACACACATTTTCCACAGACAACTCCCTTTTCCTGCAGGCGATGTCCATTTATCTACATGATTAGGTTATGAAACAAAA
>JAOYMR010000001.1:75166-99109 GCA_025802075.1 Tenebrosternarchus preto | reverse complement strand
TTCTAATGTGCACGCATTAATTCATCCTAATAGTGGTACTGTGTAAACGATTAGCTTTAACGTTAGCAATACAGGAAACTACAAAACTGTTGTAGCTACAAAACCTGACACCGTGGAGACAACTATATCCTGAACTTATTTAAGTTAAGCACTAGAGACCGCCCCCAAAGTGCCAAAAAAAAGGAAGGAAAAAAACACGAGCGTGAAAAAAAAAAAGTTTGAGCGCGCGCAGTAACACAAAATTCAGCTTTCTGTGCGCACGCTCGCGAGTTGAATATTTACGCCTGCGAAATATTTTTTTACGCTCGCGAGTTGAATATTTACGCGCGCAAAATATTTTTTTGCGCCCCCTAGTTTTGGCACGGAAATGACGCCATATTATACCCACAATGTGCAAACATTTAATACCGTTAAATAACCAAAAAGCTAAATAATTGATTAATTAATTCACTGCTCAGTTCTTATGCATATTTTATGTAGTTTCTTTGTTTTTTGTCCTACAGATATTTCAGTGTAACCTCCCCCCATGACCACTTGTAACTGATTATACAGCAAGTGTCACTGTAGGAGTACTGGAGATACAGTGGAGTTAGGTGGAGAAACAGTGGAGTTAGGTGGAGAAAGTGGAGTTAGGTAGAGAAACAGTGGAGAAATTGCAGTTAGGCGGAGAAACAGCAGAGGATGCAGTAGAGGTGGAGAAACGGTGGAGATACACTGTTTAGAGCAGTGCTCTGTGATTAGTCCATGTTCTTAAACAGCAGCAGCACTGCTCTGTGATTGGTCCTTGTTATTAAACAGCAGAAGGTTCAGTCTTGTTCTGTCTGTGGGTCATGTGACCTGTGCTTCAGTGAGATATTTGTGAATGTGAAACTTTATCTCTCTGTTATATGAATATATTTAAGTAAACACATTTCAGGGTATACCACAGATAACAACTCTCAAACATACATATACTAGGACACATTACACAAACACACATACAGTCTATATGCATCACACACTCAAACAAACTACACAACAAAGTGCAGTACATGAGCTGAAGATGAGAAGTCCAATCAGTGCTTGCTAACGAGGAATTAGAAATATTAACACTAATACTAATACCAGTACTAATACTAACACTAACACTACTACTGCTAATACTAAAACTAATACTAATAGTAACATTAACACTAGTACTAACTCTAATTCTAATACTAACAGTAATACTAGTTTTAACACTAATACTACACTGCAGGCTTAATGAGGAGGTGACTATACCCCTGCAGAGTGAAAGAGAGAGAGAGAGAGAGAGAGAAACAAAGACCGATATCATTAAGGGGGAAAAGAAAGAGAGAAAGACAGAAGGAGTGGAAACAGGCAAAAAGAGAGGGACAGAGTGAGTGAAAAAGAGAGAGAAGGAGAGAGAAAATGAGAAAAACAGGGTATAAACCTCCATAGGGATGAATAAAATCTCTTGAAGCAGGAGAGGGGCAGAGGGTGGATGGAGTGGGGGCTAAAGAACACAGGCACAAAAAGCACCAATTAGAACTGATTCCACTGCTACATTTGACCCCTTACTGAGTAAAGCAATTATGGCCCCCAGTACCTGAGATAGCAGCCCATTTACCCCCTTCCCCTTCACAGCTCTGTGAGCTGCTGATACGAGTATTTGTAACTTTCTGCATATACCATTAAATTAAATTTCTGTTCTCATTAAGTAGGGTTAGTGTTAGTGTTAGAGTTAGGGTTAGGGTTACGGTTAGCGTTAACCTTAACCTACCAGGTTTGCTACAAGGAAAAGGTTAAAGATGCAGCACCTACATCACTTCTCCTACTGGAAAAAACAACAACAAAACAATAGTCACAACAAAAGAAAACCAAGCTCAGACTGGTTAACTCTCCACTCAGGAAATAACTGAGTAGACTTCTCCTAAGTCTTTAACAATATTGCATAACAGTATGGTTTACATAATCCCTGTTACTGAAGATCTTTTTCCATAATACTCCAGGACTGGCTCATTTCTCCCACCCTGACACTGTAGACGGTGAATTGCTCACCACCCCTCCTAACCCTAACTTTAACCCTCCTAACCCTTTTTAAAAACCCTCTTAACCCTTCTAACCCTAACAAGAGAGTTTTTGCCAGACAAAAAGGTCGCTGGTACTGATAGTTCAGGACTTTATCATCGCATTCATAGTAAGAAAAGAAGAAGGTTGTAAATACCATCAGACATATTAAACACCATCGGACATGATAAACAGATGAGTTCTGACACGAAGAAAATAAGAACGTGGTTCTGGCTACAGGAATTAATCTCCTTTCTTGCACTGCTGCCTCTCTCTGCCAGCTGATCTCTCTTAGCTGCAGTGACACTCTCTCTGCTAGCTGATCTCTCTTAGCTGTGGTGACTCTCTCTCTGTCAGCTAATTTCTCTAAGCTGCAGTGAGTCCTCCCCTCTTAGAATCTTAGAATAGGCCACACCTTCTTTATTAGCATGTTAACAGTATGTGCAGTGATACTGAAATATTCATACAGTATAATGGATAAGGTAAAAATGATGTTTGGCTACTTTTTTTGACATCGATTCTGGAAAGAATAAATCATACAAACACCAGGTCGTGTTTAAGTTGTCATAGTAACACCAGGTCGTGTTTAAGTTATGTCATAGTAACACCAGGTCATGTTTAAGTGGTGTCATAGTAACACCAGGTCGTGTTTAAGTTATATCATAGTAACACCAGGTCATGTTTAAGTGATGTCATAGTAACTGGATTGCTGTGTTTAGATTTTGGCCAGACAGACACAGTTCAAAACATCTCTCACTGTTATGTAAAGCAGAACACAAAAGATATAAGGAAATGTACACACACACACACACACACACACACACACACACATTCATATACTCATTGACAATCTGTTCAACAAACACACACACAAACACAGGGTCACATACTCACCAACATGTTCTGTTCAACACCCACACACACACAGTCATATGCTCATTGACATGTTCTGTTCAACACACACACAAACTCAGGGTCACATACTCATTGACATGTTCTGTTCAACACACACATACACAGTCATATACTCATTGACATGTTCTGTTCAACACACACACACACACAGGGTCACATACTCCTTGACATGTTCTGTTCAACACACACACACACACACACACAAACTCAGGGTCACATACTCATTGACATGTTCTGTTCAACACACACACACACTGTTCAGATGCTCTCATTTCCTATCAAACGTGCTGAGCTACTGACAGACAAAATGAGGAAGAAAAGTAACAAAAGAAGAGGAAGAGAGAGGAGCACAAAACACCCTAACAAACCCAAACCCTGAACACCACAGCCACTTCAGCTCTGGATTACACTTATATACTATATACTACACTTATATGCTATATATTTATATACTATATACTGAGCTCTGAGTCTTCCCTAAATGCATTGCCATTAAGTAACATTGATATAAATTAAAACACAAAATCGATGCATTGCATGGTAAACATGCCTCTCACTTCACTGTAATGTACTTCATATATAAACATGCCTCTCACTTCACTTCACTGTAATGTACTTCATATATAAACCCTAAATACTCCAGGATTTGGTGCTGTGTCTGAATGAGTGTTTCTGGTGTGATTTTGTACTTTTACCAGTTTGTCTTTGACAGAACACGCATGACAAACAAAAAGCCACAGACTGAACAAGCACTTCTCCTTGGTCAGAGGCGAAATTCCTCATGAACATTTGAATTAGAGACATAACGTTTCAGAACCCCTGCAACTCCTCCGAGTTCAGCTGCTCTGACACCTGGGCAGTAACAATTACAATAATAATTAAAAAAATGTTTGCTAATAATGACCTTACCTTTCATTACCTTTCATGGTTTAATCAAATATCATCATATTTGTCCAGATAAGTCCATATTTGTCCTTTGAAGGAAGGAGATTTAAAAGCTGAAACAAGTTCAGCTGCTCCACCCTGAGCCTGGCTATGTCATAGGCATGGTAAAGAAAAATCCCTCTAAAAACGAAGATAAAGATGGAGATGAAGTTCTAGCCTTTGTGGAATACTAGTGTTCCTTCACTCTCCTACAACATGCTCAAGCAAACCACACCCATGAGCCAGATAAATGACAGATCATCTCTACACAAACATTCAGATGTACTTGGTGTGTGACATTTTTGAAGCCACAACATTTACATATATACTCATCATTTACATATTTACCTCAAACCAGTGAGATTCGTAACACTGGCAAACGTTCTATTACCCTCCAACTCACAGCACATGCCTGATCAGGGAGTTCTCCTAACGCACTTGAACATTGCAGACAGGAAGTACTTCTAACACACCTGAACAGTGCTGACAGGAAGTTCTCCTAACACACCTGAACAGTGCTGACAGGAAGTACTTCTAACACACCTGAACAGTGCTGACAAGAGGTTCTTCTAACACAGCTATCACAGTACTGACATGGAGCTCTTCTTTAAATTTATTATGTGTTACTGTTCATTTGCATTTAATCACCCTGCATTTACTTTTCAGAGTAAGAGCAAAATTCTACTTTTTAAAAAAAAATCTAAATTGCTATTTTGGTCTCTTGTAAACTTGAACTGTGAGAACACAGCATGAGTAAATTACCCTCTACGTTATAATGTTATCAAATAACCTGCTATGTTATAATGTTATAAATAACCTGCTATGTTATAATGTTATAAATAACCTGCTATGTTATAAATAACCTGCTACATTGTTATAAACAACCTGCTACATTATAATGTAATAAATAACCTGCTATGTTATGTTATAAATAACCTACTACACTATAATGTAGCAGGTCATTTATAACAATGTAATAACCTTGAACGTTATGTTTGAAATGACCTGCTACATTATGTTATAAATAACTTACTACATTATAATGTAATAAATAACCTGCTACATATTTATAACTAACTTGCTACATTATAATGTAATAAATAACCTGCTACGTTATGTTATAAATAACCTGCTACGTTATGTTATAAATAACCTGCCACATTGTTATAAGCATTATAATGTTATTAATAACCTGCTGTGTTGTTTTAATGACCTACATTATAAGGTTATAAATAACCATGAACGTTATGTTAGAAATGACTTGCTACATTATAATGTAATAAATAACCTGCTGTTATAAATGACCTGCTACGTTATAACGTTATAAATAACCTGCTACGTTATAATGTTATACAACACGTTGCTTTTACTGTCAGTACTGTTATGCATGATACTTAACAAGCAATAACAAAAGCTGAATGTTTCTTTTGCTCTACAAAGGATGCAAGAGTGTCCTGCTACCCTGATCCCGACTCTAACCCTAACCCTGCCCCTGACCCTTTTGAATGTTCTCAATTCCAAGGCTCTTGGTGATTGAGTGCCGCAATGCTCACCTGCACAGCAGAATGCTGACTCTCGTTAATATGAAATAGATGCTCCGAATCTGCAGTTGAAATATTGTCTGGAATATTGTTGCACTTTTCAGCCAATGTTGAAAGCACATACCCATCCAGCTGTGTGTGTGTGTGTGTGTGTGTGTGTGTGTGTGTGTGTGTGTGTGCGTGTGCGTGTGCGTGTGCGTATGTGTTGCACATGTCTCATCAGCTGCTGTGGGAGGCAGAGAATGTTTTGTCCTGAAGTCTGGATATGACATTGTTCTGCTGGGTGATAAAAAAGATCAGTTTAAAGCTTTGGCTGCAGCTGTGTGCTCAGCACAGTCTAAATATTCATAATCCACACTAATAACTCATAAAACAACCTAAATATTCATAATCCACACTAATAACTCATAAAACAACCTAAATATTCATAATCCACATTCCAACATTAACAATAGCCAACACTAACAATGGTCGACACACTGATAATCCATACACACAACATCGTAAATATTCATAATCCACACTCAGACTGTCGAAATATAGCATAGAACATACTTATTTGAAGAGCTAAGAAATGATTAATAGTCAATCTACTTTCTTCCACTACTGTAATGCTGTTATTGACAACATACATAATAAATTAACAACCTTATTGTGGTGGAGAGGTTTGCCTACCTACATGATTCTAGGAGCTATGTTGTCAGGATTGAAAGATCCTCGTATGGTCTCCCAAGGTCATGGGCCAGACAGAGGGTGATCCATAAAACTCCTATGAGGACCCAGCTTCCCTCGCCTTACTGGATTACCAGTGCCTCATCCTGGAGCCAGGCCTGGGGGACTGGGGGTCCAGTGAGGGGGGGGGGGGGGTTCCAGGCATGTCCAATGGGGAGGAGACCCCGGGGAAGACCCAGGACACTTTGGAGGGATTACATCTCTTGACTGTCCTGGAAACACCTCAATTCCCCCCTTGAAGAAACTGGAGGTGGTGGCGGGGAGGAGGGAAGCCTGGCATCTTTGTTTTGGCTGCTGACCCAGACCCAGACCCAGATAAGTGGTGGAAGATGTATGGATGGAATTAACAAAATAAAACCTTTCTGAAACATAATTTCTGTTTCACACAAATTTTCAGATCACTGCCTAAATCTAAAGTTTTCAGGTGGTTCAGTCTAGCTCAGCACTAGGGTTAGGGTTAATGAACCTAACCCAAACCCATGAATCAAAAACTACATGTAAACAACCCTTCCCTCAGCACTAGGGCACCCAGTTTTAAGATAATTATTTTCACACTGAATTTTGATCTGAATTTTGCAATGATCCTTATTTTCTATGAGCTAAAGAAATTGTGTTTGCCCTCAATAAATGATTCTAATCATAGACAGTGCTGAGTAGTGTGCGAGGTGTGTTTATGTGAGATGTGTGAGAGGTGTGTGTATGTGAGGTGTACACACACACACACACACACACACACACACACACTAATATTTATATATAATATATAATAGAGAGAGAGAGAGAGAGAGGGAGAGGCTTCCTTGTGATTCTAAGCAGCAATCATGCAACTATACAAATATTTTACCAATACACTATATGACCATCACAGGTAAATATGAGAAACATTTGATGATATCAAGTAATAAAACACTCCACCAGATGAACCTGCAGTAAAGTATCTCATATTCCAATGGGCTCTGTGTGTTAGTAAAAGTAATAGTTTGGCTTCTTTTGTCCTGTTTGTCACTGTCAAAAACACCTTCATCTCCACAAAACTGGGGAGAATGTAACAGCTGCACAAATGGAGATCAGAGAGGGTCCAAAGAGAGTCAGAACAAGGAGGTCTGCTCCCTCCTGCCCGAGGGACACAGAGCATCATGTAGATGCAAGGCTTACTACTCTACTGAGCCTTTAGAGACATTAAATAGAAAACTCCACCCACCTGTTAAATACAAAAGAAATTCCACTGGTATGATGTGAAGGTCTAAGACTAGGTCTGAGTCGAACGTCCAGATAAGCTAAATCCTGCAATTCATTAATTAAACTGTTTCAATTCAAATAATTTTAACGACTGTGCTATACAAATAGAACTATTCGAGTGCGAGATATGCGAGTTAAACTCATTCATAAAATATCTGTGTGCATATTTTCCTAATAAGCACAATGGAACTGTTATCTAATGTAAGAATGAATCGTTCAAGTCTTTGGGAAAATCCTTAAGCAACACCAGCAGGCCGGAGAATTGTTGCCTGTAGGGTTTTAGCAGGTTCGGGAACTGGTGGATAGAGGTTTACGGGTTAGGAATGTCAGCGCTCTAAGACCTCCGGTTCCCAAGCCACTGGGCTTGAACCTGCCTCCGTCCTTCTGTTACGTAACCACCGAGAACGTGCTAGGGAGAACGAATGAGATTAAAAGCAACACAAATGAACCAAACTGTTAAATATAAGAGCTGGCATGCAAATCCAACGGGCATAAAACCAATTGTTTAAACCGAGCAGCCAAGAAGTGAAAATGCCTTAATATTGCCGGTCTACTGTGTGACTTCACTTGTTACATAACTCGGCACGCAAACGGCCAGCGCAGCGCCTGTAACGCGCGGGGCTTCACACACACGTCCACAAAAACGGAGCAGACCTGAATTTTGCTTGAGCAAATCGCATTACTGTTAATAAACCTGAGAATTTCATAATTTGACACGGTTTTAAATCCGGGACATATAAGGGGTGTGGCTCTCTGTTTATTGTAAAATAAATAGATTCGATGAAGGGATAGAGTTTACAAACACATTATCATGTAAATACCACAGAATAGATTAAACAGGACATTTAATTAGGCTGGGATTTTCCGACACTACTGGAAGCTCATTCTGTTGCGAGCTCCATTAGCAGAGTAACGAGACGTGATGTTCGAGAAGCCAATAGCGCCGCTGAGAGATTACTGGACTATATGACTCACAAATACAATCACAAGAGTATATTTCAACAACTTAGTCAAAGTATTACAAACATACAGCCGTTAGGAAATATATTTCATCAGTATCAGGTGCCCATACACTTTACAGTAATCTGGTACAAAACACAACAAAAAAATGGAAATCTGCAATCGAAACCTGGTCGTAGTTATAAGCTACACAGAAAAATATAACCGGATTGTCAGTGTCTTAAAGGAGAGTTGTGGCTTTAACCTGCGAAGAGCATGAGGAGTTGGACTAACCCTTCCATTATCGAACGGTCCCTTCCGACTATTTAGGCGCTTAGTATTTAACGCACAGTAGATCTTACCCCTGTTGGTGCTGGAGCAACTCTGCCTTCTAAGCGGTGGTTGGTGGTCGGTCTCACCCTTGGTGCCCAGTTTTACCGGGCTGTTCTCATCCAAAGTGACCGCTTTAGACGCGCTTTCGACCAAGCCTGTGATGGGGTCGGGCGGTTGATCCATACCTCCCCGTTACAATATATTCTTCCTGAAGTAGGAGATGGTTTTTAATATAATACAATTCGTCCTTCCACCGACTATTCATGCAGACTGTATTTGAGACTGTGACAAATACAGCGGTAGAGCGGGTGTGGTTGTTCTGTCCACAGACAGCGCTGTTGAGCGCGCTCTGTCACGCCGCACGATCAACGCTTGTCAATAATAAAGAATTTAGTTGCAATCTATCACGTTATGTCTGTAATCAAATCACTATAAATTAATAAATGCGAAGTATTTTTTTAATGTAATCCATAGATTTTGTGTTCCGTGGATATTTATATTACTTAATTTCTTTCGCATATCCTCCAAATAATTGACAAGCGTATCTTCATGTTCTAGTTTTAATTAAATAAGGAAAATCAATAAGCATACACAATGCAGATAGCGCGCGCGCGCACACACACACACACACACACACAGCATGCTTTGGCATGTGATGACTGACTATGCTGCTGACGTACTTCCGCAAAACACCGCCCCAAGACATTGCACGAGGCACCATGCATGGATTTCAGTGAACTGCCTAGGCTGCATATTACTGTAAAAATATCATCGCGAGCAGTTTTTTTTTATTAGCACTGATATACGGTAGAACTGTAGAACCACCGCGAAGGATAATTTCCGACTAGTCAAAATCTTGTAAATTGCTATAAGTAGCATAGACTGCTAAATGTAAATAGTAATCTAAAAATAAAACACTGACATGAGGTTAAGTATTTTTTTCACGACGTTGGGCTTCGAGATGATAGATTGAACATTTCGGAGGTGATTTTGTTGTGTTGTTATGGATTATGTTGGGCACAGTGGTGACAGTGATGATTACTGTACCTCTATGCGTTTGGATAGTTGGATATGCTTGTAGCCACTATTACGGTGTTACACTGTACGAACAAGGTCAGTGCTGTAACATCTTTTTTAGGTCCCGCCCACCCCACACACACCTTGTGGCGCGTGTACATTTCTCTGTGCAGCGTTAGATGCTCATGCGCGTTACCAGTCTCTCTCTCATAACTCAAAGCGCTCTGGGATTAGAGCTTTATTTGTACTGTATCACATTAACCGATCTGTACTCCACTGTGTGGTAAAAGCTGCAGGTGAGATAGAGGCGACAGCTGGCGGCTGAGTTGTTTCTGTGAAGCCGAAGCAGCTCTCTTTAGACAGCTCACCGATCTGAACCTGAATCTGATCTGAACCAGCTATTCCACATTCTCACACAATGCAGGGAGTTGGCGGCACTGCAGTCTATGGACACACTGCAGTCTATGGACACTGCCTGATTAGCACACAAACAATCGCATGTGCTTTAACACAGTTTGGAAATAACTGTGTAACGACTGGTGAGTGAAAAGCACAAACAGTATAAAAACTTCACAAAACATAATAAAAACTCTTTTTTTAATAGAAACTGTTTTATGTTCATAGCCAAGGGGTGAAGATTGGATAATTACACAAGGTACATGTAAAATATGACTAGAGTCGGGGTGAGGGTCAGGGTGGGGGTCAGGGTGAGGGTCGGGGGTCAAAGTTCTTGAAGAAAATGTGTGCCGTTTTACCCTGCTGATAACAATGTACGTGTGCTAGCCTTTATGATTATGGTGGGATGAAGTGGAGATGGAGGTCCACCATGGGACACACATCACCTCACTCCCCACCACTGCTCCAGCACAGTTAGGAGAGTAGTGTTGGTATGAAGAGAAGTACAGCTGTACAGTGGGTGTGTGTTATTGCTGGTTGCTAGGGATGGGATCACCACTGCTTCCTCTGATTTGGTGCTAAGAATATGACTCTGCTCTTTATACCTCTTTCTCACTTTCTCATTCTGTCACTCACACTCACCCTCTCTGGCACTCTTTCATACACTCTTTCTCTCTCACACACAGACAAAGTCACTCTCATACACACTCAAACACAAAACACATGCATGCACACATACACAAACATCTCTCTCACCAACTAGGAAACTGCATTCACAAATGTGCAGTTAATCTCTTTCAATAAACACTCCATCTTACAGCTAAGCAGATCTTGGAACTCCACCAGTGAAAAAAAATATGCAGTTGTACAGGTGTCATAACATAGCAGTAAAATGTATAATAATAATATAGACTAAAATATAATGATAATATAGACTAAAAAACAAGTTAAATTCATATCTATAGAAACACTTAACCAATAAAACCCATTAAACAGATTACAAAATTACGCCTTTAAGCACAATGAAGAAAGAAGAAAGTGCTTTTTTATTTATGAAAGGATTACTTGTCTTATTTTCTCATTTACTTTATGAAACAAGCACTGAATTATTTTATTACATTTAAGTATTTAAGTATTTGTATTTAAGTATTTAAGCATTTGTATAGTATGTTAGACTCATTTGTGCCTTCAGTGAAGCCTTTAGCTCATTAAACATTTTCAGGATGGATTTTTCAGTCACCTTTGTTCATTATAAAGTGCATAAATTCTATGAGACATAAGGCAAAGAAACATTTTCATTAAAAATAAAACAGCAGTATTATTACCACAGTGTCCATGGAACGGCCCCAGTATCCAGTACTTTTGTAACGGCCCCAGTATCCAGTACTTTGAGATCCTGGTATGAACAGTCTGTCTGGGGTAAAACTTTAGGACCCCATATAACCATAACACAGAAAAAAATTGAACATAACAGAACATAACAGCACTGCTTTTGGATAAGTGTTTTCCCAAGTTGATGCCACAACTTGTATCAAGGCAATTTGAAGACACCACAAGTACTGCATGTAGATAAAAACTGCAGTTAAAAGGAGCATGTTCAGTTCTGGAGCAAAGTCAGTAGGCTGTATTAGTTTAGGATCAGTGGGACAGATTATTTTAAGCATCATTGAGATTGATTAGTTTAACATCATTGGGATTGATTGATTTAGCATCTATAGGGGTAATTACAGACCGATAGAATATGAGGATGTTATCTGGCTTCCCCTTAGTGATGGCAACAACAGGATGATTTCACTGGGCTTCATCATACAGGTATATAATAACACACAACACAATACCCAAAGATACTTTCAAGGCCAGTCTTTTGACTGGTGTCATCAGTGATGTGATCTGAATCCTGCAGAGTGCACATGCTGTTAGTGGGGACAAGGGACAAACGCAGCTAGGCGGGCCCTTTTCTCTGCTAAACCCCACCATCCCCTACAGCCAACCCCACCATTCCCTACCCTAACCCCACCATTCCCTACCTTAACCCCACCATCCCCTACAGCCAACCCCACCATTCCCTACCCTAACCACACCATCCCCTACAGCCAACCCCACCATCCCCTACCCTAACCACACCATCCCCTACAGCCAACCCCACCATACCCTACCCTAACCCCAACCCAGTGGGGCAGCCATGTACACATCATGCACTTAGTATGGCTCTAAGCGCCACCAATCTTTATCAGATTTTACAGAATTTTAACATAAATACATGTTATTTATAACATAAAGATGTTATCTGTTTATTGTGAACTGTGTTTCAGTGGTGAAAGGTTTCATGCTCAATTATGTATTGGTGCCTCACCTCAGGCGGTGTTGTGTGGTATGGGAAAGCATTGTGATTGGTTCAGCTCAGACTGTGTTGTGTGGTTTGGGAAACATTGTGATTGGTTGATATTAGACTGTGTTGTGTGGTTTGGGGAAACGTGATTGGTTGAGCTCAGACTTTGCTGTCCGTTTTTAGGAAGCGCTGGGATTTCTGTCTGACCATCTGATGTTGCTGCTGAATCAGCCAGGCATTCTGGAGCGCACGCTGCACTTTCTGTGGATCACAAGACAGCAGAAGTTTAAGGGAGAGTTCACGCCACAGGCAGCATGCCACAAACACGGCCCAGAGGACACGGCACAGGCAACACTCCTGAGTTTACTGTATAAAAAGTTGTACTGTTCAATGTGTGAACTGAAACTCAGCTCTGGGGAAAAGCAGACGACCAGTTTATAAAGGTGAGTGTCATTTCACTAGTGAGGCAGACATCAGAGGAGCATGTTACCTCTGCCACTTCTGTCTGATGGAACTGTACAACTTTCACTGCTCCATCTTTACGGATCTTCAGTTTGTTTTGCTCCTGAACACACATTTTAACAACTTACGAGGTTAAATCTATTACATATGCATTACCTTAATATTGGAGCGGATACAAATGTTGGCCTATTTATTTAGTGCAGTAAATGTTTTCATCCTGTACCTTGTGATAAATCTTCAGATCTCCTCCTTCCACACATGGAGGCTTCAGAAAGTTCTCAAACCGAACATCCCATTCTTTGTTAAAATGTCCAATCAAGTCGATCTCTTTAATACACATCACCCTCCTGCACCAGGGACAAACACACACACACACACACACACACACACACAGATATTTAACACACATCACCCTCCTGCACCAGGGACAAACACACACACACACACAGATATTTAATATACATCACCCTCTTGCACCAGGGACAAATACACACACACACACACAGATATTTAATACACATCACCCTCCTGCACCAGGGACAAACACATATACACAGATATTTGTGTCGGAAAAGACAGAGGATTTTGCTTGAAGAAACAGTCCTCAAAGCTGCAAGGTGGGTTTCGTGTTTCATTTGTCAGCTGTGAAATACTCAATTATTACTGGTCACATGGATAAAATCAGAACAGACATCAACAGCTTCACAGAGGATAAACCATCTTTGGTGTATGTTTGGAGGTGTGTGGTGTTTGGGATATGGGGTATGGAGTATGTGGGGTGTGTGTTTAAGGGGTGTGTGTAATATTTGGGCAATAATCAGAACTGAGTACCTGTTGGTGACTATAATGTTTGTTTTTCTGTGTCCAGGATGTTCAAAGTGCTCTCTGAAGAACTCTCCATCAAGCTGTTTAATCTCTGACCTCTGAAAAACACACACACTCAGCAGACTCTCAGCAGGCTTCCCAAACTTCTAGACTTTAGCAGTAAGACCAAATGAACTAGCATACTTAATACTTACTTAATACTGAACACTTAATACTTACATACTTAAATTTTGCAACATTTTGTATTCAAATAAAGCATTCTGGTCATAGTCATATCTAGGCAAATTTATTACAGACATGATGAATATTAATAACAAATAATTGAATTCAAGCAAGATGCATAACAAAAAAAATGGATTTATATGTAGAAATCAAAATAATGCACAGTTCTACTAAGGCAACCAAGTTGTCTGTGTCCTAGTTCAGAGTATGAAGTACTATGTGTTATATGAGGTATTAAAAAGTAGGAATATATAATAGGAAAATACATTAGACATTACTTTGGTCATGCATTGTTAAATACTGTTTCTTATAAAGATATATTACATTTGCATATACTGACATTAATTCATATTTATTATGCATAAACAACATAGATATGTTTGAATCAATAGCACAATGTTAGCAGACTGGAAACACATGGATATGTGAATTCAAATAAATTCAAAGATATGCTAGGAAAATAAAATCTTTTATATTCGTATTTATCCTAGATTTTAATACCAAATTTTTCATTTTCCCCAGATATTTCATTGCTTTAGATTGTGCAAGATTAGATCCCAAGGTGGGTGTGAAAGGATTTGGGATAAACTAGTTTTAAAATGTTGACAGAACCAAGAAGTGGTTAAATGCAACAAATTAGTAAAACTGGCAGCTTAAGAAACTCCAATTATTACACACAACAAAATAGGATTACAGGCACTAAACAGAACCAGCGGCAGACAAGTAATGTGTAGTTTAGGGTCAAGTATTTCTATAACATAAGAGACACAATAGCTGAAGATTCAGGCCCAGGCAGATGAGTTGGGGATCACTGGTTTCACCAACATGTGTGCTGTTAAGTAAGGAGCTGCCCTCTATGTGGCTTTAGCTCTATATTATGGGTTTAGTTTTTTCTCTTAAGAATCCCAACACCTTTATTCCTCATCAGGCTGCATGTAGCAAATGAAAAAAGGACAGAAAAGAAGAGCATATTAAACTCTAGAAGCAGATAAAGAATAGCATATTAAAGTCTAGAAGCAGATAAAGAAGAAAACAAGAGGGAAGAACAGAGCAAACAGCAGAGCAGAAAAGGTCAAGAGTAATTGGGAATGAAATATTACATTTATGATTGATTGCACTAGGTATTACCAGCCCTGAGATATTAAACATTAATCCTGTTAATCCACTGGAGTTAGAGTGTAGATTGTACTGGTGAAGAGGTGAGGAACGATTTAAGGATGATCTCACCTGGAAAAGGTCGTAACCCTGCGACTCCTGGCGCTCATACGGACGGATGATCCCGTCTTCTCGGACGAGTCGAGCAGGTCTCAGCTTGGTCACCTCCTCAGTCGACTCCGCCACCCTGCCAATCAAATCCTGCACTTACACCCTGAATCAGACTCTGCTGTGTGGTCACACCTGTCTGCAGTTATTCTCAAAGCAAAGGGTCATTTAAATATCAGGTCCAGTGTTCAAACTGTACATCAAAACCATCATGTAAAAAACTGCGTTTCTGCCATCCTCTAAATGTGTACAAGTTTTGTGAAATTCTGTTCTAAGAATCATTTGGCATTTCAACGTAAACTAAATGTGATCAAGCTGTTTTTTATTGCATAATTTAGGTAATAGGAGTCAGTCTGTATGTGTTTATCTCTGTATGCATCTTTCTCTATACGACTATCTCTGTACGTGTCTATCTCTGTATGTGTCTATCTCTCTGTATGTTCTCTCACCTTACATTACAGCTATTTTGGAGGCATGGAATAACAAGAATATCAGTTTAATCAGAAGGGGAGTGAGTGCTTCAGGGTTTAAGTGCACAGTGTTTATGCAAAACCAGCAGAGAAGGACTGTGAGACGCATGGGAAAGTTACACAGTAAAACATGATGCTCTGATTGGCCACTCATATCTTAGGGACCAAGGGGATGGCAAAAGCAGTTAGTGTTATTGGTTAACATAGTCTCTAAGATGCCATGGAGATGAGGAAGCTCATTTGCAATTGGCTGGACAGGCTGGACCCTGGTTAGTCCAGGCAGAGACCTTGCAGGGCTGTTATAGTGGAGCAGAGCAGCAAAGCAGGGAGCTCGTGCAGTGCCCCAGGACTGAAGAGCGGAGCAGGCACAGACACACCCACCCAGAGAGAGACACACCCTCACATAGAGAGACACCCATAGAGACACACTCACCCAAAGACAGAAAGACAAACCCACAGAAATACACGCATAAAAACACACCAACAGAGAGAAACACTCACCCACAGAGACACATTCATACAAAACACACACCCAGGGTGACACACAAACAGAGAGACACACACCCACAGAGAGACACACACCCACAGAGTGAAAGAGAGACACACCCACAGAGAGAGACACACATGCCCAGCACTTCCTACATGCAAAGAATATGCTGAACATGAGCTGAATATCATCAGCGGCTAAGTATGTGCTTAGATGATTAGAAGTTAGAAGTCCAAAACAGTAGCACTGTTTCAGAACGTGTTTCTGTGTGTGTGTGTGTGTGTGTGTGTGTGCGGGGTGGGGTGTGTTGGGTGGTAAGTGCACGGTAGTGTGTGTGTGTGTGTGTTTTCATGTGTGCGTGTTTCCACGTGTGCGTGGGTGTGTGTTTGTGTGTGTGGGGTGGGGTGTGTTGGGTGGTAAGTGCACGGTAGTGTGTGTGTGTGTTTCCATGTGTGTGTGTTTCTTTGCTGAAGCTCTTCTCTGCTCATCCCTTTCTTTCATTGTGCTCAACACACTGCAGTGAAGGTGAACAGGATGGTGGAATGTTACAGTGATGGAGGAGAGGTACATGGTACAGGTACGTGTTGGGCCAATCCAGTCAGTCCTGCTTTATTACACATAATAATGGACAAAAATGCACTGGACTACAACTTGCATCCTCCACTACCCATGATGCACAACAGCCTGCATCCTCCATTACCCATGATGCAATGCTTACCTTGACAGAATTTCCTTCCCTGCAGGGAAAAACACTCAAGCCAGCAGGACTTATATTTTATATTTTAAATGCAGCAGGTTTATGGAAATACCAGAAACACCAGGCAGCAGGTGAATGTGAAAGACCTCCGACTCTGTTCTTATATGCTTAAAATTGTCCTTTCCCAAATAATCTAAGAGCTTCAAATAAATGTGTATCTAAGAGCTTCAAATAAATGTGTACACGTATGTGCGCACACACACTCATACACACACACACACACACTCACTCACACACATGCACACACTCGCACACACATGCACACACTCGCACGCACACACTCACTCACACGCACACACTCACACGCGCGCACACTCATACACGCGCGCACACTCATACACGCGCGCACACATGCGCGCACACACACGCGCGCACACACACGCGCGCACACACGCGCGCACACACACGCGTGGACACACTCATACACGCGTGCACACACACACTCATACACGCGCGCACACACACGCGTGCACACACACGTGCACACGCGCACACACGCGCACACACACAGGTATTACCTCATGAAAGAAAGCCACAAAATTACCAGTAAATACAGGAAAAACAAACCCAACATCAAAACACCACAGAAGAAAAGACCAGGATAAAGAGAAGAGAATATCAGAGGCTTCACTTAACATATTAAATAACAATGACTGGCTTCTGTGTGTGTTGTGTGTGTATATGGGGGGTGGTGTGTGGTGCGTATTGGGTGGTAAGTGCAGGGTGGTGTGCGTTGGATGGAGTGTGCAGTGGTGTGTGTGTTGGGTGGAGTGTGCGGTAGTCTAACCTCTGGATCCCTTGGAAGGTGCTGCTGGCCATATCCACGATGCCCCCTGTAGGTCTGGCCACCACTCCCACCAGCCCCTTCCCAATGCCCTTAAAGAAGCCTGCTGCACCCTCTCTCCTTGCTCCTAGAACAGCAGCCAGCCAAACCACATGAGCTGCTATCGTCCAGACACAGACAACTGCTCCATATATTGAATATGTACCATGAACTCATATTCTCACTGAGGATGATTAGGCATGCTTAGTGGGATTAGCCCTGACTGGTTGGGATTAGGCAGTATTAACTGATTTTTTGTGGTTAGTGGGATTAGCCATGACTGGTTGGGAATAGGCAGTATTAACTGATTTGGTGTGGTTAGTGGGATTAGTCATGACTGGTTGGGATTAGGCAGTATTCAATGATTTGGTGTGGTTAGTGGGATTGGGCAGTATTTGCTGATTTGTTGTGATTATCTGAAACTAGTTGTGAATGACAGTCATGTTGATCGGGCATTACTGTCTGTAATTAACTGTGATTAACCGTACCCTCCACAGGCTTGGTAACAATCCCTGTTACTCCTCCCACCACTCCCTGTGAGAAAATCCACAGTCACAGCTTCATTATTCAGAAACTATAGCGCCACAGTGTAAACATGCACGCTCACACTCACATTCTCAAACACCTTCGCACACATGCATACAAATGTGCACACAGATACATACATACACACACACACGCACATGCATGCAAACACACATGCACACAGATACACACGTGCACACACATGCACACAGATACATGCATACACACATGCGCAGATGCAAGCATACACACATGCGCACACAAATGCAAGCACCCATGTCAAACTGATTACAGCAGGAGGTGGGTACCTTCAGAAGGCCCTTGCCCCCCTTGGCTAGACTCTCTCCGAAGTCTCTAGGGGGCCTGTTCATCTCCTCCCTACGTTTCTGCTGGTACTCCTTGTCCATAGTGATAGCTGCTAGACCCTTCCCCACTGAACCTGTTATACGAGACACCATCCCAGCAGCACCTCCTATAGAACAAGAAGGAGACAAGTTGGAGTTTGTAATAAGCATAAGTGTGTGTGTGTGAGTATTTGTGTACATTTGTGTGTGTGAGAATTTACCCATTGTGTGTCCTAGGAGACTTCACACACCAATGTGTGTGTGAGAGAGAGAGAGAGAGCGAGCATTTACCCACTGTGTGTCCTAGAAGACTACGCACACCAATGACAAATCCTTCTGCAAACTCCTCAGGCCCCTGCACAGCCCCCTGGACAGATAGAATGTAAAGTCCTGTGTCATATATCAGTATTACATCAGCAATCAACAAAATTGAAATCTCTGAAAAATTCAATATACTTATTGGACTTCTATCTGAATGAATGAATTCATGAATTAATTAATGAAAAGGGTTTGATGCATTAAACACAGACACAGACACTCTCACACACACTCACTCACCCAGACACACTCACTCACACACACACACTCGAACCCTTCCTTTCTTGCACCATTTCTTTGCCTCAAAACCCTCTTGTTTCATTCTAACAATGAATTCAGGAGATGTTGTACACATAAATGAGATGTTATATACTGCATCCAGTGTCCTTCGTTATGCTCTTTAAGACACATTCATACGTGAAATATGAAGGAGTGACTCAGATTAATGGGCTTTGGTTAAACCTGGAAGGGCTCATAGAAGAAGGCCTCCACTCCCTCAGAGAGACCACGGATGAGGCCAA
Organism: Tenebrosternarchus preto; assembly: GCA_025802075.1. Taxonomy (NCBI): domain Eukaryota; kingdom Metazoa; phylum Chordata; class Actinopteri; order Gymnotiformes; family Apteronotidae; genus Tenebrosternarchus; species Tenebrosternarchus preto. Next base: position 79,678 of record JAOYMR010000001.1, on the reverse strand, counting down.
ACGGGTTCCCCAGCACATCCAAGCCCAGGACGAGCACATACATCTGCTTCAAGAACTACAAGGCCACAAAAGGGAAATGATACTATAATACATATGTCATGTGTGTGTATGTGTGTGTACTTGTGTGTGTCTGACCTGTTCAGTGTAATGATACTATAACATATATGTCGTGTGTGTGTACTTGTGTGTGTCTGACCTGCTCAGTGTAATGATACTATAATATAAATGTTGTGTGTGTGTGTGTACACGTGTGTCTGACCTGTTCAGTGTAATGATAGTATAATATATGTCATGTGTGTGTGTCTGACCTGTTCAGTGTAATGATAGTATAATTTATATGTTGTGTGTGCTTGTGTACATGTGTGTGTCTGACCTGTTCAGTGTAATAATACTATACCATATATGTAATGTGTGTGTGTACGTGTCTGACCTGTTAAGTGTAATGATACTATATATGTTGTGTGTGTACGTGCATGTATGTATGCGCGTGTGTACGTGTGTGTGCATGTGTTTGTATGTGTGTGTGTGTGTGTGTGTGTGTCTGACTTGTTCAGTGTAATGATACTATAATATATATGTTGTGTGTGTACGTGCATGCATGTATGCGCGTGTGTACGTGTGTGCATGTGTTTGTATGTGTGTGTGTGTCTGACTTGTTCAGTGTAATGATACTATAATATATATGTTGTGTGTGTACGTGCATGTATGTATGCGCGTGTGTACGTGTGTGTGCATGTGTTAGTACGTGTGTGTGTGTGTGTGTGTGTCTGACTTGTTCAGTGTAATGATACTATAATATATATGTCGTGTGTGTGTGTGTCTGACCTGTTCAGTGTAATGTCTAATCACAGCCCACATCAGTTTCTCTCTGCGGTAGAACTGGTACTTCACTTCAAAGCAAGCCAACCTGCAGCAAAATGCAGGGTACAGTCAGGAACTGTACTGTTTAACATACTCCTATACTCAAAGAAAGGAGCAGAAGTTTAACATACTCCTATACTCAAAGACAGGAGCAGGAGTTTAACATACTCCTATACTTAAAGATGGGAGCAGGAGTTTAACATACTCCTATACTCACTTAAATATGAGGTCGTCGACATCAGTCAGTGTTGCTCCGATGCTTTTAAGAAGAAGATTGACTGACTGGATAGCAACCATATCATTGTCCTCTGGGTCGTCCCCACTCGAGCCCAAAGACAGACTCAGATGTAGCTATAAACAAAACGCACGCACACGCACACACAAACACACAAATCCAGTTTGGCATTCTACACAGAATAAGTACTGAAAAGACATTGGCTGTAATAATGGGTAGCAAGTGGTGGTTGTGTTTAATGGGTAGTAAGTGTTGACTGTGTTGGTTGTGTTTAATGGGTAGTAAGTGTTGACTGTGTTTAATGGGTAGTAAGTGTTGACTGTGTTTAATGGGTAGTAAGTGTTGACTGTGTTTAATGGGTAGTAAGTGCTGACTGTGTTTAATGGGTAATAAGTGCTGACTGTGTTTAATGGGTAATAAGTGCTGATTGTGTTGGTTGTGTTTAATGGGTAGTAAGTGTTGACTGTGTTGGTTGTGTTTAATGGGTAGTAAGTGTTGACTGTGTTTAATGGGTAGTAAGTGTTGACTGTATTTAATGGGTAGTAAGTGTTGACTGTGTTTAATGGGTAGTAAGTGTTGACTGTGTTGGTTGTGTTTAATGGGTAGTAAGTGCTGACTGTGTTGACTGTGTTTAATGGGTAGTAAGTGTTGACTGTATTTAATGGGTAGTAAGTGCTGACTGTGTTGGTTGTGTTTAATGGGTAGCAAGGGTTGACTGTGTTTAATGGGTAGTAAGTGTTGGTTGTGTTTAATGCATAATAACGATCTTCATCTCACTTTAATGGGGGAGATGTGGAAGTGCTCGAAGAAGCTGAGTCCTGACATGTCACTAATGGAACTTTCCATCAGCTGGGCCTGAAGGGCCTCCAGGTCCTTCTCAATTAGCCTGGTCTTCACAGACATATAAATTAATATACACAGATACAGCTGCTATCACTACATACACATAACTATTTATCTGGGTTTTTTGAATATACCAACATAAACTCTCAAGATTTTCTCTCATTTTTAAAATACATAGGTATAAATACACTTAATTGTAAACTACTCTGTTTATTACTTGTAAATAGCAATTGATGTTTAATCTGCACAGCAGGGGGCAGTAATGTTCAAAGCTGAAGGACCACTGAACTGTTATTATCAAAGGAACCTTCACTACATTTTCATTCCTACTTAAGCAGAACCTGCATGAAATAAAACATCAGCTAAACATCAGCAGCATATACACTCACCGGCCACTTTAATAGGTAAACCTGTCCAACTGCTCATTAACGCAAATGTTAAATCAGCCAATCACATGGCAGCAACTCAATGCATTTAGGCATGTAGACATGGCCAAGATGATCTGCTGCAGTCCAAACCGAGCATCAGAATGGGGAAGAAAGGTGATTTAAGTGACACTGAACGTGGCATGGTTGTTGGTGCCAGAAGGGATGGTCTGAGTATTTCTGAAACTGCTGATCTGCTGGGATGTTCATTCACAACCATCTCTAGAGTTTACAGAGAATGGTCCGAAAAAGAAAAAAATATCCAGTGAGCGGCAGTTCTGTGGGCGCAAATGCCTTGTTGATGCCAGAGGTCAGAGGAGAATGGCCAAACTGGTTCGAGCTGATAGAACGACAACAGTAACTCAAATAACCAGTCGATACAACTGAGGCATGCAGAAGAGCACCTTGCTGAATCTATGCCACAAAGGATTAAGGCAGTTCTGAAGGCAAAAGGGGGTCCAACCCGGTACTAGCAAGGTGTACCTAATAAAGTGGCCGGTGAGTGTACATGGCATGTGTCCCCTTAGTTACCTTGTTCCTATAGTTACCTTTTGTTTGTCTTCCTGTGCGTCAGTAATGGGGCTAAAGAGCGCAAGGATCGCTGCCAAAAAGCCCTGATCAACCTTAACAGCCATCTCTTGCACTAGCATCATGAAATACCTGTACACAGACACACACATGCATGAGCGCATGTATATGAACAAACACGTGCACACACGAGTACAGATCCATTTCAGTTTAAAATAAATCTCACTGTACCATAAACAGTGTCTAATGTTTATACACATTTCAAAGATGTGTGCGCATGTACATCTATCACCACCATAGTCTAGCACAGGCATAAAGGTAATAGCAACAAGTCTTTTTATCACCTCAAATGAAGAACAGGACTTGCTTCTAAAATAAAAAACCCAATTTCCATTTGAATTTTTTTTATTTGGTGAATACGGGGTTTAAAAGAGAGTTAACAATTATTATCCGAAAATACTTGTATTGTGGAATTTCTATCTCTCTACTCTGAAAAGTGGCGACAGCAGGAAAATCCGATGCATTTCATTTTGCTTTTAAAACATCATAAGCTGTTTTAACAGCATGTATTGAAAACTAGCTGTAACTGACTAAAAACCCAGTTAGGTGTCAGTGCTGAACAATATATCACAGTATCAGCATATAGGTGAAATTTTGTATTAGAAGTATTTTGACCAATATACACTGCTCAAAAAATGTGCTGAATGTGCTGACAACAATATCACACAAAAATCATCAATGAAAGTCAAATTTATTAACCAATGGAGGCCTGGATTTGGAGTCACACACAAAATGAAAGTGGAAAAACACACTACAGGCTGATCCAACTTTGATGTAATGTCCTTAAAACAAGTCAAAATGAGGCTCAGTATTGTGTGTGGCCTCCACGTGCCTGTATGACCTCCCTACAACGCCTGGACATGCTCCTGATGAGGCGGCGGATGGTCTCCTGAGAGATCTCCTCCCAGACCTGGATTAAAGCATCTGCCAACTCCTGGACAGTCTGTGGTGCAACGTGACGTTGGTGGATGGAGCGAGACATGATGTCCTAGATGTGCTCAATCGGATTCAGGTCTGGGGAACGGATGGGCCAGTCCATAGCTTCAATGCTTTCATCTTGCAGGAACTGCTGACACACTTCAGCCACATGAAGCCTAGCATCGTCATGCATCAGAAGGAACCCAGGGCCCACTGCATCAGCATATAATTTCACAATGGGTCTGAGGATCTCATCCCGGTACTTAAGGCAGTAAGGGAACCTCTGGCTATCACATGGAAGGCTGTGCGGCCCTCCAAAGAAATGCCTCCCCACGCCATTACTGACCCACTGCCAAACCAGTCATGCTGGAGGATGTTGCAGGCAGCAGAACGTTCTCCACAGCGTCTCCAGACTGTCACGTCTGTCACATGTGCTCAGTGTGACCCTGCTCTCATCACAGGGCACCAACTGCAAATCTGCCAATCTTGGTGTTCTCTGGCAAATGCCAATCGCCCTGCACAGTGTTGGGCTGTAATCACAACCCCCATCTGTGGACGTCGGGCTCTCATACCATCCTCATGGAGTCGGTTTCTAACCGTTTGTGCAGACACATGCACATCTGTGGCCTGCTGGAGGTCATT
>JAOYMR010000001.1:53661-63777 GCA_025802075.1 Tenebrosternarchus preto | reverse complement strand
ATATATACACACACACACACACACACACACACACACACACACACACACACACACACACACACACACACACACACATCACCAGGAACAGGGCTCCTATCTTGAACAGGGTTACTCTTCATCTACACACACACACACACCCCAACACCCACGTAGAGGACTCCTATCTCGAACAGGGTTACTTTTCATGTAAACACACACACCTTCACCAAGAACAGGAATCCTATCTCAAACATGGTTATTCTTCACACACACACACACACACACACACACACACACTACCCAGAACACTCAACACAGATCAGAGAGGCAGACGCCAGAACAGTGCACAATTCCAAACTTGTGAATGAGTAAAATGAAATGAAAATGTGAATGAGTAAAAATGAAGGAGAAGCAACACCTCTACTGTCAGGTTCCACCTGCGTCTGCCACTGTCCACCCTCTCTATGAAGGGCTCCCATACTGCGTGAGTCTCATTAAAGTAGTTCACCTGAAAAACAGCAGATGTCAGTGTAAGGACATCATCAGTTCACATTACAGCTCTCTCACACACATGTACACGCACCTCCAGTGTCATATCTGCAGACAGGCTGGGGAGGGAGGACCAGTTCCTGGCCCTACCAGTGAAGGAGGACTCGGCCAGAAGCAGGGGTGTAGTGCGATGCCCCTGGCCTGATTCCAGAGTCACCTGCACCACCTTCACCTCCACCTGGAAGCTCTCGCCCTCCTGGCCACTGTCCGCCTCGCGCAAGCTCTCAGCTGCCTCTGCTGCGCTTTCCACTCCCAGGAACCAGTGGTGGCAAGAGTAAACGTTCCTCACAGCCCACAGGGTGCTCATATCCTCAGCCTTTGTGCTCCTCTGCTCCTGCTTGGGTTTGGGAGTCATGACTGCAGTGATGGTCAGCACTGTGTTGAGGATAATGGGAGAAATCTGAAAACATGCATGGAAAAGAGAGATGAGATGTGGAGGTGGGAAGAAGGATAGAAGAAGGGGAGGAGGGAGGAGATTAATGCAATTAAGGCAGTACTGGAAGCCAATTGCTGTAGAACCTCCAGACTTAAACAAATCCACAGTACTGCGCACTTTTATAATGACTTCCTCTACAGTCATGGTGCCAGTCACTGGACCGCTGGGTGACTTTCTGGCCTCCAACACAACAGAACATGGTTTCAGCACCTGAAATGTGTTGAAAAATGTAACATATTTAACGTCAATCATATCTAATATTTAACAGCTAAAATAAACATTTTGCTGTAGTGAAACGACAAAAAAATTAAACAAATTCACCTGGAAAAGTAGTACATTATCAATACTTGATCAAAGTGAGTGATGCATTATCCATACTCAAATCAATAGGTGAATATGAAGCAGGTAAACGTACAGTGGTGACTGCATCCTTATCCTTCCTGATAAAGGGGCAGGCGATAACCTTCAGGCCCCTGACGCTGGCCGTGACCTCAGCGTCCTGCTGCATGAGAAGACTGATGTCACTCTGGAAGGAGACAACTAGGGCTGGTGACTCCGCTTTCTCCAGCCTGGCCACAAACACCACCTCAGGGTCGACCACAACCGCTCGTACCACAGTCCTCTGAGACACAGCTAACACAACCACAGAAAAGAGCAATAACCGTTACATAAAGTACTAGACATCTGTCTCCTGCATCTCATTTATATTCAGATTTACACTATTCAACAGATTCCTTTTTTCAAACTTACAGAAGTAAATATTTACTAAGAGCACTTTCCTAGAGCATGTTTCAAAGTGCTTTACCAAATGTGTACCATTCTTCTTACAAAGAATGTACAATATAATCAAATACAATAAAATCCTGTTTTCAATAAGTGATACATGCAGACACAACACAAAATACATACAAATGTATATAACACACACATCATCAAATACACACAAATTAAGAACTATTAAAGCAAGAAAATAAAAATGTTTCTTTAAGCGAACAGAACAAAAATTCTTTACTGTCACCATCTGAATGTCTGATGAAGTTCTGGAGAAACAGATGACTTTACTGTCAAACTAAACCTACAACCAAGGGACCTGAGGTTCTAACTGCACCTACATGTTTCTAGTAAATAAACATTTGTAATAAAGTAGGTGATGAGTGTGCTGTAATGTTGGGTGGAGGAGTGTACTGTAATGGTGTGGGGAGGTGCATGTTGTAAGAGTGTGAGCTGTGTAATGCTACCTGCACTGGGCTCTGATTGGCCCTGTCTTTCTGCGAGCTGTTTGAGTGACAGGTGGCTGGGTTTGTCCAACACTGTGGCTGATGCCAGGGGTGGGCCCTGGGGCAGCGCCTGGATGAAGAAGTCGGCCACAGCCATGAGGAACTCCACACTGGCACAAAGGTAGAGCTTCTGGAGGACAGCCACAATCGAACACCCGCCCGCACTCTGTGAGTACGTCACATCTATCATGGCATCAGAACTCTCCTCATCACGCCTTCCCAGCATCCTAACAGCCAATCAGACACAGAGATATTCTATGCCTACTCTTATCATGAAATAGGAACGTGTAATTTAAATGGATAATCTCACAGTGTGTGTGTGCATACATGCATCACCTGGATGTGACTCTCTCAATGGTGCTTCTCCTGTCATCCAGGGTGCAGGTGGTGAGGATGGTGGAAACTTCCAGATTGCCATTATTAAACATTTTCCCAGTAGCTTTCATCTTACACAGCATAAACTCCCCCAGACATAAGTTCTCCTGATGGACACCAGCCTACAGCACAGAGAGATTCACTCACACCAGCCTCTAACACAGTCAGGGCTACATAGGGATTAGTGAAATTTACTCACACCGATATCACACAAAGATGCACATACAACATAAGTACATAACATTGTTACATTTCAAACACACACACATACACACACAAACACACACACACTCGCACACGCATGCACACACACCTGTGTAGGGTCATTGTTGTAAAGTACTAGACCCAGAGACTCAACACTGAAATTGAACTTCACACTCTCCACCAGCTCAGGTTCTTTGGTCTTGCTGCCTGGCTGCTTCTCCACACTGTGGTCAGAGTCTGAACACAGAACACACACAGAAGGCTCCAACCAGACCACGTCCTCCCAACAGCCAGAGAGTTGGGGAGGGGTGGTGTATGTGATACCCGTGAAAGTGGGGGATGGGTGGTGTATGTGATACCTGTGAGAGTGAGAGAGGGGTGGTGTATGTGACACCTGTGAGAGTGAGGGAGGGGTGGTGTATGTGACACCTGTGAGAGTGAGGGAGGGGTGGTGTATGTGACACCTGTTAGAGTGAGGGAGGGGTGGTGTATGTGATACCTGTGAAAGTGAGGGAGGGGTGGTGCATGTGATACCTGTGAAAGTGAGGGAGGGGTGGTGCATGTGATACCTGTGAGAGTGAGGGAGGGGTGGTGCATGTGACACCTGTGAAAGTGAGGGAGGGGTGGTGTATGTGACACCTGTGAGAGTGACGGAGGGGTGGTGTATGTGACACCTGTTAGAGTGAGGGAGGGGTGGTGTATGTGATACCCATGAATGTGGGGGTGGGGTGGTGTATGTGACACCTGTGAAAGTGAGGGAGGGGTGGTGCATGTGATACCCATGAATGTGGGGGTGGGGTGGTGGATGTGATACCCGTGAAAGTGAGGGAGGAGTGGTGCATGTGATACCCGTGAATGTGGGGGAGGGGTGGTGCATGTGATACCCGTGAATGTGGGGGAGGGGTGGTGTATGTGATACCTGTGAGAGCAGGAGCTCTGGCTGCCGCTGGAACCTGCTGCTCTACTGTTTCTGCACTGCGTTGGGGTGCAACACTGCTGGCCTCCCCAATGTTCTCCGTCAGGATCTTCAGCAGCACCGTCAGGTCCTCTTGACTTAGAGCAACCTGTAGCACATGCAAGTGGAGAGGTGAAGGACGCTGACTGAAGTCCTACAGTGTAAACCTACAGCTTGGGTTAAACAGGCTTGTTACTCATCTAATGATTATCATTGTAATAGTGAAACATGGCTGTTTATTTGGTTTAGAAACACTACTGTTGCCTAAAAAGGACATGAGGACTGGCCTTCATGGGTTTCAGATCTCCATCCAGTTCCATGGCAGCAGTGTTCTGATACCAACTTGCCGCCAGGTTTCGCTTAACAGACAGCACCATGTTGACAGGCAGCAGGACCTCTGAGTTTGGCAGGCCAGCATCCTCCACGCAGACTCTGAGAACCCATCAATATCATTAAACAAAAAACTGAGCTTATAGCGATAGAATGCAGAAAACTGAGAATTGAAAAAGTGTTCTCACCTGGAGAGCTTGAGCTGGGTTAACTCCAAGAACATGTTCTCTATGACAGCAGGGAGTGGACAGCCCTCAACTGGAAGCAGAGAGAAGCTGTTGCTCACGGTGATGAGACCCAGATCCACCACAAAAGCATTATGGGATGTGGAGGACTGAGGGATGATGATGAGTGGTGCTTTTAGTCTGATGTCCATGGAGAGTCTGAAACTCTTCTGAGCGAAGTCTCTCACACTGGAGGCGGCCTTCTCTGCTGCCTGCGCCGTGGCTGCGCTGAGTGCCTCCTTGGCTGTCTGAAAGTTGTTACTGAAATTCTGTTGAAGTCAAGGATAACTAAAGGGTTAGGGTTAGAGGTGGTATATAGAGCTGTATTTGTATCTGAAACATTAAAGGTTCTCATTCTTACAGCTGACCTCTAAACTCAACTCATTCTACACATTAAATACAACTCAATCCATGTCTAACTCAACTGACACACTGAACCAATATCAACCCACAAACTAAACCCAACTCAACCCACACACCCAACCTAACTAAAACCTAACTCAACTCTCATAAGTACAAATCAGTCTGATCTCCACATCTTTTACTGCAAATGGTTGGGCACGAGGGGGTCAGGCTCACACTCACCAGCAGTGACATGGCAAACTTGTGCAGGTACACCACCTGGATGCAGCCCACACAGAGCTTCACTCTACCGTCCACCTGCGAGGTGTCTGTGTAACCTGCACCTTCTGTGGCTTTGGGGGTTAAACTCAGACTGAAGCTGAAAACCTCATCACCCACAATAGAGACAGCCTAGAGAGAACACACACACACACACACACACACACACACACACGCGCACGCACACACGCGCACGCGCACACGCAAAATACACACATGCTCACATTAAAAAGTCACTAAAGAAGCAATACTTTTCAGGCAGCTTCGGGGTCATCTTCTGATGTGTATTTGTGCAAAGATATCAGGCTGTGACCCTCTGACTTGCCTTCTTGTGAATGGTTTTTGGATCTATGTCAATAATGATGAAGTCACCCAGCCTGGCGGACATGTGTGTGTGAGTCCCTTGGAGCAGTACCGATCCATGCAGACCTGCACACACAGTGTTACGGTTACCCACACACACAGACCTGCACACACAGTGTTACGGTTACCCACACACACAGGCCTGCACACACAGTGTTACAGTTACCCACACACACAGGCCTGCACACACAGTGTTACGGTTACCCATACACACAGGCCTGCACACACAGTGTTACGGTTACCCACACACACAGACCTGCACACACCCCTTTCACGCGACCACCGACACTGCACCTAAATATTGACTAGTGTCACAGCCATCACATTAACAGCAAACCTTGTCCAATACTGGCATTTGAATTCACATTTAGACAAATGGGCAACAAGTCTGCTAATCGTGGTATACTGTACTGTACTTCCCCAAGTCTGCTTATCGCGTTGTACTGTACTTTCACAAAGCTTGAGGGGAAGAGGACTGAAAGCATGAGTCTTACCCTGAATCCTGAGGTCAGCCATGTTGCAGCGCTGGTCACACAGCAGCACACTGAAGGCTCCCAGCTGCATGTTCACCTTCAAGTCAATGATGTCACCAGCAGAGGGCGAGCTGGCGACCGCTGGGGCAGAAACACACAAGCACCTTTGGATAGTGTGAAAATGTGATCCTGAGATCTTCTGTGTGTGTGTATGTGTCTGTGTACAAAAACAGATTAAATATGGATTAAATGTGTGTGTACAGGTGTGTGTGTGTGTGTGTGCGCACGCGCGATTACACTCGTACTGGACTTGGCTGAGGTAGTTCTCACATCTTCATGCCTCTTGCTGTCGTTCTCTAGTGCTGGCAGGCGTTTGGAAGACAGGGCAGCAGAAAAGAAGTCCATGGTTGAGAGGAGCATCTCAGTGTGTAGCATCAGGTCTAGGGATGAGAATGTAACCTACATACACCCACCCGTGAACACACATCGCCACACAGACACACAGACACACAGACACACACACACACACACACACACACACACACACACACACAGCCATCAACATAATGAACAACTAATTAACACATCCATTATTAACGCTATGTTATGTAATTAACAACTAATTAACACTTACATCCATTGTTTGTTCTGTATTCTTGAAAACAGCAGCAAAATTAGGTCCATTTCGATCAGCCTGTTCGATAAACCATAGTAAAATTACATATCTAGAAGTGGTGTATAGTGTTGAAACAGACACCTTTCATTACAATAATGAGATATTTCACTTTGAATTAAAGCGTCAGCAAAATGCCACAATTGCACAGTTAATTTTGAATGCACAACAAAAACAATCCTGTAAAAACAATGACAAATAATAAATGGTTTTGCTGGATATACCTTACTACACTCAGGAACATGGTATATTAACATTCAAAAAGGCTCCTACTTTTTTGACATTTACTTCTCTGTTGGTACACTGCTGCCTCCAGGAGCACCTACCCTGACATACTGCTGCCTCCACGAAGACCTACCTAAAGACCTACCCTGACATACTGCTGCCTCCACGAAGTCCTACCCTGACATATTGCTGCCTCCAGGAATACCTACTCTGACATACTGCACTTTAAGCAGCTCTGTGCCACTGGCGGCTGAGGAGCTGAGGACACAGAGAGGTTCACCACACGAATCTGTGACAACAGGAAGAAAAAAAAAAAAGGATTAGTTTCATCACTGTCACATGATTACATTGTGTCATTTGAAACTAACCCTGATCCATTAGGAAGTGAGATTTATAAATATATCTGGAATGAACAAAAACATATTACCTGAAATAATAAATGTACATATACAGACTATAAATGTACATATACAGACCACTGTGCAAATGTCTTAGGCTACCATTAGATTTGTTGTTTTAGCAACAATTGAATGATTCAGTGTTTCAATGTTTTAACGATTTAATGTTAATAACTATATATATATAAATAAGTTTCAGGCTCTTCGTTAGAATACAACCAGAAAATATATGAAATTTGTATGCAGTATTAAAGACGGAAAAAAGAAAACATCCTGTAAACTACAGTGGCAAGTATTTAGTGCGTCTCCCCTTAGCTCCCGTATAGGAGGTTGGGAGTTCAAATCCCAGCATCTCCAGTATTGTCCCTTAATGTTAACTGCCTACATCATTAACAATGAGAGATGAAAACAACGCTTGAACGTCACCTGGACCAACAAGGTCCATGTCAGATGCAGTGGAACCAAGGCAATCAGGTGAAAATCAGAAGAAAAGTGAACAAATACGAGACATGTGTGGACAAGAGCAGAGAATAAAGGCCCCAGAACTAGCTGCAGGATCCCAGTCAGTCTGGTTACAATTAAGTTCATTCAACTGAGACTGTAGCAGTGACAGAGAAGCTTCACGCTGCCACAGCTGCCAAGCTGTCGTCTGGCCTGATTCTACAGGACCTTTCAGCTGCTTTCGACACAGTAAACCACAACATCCTCCTCTCCGTTCTATGTAGCCTTGGCGTGACTGGCTCTGCGTGGAAATGGTTCCAGTCCTACCTCAGACGACAGTAACATACGAAAGATTCTGCCTTTCCTTTCACAGGAGGCCACCCAGGTTCTTGTGCAGACTCTCAGTCACCTCTATGCTCAACTACTGCAACTCGTTACTTGCTGGTCTTCCTCTACGGGCCTTCAGGCCGTTACAACTGATCCAGAATGCAGCAGCACAACTAGTCTATAAGCCAGGTTCACACATCACTCCATTGCCGTGTTCTCTTCACTGGCTTCCTTTAGTTGCCTGCATCAAATTTAAAACACTGATGCTTGCTAACAAAGCCAAAAAAGGACCAGCTCCCTCTAACATGATGAGAATAGTCAAAGCTCAATTCTTTGTTAGGGGTTTGTCCAGGACATTTTGTGTGCTACTTTTTGAGTTATAATAACTGCTAACTTTTACCACAGATACCACACGTCATGCTGTAACATTCCTTATTATTGTTAACCCTACCAACCTGTAAACTCCAGGCACTTCATGGAGATTGCCTTGATGTAGGTGGTGGCCAGCATGTCGTATTCGTGGACTCTGGTGTCAATTCCAAGCTGAGCTGCATGCACCACCAGAAATGGATCCTCATGCCCATTCTTTGGCTTCTTCAGCATCACCACGACCTGCACAGGGGCAGAAGCAGTCCTTACGTATCCAAACACCTAACTACATACATAAACATGATGCTGGGAACACCTAAACACCTAACACCTAAACACCTAACTACATACATAAACATGATGCATGATGCTACACCTACATAACTGAAAAACCTTTTAGTAACAATTCATTAAATAGATGACCAAACATAGATGCAATCAGATCTTTTGCTGTACCTCCATGATTTCAAAGTTAAGTAGAACATTGACAATGTTCTCATTGAAGTTTTCATTGGTAAGTGTTGGGTGAATTCCTGTCTCCACAGGAAGTGTCTCTTTGAGGTCTTCATTTGTTTCAGGTTTATCTGTATGAACACACAGGAGAGTAGGAGGAGAGCAGTGTACATACATGTGTGTGTACCGTGTATATAGTGTGTAGGAGGAGAGCAGTGCATGTTTATATTTTATATATAAAATGTATGTATATATATTATATATTTTATACACACACACACACACACATACACACACAGGAGATTAGAGAACAATGTATGAACACTTGATTTTTCTGAAATAATGTAATTTCAACATTTGAAGGATTTTTGCAAGGGGTACACCATGCCACTAGAACTATCCTGTCCTCTCTTGCATTTGTCTTTCATGGGTGACCAGCCTTCTTGGGGGACTTGGTGGAATGAATGTGTGATGTAAAGATGCAATAATTCTAGAAATCACAGACCAGCTTCTCTTGCTATGGCTGATAGTTTCACTCCTTTGGCCTTCATCTGGACAACCTGCTGCTGGAGGGTTTCAGTCACTTTGGAACGACTCACCATTTTTGCAAAGTCAGTGAAAACTGGAAAGTTTGGCTGCCAGTTAAATAGGGTTTGTCAGATGATTAAGGATATTAGCACCAGGTGCCACATAACTTAATAATCTGAAAATGTTCTCTAATTTTGATCAGTGTTTTTTTTTTCAATTATATCATTTCAGTTTTTTAGAATATATACAATTTATGGAATAAGCTTAAAATACTGCTTTTCACTCCTGTTATGATAATTTCACATAAAACTACACAAAATGACCTTGACATTTTCGAAATTATGTTTTTCTCTAATTTTGATCTCCAGTGTATATATATATGTGTGTACAGTGTATATGGGGTTATTATATATTATACACACATTATATATTATACACACACACACACATTATACACACATACATACACACATATACATGCGCGCGCGCACACCCACACCCACACACAGGTGCTGTCATAAAATTAGAATATCATGAAAAAGTTGATTTATTTAAGTAATTCCGTTCAAAAAGTGAAACTTGTACATTATATTCATTCATTACACACAGACTGATATATTTCAAATGTTTATTTCTGTTAATTTTGATGATTATAACTGACAAAACATCACTGCTCTAGAGGGGATCTGCATGGAGGAATGGGCCAACATACCAGCAACACTGTGTGCCAACCTTGTGAAGACTTACAGAAAACGTTTGACCACTGTCATTGCCAACAAAGGATATAACAAAGTATTGAGATGAACTTTTGTTCTTCAAAAATCAGACAGACAATGTGATTTTCTGAATTTTTTTTTCTCATTTTGTCTCTCATAGTTGAGGTCTACCTATGATGTCAATTACAGGCCTCTCTCAT
>JAOYMR010000001.1:36067-51039 GCA_025802075.1 Tenebrosternarchus preto | reverse complement strand
GTTACACTCTGGGTGGTCCTTTATACATGATTAATAAAGAGGAATGTTACACTCTGGGTGGTCCTTTATACATGATTCATAAAGAGGAATGTTACACTCTGGGTGGTCCTTTATACATGATTAATAAAGAGGAATGTTACACTCTGGGTGGTCCTTTATACATGATTAATAAAGAGGAATGTTACATTCTGAGTGGTCCTTTATACATGTTTAATAAAGAGGAATGTTAGTCAAAGATCTGGAGGACTTGGAAAGAATGTATTACTCTTAGTAACACTGAGTGCTCCTTTATAGATGATTAATAGATGATCTAAACAGTGTATCTATAACATTGTTATAAATGAATCAGAGGAGAGTTAATACAATCTCAGTCAAATTTACTCAAGTATAATAGTTTTGAAGGTCAGATACCAGCAATCAGACCTCAAACCAACTCAATCCAAAACAGAACCCTGACCCTAACACTGACCCTAAAATCCTTTATTGATCCCCATGGGGAAAATTAGGTGATACATTAGATGGAGTACAGAATAATACAGATAAGGGCTGAAAAAATAAAGAGTAGAATAAAATTACAACAGAAATAAAAATAAAAACTATGGGAACAAATAGTTGAACCTTGACACAAGGCTGAGAAATGTGTCCTTCTTTTAACTAGATTCTGAGGATACACCAACAAACCCATTGCAGCATTTGCTTTCCTACAAGCCTTTGCGTTGCATTTGAAGCTGTTATCACAACAATGGAACAGAGCCAGGAAGCTGGTGCACCAGGAGTTTGTTTTAAACGTATGTCTCCAGTATTCGTTATAAACATGCATGTCTCCAGCGTTTGTTATAAACATTATTTCCAGTGAATGTCATAAATTACCAGTAAATGAGGATAAGTAAACTGTCATTAGATATAAAATCATGAATGAGCACCCAAAAATCGTTAGCATAGCACAGCCTCATTAGCCAAGCTTATTACTTTTATGTACCTTTAATTAGCTGTGAAATGTTACGTTTGTTATTAACTACATTTATAACCTATTTGTTACACAGCTATGATTGTTCCACTATCTGTTGCTCTTTCTCTTCAACTTACAATTTTTCACCCCTTGGTACACTATATTGCCAAAAGTATTCGCTCACCCTTCCAAATGACTGTACACAAGTCAAGGAAGGTGAGCATATACTTTTGGCAATATAGTGTATATCAGGATATAAATATACCAGTAAATAAATATATCAGGATATAAATATTCCCCTCTCACCCTCCCAGCTAATCTTTCTCCTTCAAGCTCAGGTCATGTACCAGAGGCCTGGGAGCTTGAGGGTCCTGCATAGTATCTTAGCTGTTCCCTAGACTGCACAATAGTAAAAAAAAGCAAAAGAAACCAAACAAGAACAGGAGAGTTGCTGGAGTTGTGCTGCCGACTTCTCCAGTGCTGGAAGAATAATGCTGAGCCTACCTGACCCTACCCTAGCCCTGACCCTAGCCTAACCCTGACCGGAGCCCTGACCAAAATACAGGTAAAAGGCTGTTACAGAAATGTTGTCAAAAGCATGTCTAACACCTTGTTGAGTATGCTAAGACAGTGTGTATTATACCCATAATATATTTAGTCTTCTCAGCATAGCAACTGTGTATACAAACTTCGACAATCCAAATAAAGTGAAAAAACAACTGAATTCATCAGATTATTGTCACGCTGTGAGTGCCGGAGAGCTGAAACAGACGAAGCCCGACTCCAACGTGCGTTAGTTTAATGAACCATTTATTTTTGGTTTTGTTTTAAAACGGACAAACGAAGGACAACGCTTACCAATGATGAACCAAGTATCACGACAACCATAGACCAACAAAGACCCAGTGACATGCACACGCTTATATACACTCACCCTAACGAGACACAGGGGATACGAGTAACACTGACGAACATTCACGAATAACACCGACAAGCATTCACGAAACCAACAACACACAGACATACCCTCATTCAGACGACACAGACACACTCCCCCATACGGACACGCCCACACAGAAACGAGACAGGGGAGGCGGCCAAGGCGGCCACCGTGACAATTATAAACTAATCCCTTTTACTCAGTTAATTAAAAGTCTCTTGATTAATCCACTGAATGTATTCAGATGGTTCACTGCTGCTACATCACTGGTATGTTTCTGAGAGTCCATGGATTGTTTATTTAATCTAGAAAGAACAACTAAAAAAAATATTCATTTAATTTTTAATCATTATAAGCCTCATGTCATTCACTAAAACTGTATTTTACACTTCTTCACTTCCTCAGTCTCAGATCCGTGTTTCTTTTAAGGGAAATTCTCCAAAAGGTTGATTTGAACTTAAACTGCAATGGGTGAAGAACTGTTCAGTGGTAAGATGTTATTCTTCATATGAACACGGCTACTGCTGAGAGTTGCAGCCAAACAAAAATGAAAGATATGAGAAATTTAATGGTGTGTGTGTGTGTGTGTGTGTGTGTGTTTGAAATGCAATGTATGTTTGAAATGCACTCTCACCAGTAGAGACATGATGAACTTGTGCAGGTAGGTGATCTGAATGCAGCCCAGCCTCAGTGTGACTTTACTGTCCACTTTTGTTGTATCGCAGTAACCTTCACCCTCCGTAGCTCCAGGGTACAAACTCAACTTAAAGCTGAACACCTCTTCTCCCACAATAGATACTGCCTGTTAGTGACCGTGTACACACACACACGCACACACGCACGCGTATGCACACGCGCACACACGTGCACACGCACACACACACACACATTTTTACTTCAGATAAAAATAAATCAAAGCTAAGAAATGCATCAGACTTTTTAAAGCAAGTATTATGCCTTTATGTCCTTAAATGCTGAAAGACCATGAGAGCACAGGCTTAGAAGCGATGAACCACTACTACTGCCGTTATTGTTCCAACTAGTGGAAACAAACTAGTTGTATCTTTATATGACCCTGCTGCCCCCATCTGGATGCTGTTAGCAATGATTCATCACTTTCCAGGCGAGCACATGGACTCCAGTATGTAGATGAGCAGAAGAAAGCAGATGCATGAACACAGATAGCTAGCACTAGCACAGCCGCATGACTAGCTAACAAGCTAATAAATAATATGTTTCTGCTTCTTTTACCCCAGGGAGGTTCTATTGTGCTTTTTCATTCATTTAGATTTTTAGAGGCACGTACTTTAGAAAAAAACAAGCATCATGTTCACTGTAAAACATCCAGAAAAAAAACCTTAGCTAAGATGCATAAGATCATGACATGACACCTTTTTGTGTATGGTTTGTGGGTCCACATCCAGCACCACGATGTCTCGCAGACGAGCAAACACCTCCATCCCACCAGCCTGCACCACCACGGACGCGTCGATCCCTGACAAAAGACAACTAGGTTTCAACTACGGACACATTCAAGCAGTTAGTAACAGGTTTGGCGCCATTAATCCTATGCAATTACTGTGTGAATATTTGATTCACATTGACATATTTTTATAGTGGCTGTATTTAATGTTGGAGGATGGATTTTGTTCATTTTAGAGCTAAACGCTCTGAACAGAACAGTACCTTGGATGCGGATGTCTGCGATGCTGCTCCTGTCATCACAGACGACCAGGCCAAAGGAGCCCAACATGGCAAACAGCTTCATGCTCACCACTGCTGAGCCTCTGGAGCCCTGACGCACTAGGAGACAACGGCAAGGGCCCAGTTACTGAGAATGGGCTCACTGCACATTACAGAAATTATTTAGTCTGTAACATGACTCTTTATAAGCAAAAACTATTTTTCAAAGACGTGTTGCATGTCTTATCAAGATCAGTGCAAAACAAGTGTTTGCAAAAGTATTAATTAACTACAAAAAAAATACAAAATAGAGAAAAATACAACAAGCATTTCTGAAAGATCCTGATATCACCATCTATTTAACACTGGCAATATAAAATTCTAAATATATTTGTATAGTGCGTGTGTGCCTGTACCTGTCTTTTCAGCAGTTGTCCTGTTAACATGCCTTTGGGTGTCTCGCTCCAAAGAGCCAGTGAAGTGTGGGGGAACGGCCATGTTCAGATAGTTAATGGTGGACAGCAGAGCTCTGGTGTGTAGCAGGAAGTCTAGGGAGGAAAATTCTACCTGCACACACAAGTGTGAAGAACAATGTGAGATTCTATCTGCACACGCAGGTGTGAGGACAATTCTACCCGCACACACACAGCACACACATATGAGAGCATGAGAAATTTGGTCAGTATGCCAAAATTAAGTTCCTGAAAGCACCAATTGTATTATTTCAATAGTTAACTGTGTTGATTAAGATGTGTTATTTTACCTTCAGTGTTTGCTCTGTGTTGTCAAACAGGCTCTGGAAACTGGGTCCACTCACATCAGCCTGCATTCGAAAGAGAGTCAGTAAATCTCTCTCTCTCACTCACTCACTCACACACACACACACACACACAGTGTTTCCAGCTGTGCAGCTGAGTGCTTACTTTGATATACTCCACTTTCAGCAGATCAGATCCATGTTTGTCTGATGAACTAATTAGATGAAGTGGCTGATCTGAAAAATCACTCACACACACACACACACACACACACACACACACACACGAAACAGAATGCAGCTAAATTTTGAAGCAAAATCATAAATACATTCAGACCAATATGCTGAATTTTGTAACACAAATACATGTGTGTCTGCACCTCTCGTCTCACAATAATCCAGGTTTATCTTGCGCAAGTATGAGGTCACAGTGAGGTCATAGGTCCTCATTTTCCCTTCTGCGCCCAAATGGGACACATTCAGAGCCAGTACTGTGTCCTCCACCGCAGCCTGACGGGTGAGCTCTAGAAGGACCTACACGCACACACACACACACGCACGCGCACACACACGAACACACCATCAATGCTGTACACAGCTAGACACCAGTATAAATATCAGTTCACAAAGACACAACTAGGAATCTCACACAAAAACCGTCATCCTGACTGATATACCATATCATATAGAGCTCAGTATGACTCAGTTTGTTCTTTAAAGTAAAGGAGGAATCATCTTTACCGTTTTGATTTCAAATTTGAACTGAACAACCGTGAGCTCCTCCTCCACGACTGATATCTGAGCGTCTTCCTCTGGAGATTTTACCCTAGTGTCCTCTTCAGAGTCTAAATATACACAAACACACGAGATTTTACCCTAGTGTCCTCTTCACAGTCTAAATACACACACACACACACACACACACACACACAAACCTGACTCCATGGAATACGGCAGGGCTGATGGATCTAAACTCAGAACCCTAGGCCTGGCATCTGCCAACGGCATCACTCTGACCTACACACACACACACACACACACACTAAATTTAAAACTACATGGTTTAATATTGATTATAAAAATTGAATATTAAAACCGTGTGCATTTGTGTATGCTTCTGTGCGTCAGTGTCTGTGTGGGCGCACTTCTGTGGGTGTGTGTCTGTGGGTGTGCACGCGCATCTGTGGGTGTGGGATTGTGTGTCCTCTGACCTTTTGGGAGGGGGAGTAGGGTGGAGTAGATGCAGTGTGGGGGAGGGGAATACTGTCCACCAATCCTAGCACCCCATGGATCTTCTGATCAGAAATCTTCACATGCAGTAAAGGCAGCTCTCCAGAGACCTTAAACCTGTAGAATCACACACAGACACGCGTGTACACGCATGTGTGTGTGTGTGTGTGTGTGTGTGTACACGCGCGTGTATTCGCGCGTGTGTGTGTGTGTGTGTGTCTGAGAGGAGTGACCTGGCCATGCGCGAGTCCTTCTCCACCATGCACTTGGCGAGATGCAGTGTGAAATCCAGGGGTTGGAGGATGTGCTGCACCGAAGAACCCTGCATACGAGCACTCTTCCATGTTTCACCTGGGGTTGAACACACACACACACACACACACACACACACACACACACACACACACACAGTCAGAGCGGACTCTGCCCCCAAAAGAGCCCCAAATTTACCAAAGTAACCACAGCAGACCGTGTGTGTGTAACCACAGCAGACAGCGTATGTGTAACCACAGTGAGGTGAAAAATCAGTGATCTAACCCATAAATCAACAAACAACAATAAATCCACATACATTCACAAACATTCGCATTGGAAGACATAAAAGCACAACATAATGATCATGTGTTCAAACTGATCTGTGCTCTGTGTAAGACACAGTCTGTGATGCATCTTTCCACTGTCAGGCATGTTCTCCCCATCTACTACAAACTGCTCTACACTGGGTTTGAGAAGATAATCTGAACATGAGCTCACACGTACTGTTGATTAAAAACATACATCTGCAAAACATTTTCCTAAAGTCTGAAACAAAACATTATGTAGAGAATACAAGAAACAGGGTAAGGCAGCCATACATAGCGGAGCATAATGTGAATGGAAATTAACAGCACCACCTACAGGACAAACTCAACATAGCCAGCATAAAGTTCACTGTTGAATCCAGCAGGCGTTTGACTACATATCCAATACCCACCCTAGCAGGTGTTTACCTGATTTGCTATAGAGCACTTGAACACTGCGAAGCTCCAGTGAGAACTTCTCATACGCTCTGTCCATAATCTCCTCAAGAGAGGAGAAACTAGCAGAGACCTGCTGATGGGGTGCTTGGTCCATGCTATTCAGCTAGAACAAACAAACACAAACAACAGCTAGAACAAACAAATAACGAAATACACACATTCACAAACACACACACACACACACACACACTAGAGAAAACAGAAACACCATGTGCGTTTCACACTCACTTGTAGCCTGCCAAAGTCTATGATCATGACATCTGACTGGCTGTGGTAGAAACCTGCCTGTGGCACTAGCAGGTAGGACGGCTTCAGGTCAACCCTCAGGTCCAGAACCTTACGGGTCTCAATAATGTGAGACAGACCTGCAGTGACAAAATCAAAGTCACATCATATCAGTTTACATCAATATTTACTAAACTGTGATTACTGTATGAGGTGAATCTCTGCAGATGGAGTGTGGAAAGAGGGGAGTGTGTGTGTGTGGGGGGGGGTGAGTGTGGAGAGAGGGGCGTGTGTGTTTTGGGCGTGTGTTGGGAAAGGGGCATGTGTGTGTAGGGTGTGTGTGTGTGTGTGTGTGTGTGTGTGTGCACGCGCACATGTGTGTTTGGGGCGTTTACCAGTGGCTGTCTTCTCCTTTATCTCCTCCAGTTTGCTGAGCGTGGCAGAGGTGAGAATTTCCAGGTTCACTCCCTTCCCTGTGTTAAAGAACCCTGACAGGCTGTTCACCGTCAGCTACCAACAAATCAACATCAGTATTTCAGTAATACTTTAACTTATTTAACATCTACTTGTACAGTATTAAAGTTTAATAGTGTGTGTGTGTGTGTGTGTGTGTGTGCGCTCACAGCATCATATATCATTTCCACAGGCTGGGAGTGGATGTGGAGGAGCTGGTCTGCCGAGCTGTCCTGCGGGTGGAGCTCGAACAGCACGCTGAGCAAGGAGGAGCGCGAGTCCCTGACAGAGGCAATGAGTGAAGGCACCACCCCCTGCTGCTGCAGGCCTGTCACGAACCAGTGCTCCAGACTGGCCTCCACCCTGGCACACACACACACACACACACACACACACACACACACACATACACACACAAGTGACTCCAAACAGCAGAGACACTTGCTGTCTTCAAATGCCAACTGAAGACCCACCTCTTTCGCAAGCACTTGACATAGAATATATCCATCAGTTTTTAGTTACTGTTTTGTTGACTTCATTTCCCAGTTATGTAACTTAGTTGTATATTCAGGCTACAGGAGTTAGCTGCAAGTTAGCTGTATATTATGGTCATAGGAAAGGCTTGCGCATCATAAGACTATCTTCTGGTAGTATTTCAGCTTAGAGTACATGAATTCGGGTCTATCTGAGCTACTCTAGATATTCCAAGTATCCCTAAGCACTTTTGTGAGTTGCTCTGGATAAGAGCGTCTGCCAAATGCCATAAATGCAAATATATGTATGTATACGTGTGTGTATGTAAATGTGTGTGAGAATGTGTGTGTAATATATATATATATATATATTACACACACATTCTCACACACACACACACACGTGTGTGTGTATATGTGTGTGTGTGTGTGTGCGTGTATGTGTGTATGTATGTATGTATATATGTGTATGTGTGTGTATGTGTACTTTATAGCCTGTGCTCCTGGTCTTTGGGAAATGGTGGTGCTCAGGTCGATCATCTGCACTTTCAGGATCTCTGGAACACCAACATCCTCACGCACTGTTACTGATGTGTGCAGCAGCTTAAAGTTGAGGATCACTGCTACATACTGTACACACACACACACACACACACACACACACACACACACACACACACACACACACACACACACACGGAAAGAATTCAATATGTCAGTGCATCTACCATTTTGTGGAATAAATGTTCAAGGTAAAAAACATTTCAATTAACACAAATGCAAAATTAAATAAAATAAAATGTAAAAAAAAGTGTGATATGTCATCATGCTCAGTTAGCAGAATTCTCAAAATGAATCTTTCCAGGTTTCTGGTGTGTGTGTGTGATACGAACATTTTTGGGTAATGCCAGGTTGTGGGAGCTGTCACTGTACCCGATGGCCGTGTATAACTTCGCTTTCTCTTCAGCAGTCATGATCGCATCTATACCTTAACACGCACACACACACGCACAGAATAGGAATATTTGCATTCATTTGCATTTGAGATTTTCATGCTCAGATAAAAACAAAAGACGTTCTGTAGTAACGTCCTTCTTGCAGATGCAGAGCAGAATTCCATTCACTCTCCTGCTCTGACTCACTCTCCTGCTCTGACTCCTCCTGTTCCTGGTCTTTCTTCTTCCCTTCCTTCCTGCTGAAGAGTCCACTCAAAAATCCTCCTCCTTGTTTCTGTGCTGCTACTTTCTTAGCAATGAGTTTCTGCCCTGAACGAACCACCTGAGAATGAAGAACACAGTGAAGAACATGTAGTGAAGAACACAGGGACAGAGCAGGTTCAGCTGGACCATCACTTGATGTTCCTCATACCTCCATCTGCGCTTGCTGTCTAGCCAGTGTGATGTTAAACACATCCAGCACCTTCTCCAGTTCCTAATAGATAATAACATGTCAGAGACCTGCACTGCACATTAATACATCCTTCTGCATAATGTCTTCGGTGCAGGTCTGTCTGTGTACCAGGATCTGTTTTTCCGTGTCCTCTCTGATTTTGCCCTGAGTCAGTTTGGCTCTGTGTGCAGTTCTGTAGGCCTTCAACATCTGCCTGTGCTTCCTGATGTTTATCCAGCTCCACATTTGGTTGTAGCGTTTGATATGCACTTCCAACACACTGTTGATGGCGTACATCCACCTGTCAAGAAATGACAGGAATCTGCTCATCAGAGCTCACTGCACATACATGTATCCCATAAAACAACAATAATATGATCAATTTGACCAATCACAGCAGACAATACAAAAGGGAAACCAAGGAAACCTCACCACTGCTTGGGATGTCTGTGTACAGGAACATGAGGTCTGAACTTCCTGTAGGGACCATTTTTCACCATACAGTCTATGGACTCCAACAAATCAACCATAGACAGGAACTAAAAGAAAAAAACCATAGGCAGGAACTAAGAGAAAAAAGGCATTACATTGTTGTCATTATTTGCACACATCTGCTGAAAGACTCAGCAGACACTCTGAGTGGATGGCATGGAAGAGTGCTGGAGTGAGTGTGGAAAAATGTGCTGGAGTGAGCATGGAAGAGTGTGCTGGAATGAGCATGGAGTGAGTATGGAGTGAGTGTGAGCATGGAAGAGTGTGCTAGAGTGAGCATGTGGCTGGCTGTGGACCTGGGGTCTGGTCATCTCTATGGCAATGTTCTGCACTTCCAGCTGAAAGCTTGCTTTGGGTGACCTCAACTCAACCTCTGCATTTGGATTGATGCACATCTTGGCACAGGCAAAGATGGGTTTGAAAACTATAAAGAGAAAAAAGATTGGAAATAATATTATGTACTGTACTATATACAGCACAATATGCACTGCTATACACAGTACTATATACCGGTACACAGTTCTATATACACAAAGTACTCCATTTCATTTTCAGTTCATACATACTGTACTGATAGCCTTCCAACTCCCCAGCTTTGGTGCTGATTCCTGCTTTTAGCTTATCCTGCAAATCAATAAAAATAATTAATAAATTACAGATGATTGTAATTATCAAGTTCATTCAATTATCTAATTATCAAGTTCGTGTAAAAGGTTTTCTTGATTGTATGTAAAGGCTGCATGAGGTTTTTTTCATTGTGGTCACAGCAACAGGAAAAAGCAGGTTCCTTCCTACACAACTGTCAGATGAAGACTTGCTTCAGACTTAGTTTTGACATGAACTCTCTCATTTTGTATCACTTTGACATGAACTCTCTCATTTTGTATCATTTTGACATGAACTCTCTTTGGCTACAAATGCTCCAGCAACACCAGTAAGCGCAGAGCAAGCAAAAATGGAAAGAGAAATATTACCACTATCTCATCCCAGGAATGACGGTAGAACATCGGGCTGGAAACATTCCAGTAGGCACAAAGACACTCCAAACAACCGAGCTGAGAAAACACACACACACACACACACACACACACACAGAGAGAGAGAAAAGGATGAATTACATTCATCATAATTAAGAAACTCTCCACCTTCCACGAAATACATCGTCATTAAAAATAATGGATGAACAGCAACAATTAGTTTAATGGTAAGATCACACTAATTGATAAATAAATTATTCTTGATCATATAAGTATTTTCTCTCAGCTTCTCGCTTTAATCAGTAACTGACAAGATCATTATTCTCTTTTACCTTGTAGATAATCTTGGCTGCTTCATTTAGAACCGAAGTTCTCCAGGTCTCGTCGGTTGTCTAAATACAGCATCGTAGTACAGAATATGTAGTAATTAACATACTTTTATGATGTCAGGTCATAATACCACGTATAGTGTGGGTATATATGCAATATTACCTGCAGGCTGAGTTCTGATAAAGTCACACCTATAGAGAGAGGTCTCTCTGGATCCGATACCTGGTGTTCACAGAGGCAGTACACGTTAGACACCGTTAACAAATATTAACACTGTGCCTGTAGTAACACCAACCTTTCCTCATTCCTCAGACACACACACACACACACACACACTCCCACGGACACACTCCCAGTACTCACATCATCCTCATATCTGAGATGGATGCTGGTGATCTTGACCTGAAGGTTTTTGATCACTTGTGTTGCCAGTTTCTCAGCAAATGTGTCTTTCTTTTCTTCCTGAGGTTTTTCTACAACGAACATTTACTCAGTTAACAAAATCTGTTACAGAAACCAACCTCCAGTAAGGGTACTGCAGACTTACAATAAAAGCACTGCACATCAAGCCAGAGAGAATACGAGAAATGACGGCGGATTTTCTGTGCTAGAGGAGGGGACACACCAGCAGAAAATCCCAGGCACCCACCTGATTGGTTTTCATGCTTTTTAGATCTCCCAAAGAGTTTATTATGTTTTTTATGCTTTTTATGTCCTTTATCTTATAATAGTGCAGCATAGGGAGAGAAAGAAGAGTCAGTGGAGTAAAAGGCAGCAAGAAGCAGACACCCACCGGCACCCACGGATAAATGCGGACAGCCTCCCCCACAATACGTGTTAGCAGAAATGCACCGGCAAAATATATAAAGTGTGCAATTGCGCATGCACAAATGCATATGTACACACACACACACACACACATATATATATATATACACGCAAGAAACAAAAATGTGTAAAACAAGGAAAAAGAAAGATTTATTTTAAATAATGTAAAATGCAGTTTTTTGTGATCATGTCTGTTCACACTACTTTAGTCTCGGGGTCATGCGACTGTTTAAAGTGCAGCTTTACGTACCCCGTGTGGGTTCCTTATACACATAACTCTCCAGATTAAACACAAACTCGCCCGCCTGAGAGTCTGAAGCCATCCACACGCAGCACAAGGCAAATACACACAGAGCAGTTAGCAGAACAGAGTAGGGTGTGTGGGTGGGTGGGTGGGTGTTTGTGCGGGTAGATGCATAGCTGTGTTCGTGGGTGGATGTGTGAGTGCATGTGTATGTGGGCGGAAGTGTGAGTGCATGTGTGCGTGGGTGGATGCGTGAGTGCATGTGGGCGCGGGCGGATGTGTGAGTGCATGTGTGCATGGGTGGATGAAGAGAAGATTAACTGGACTTCAGAGGCACTAAAAGGGTTATTATGTAAAGCCAAGATAGTACGGTACCCTCTATATCGCATAGCTATGGATTAAAAAGGGTGGTTGAGGCAACATAACTCGATCTTATTTGTATTTGTTCTGGGTAGCATCCCTGAGAGGCGGAGCAAACACCAGAGGTGGAGCTTACACCAGAAGCAGAGTGTACCTCAGAGGCGGAGCTTACCTCTACGTGCAGCCAGCTGCAGAGCCTCCTCAATGCGCTGCAGCTCCTTTTGTTTGGCCTCCTGCAGGTATCTCTCCTCTTTTGCTGCATCAAACTTGATAGCTACACACACACACACACACACACACATCACTGCATAACACAATTGCACAATAAACCCAACACACATCAACAGCCAGTACCCAGTCCTGAAAAAAGATGTATGCCCTGAATCTGAAAAATAGAGGATTTATTAGGTTTGTTTTTTTTCTATTTGACCGTTTGATTACACAACAAGGGAGAGAGAGCAATGATGAGAGCTTATCGTGAGCTAAAAAGCATTCAGAGCATTTAAGCGCTCTTTACCGATGACATTCTGTACCACATGGCAGTAAGAAAGCAGGACTACTCGCCTGAGAACTGCTACTCCCTTAACAGACTGGGGCAGCCGACAGACAGCAACCAAGGACCCAGGAACTATTACCGTCTGTTCAAACTCTCTCGTTCACTTTGACAGAGATACAGGAACACGAGTTTCTATTTCTATACTTCATTGACCACAAAGAATTTAATTATTTCTTAAATTCCCTCACATTCCAGGTACACAGGAAGGTGATCAGAAAGACCTTTTTTTTTTTTTTTTATTTGACCCAGCATTGTTAACAACAGCCCCTAGGTTCCTGGGTAGGGACTAACCCTAGCGCTATCCCTAGTCTTGGACTGAAGTGCAGTGCTAATGGAAATTCATTTTAGCGTCTACAGTTGAATCTGAGTTTGAGAAACATTTGCAGATAAACCATAAGATTACGTTTAGAGCATTGGGCCACAAGGCTCAGTGCTGGGTCCCCTCCTATTTTCGCTATATACTCGCTCACTGGGCAATACACTTTCTGCACATGGCTTCTCCTACCACTGCTATGCTGATGACACCCAGCTCATCTTTTTCTTCCCACCCTCTGACCCACAGGCTTCACCCCGATCTCTGCTTGTCTGAAAGACATTGCATCTTGGATGACGGCTCACCACCTCAAGCTCAACCCAAGCAAGACAGAGATGCTGTACATTCCTGATGGTGCTAATCCTCACTCTGATCTTTCGATCTCATTGGAGAACACCCTGATCACTCCATCTACTGAAGCACGTAGCCTTGGAATAGTTGTGGACAATCAGCTTTCTTTCACGGCTCATGTTGCAAACGTAACACGGTCATGCAGATATGTCCTTCATAACATTCGGAGGATTTGCCCTTTCCGCTCTAAGGAGGCCACCCAGGTCCTTGTTCAGTCCCTTATCATCTCAAGACTAGACTACTGCAACTCCCTCCTGGCTGGTCTTCCTTTGCATGCTATCAAGCCCCTGCAACTGATCCAGAACGCAGCAGCTCGGCTTGTATTCAACCTTCCCAAATTCAGCCATGTCACGCCCTTGCTGTGCACCCTTCACTGGCTCCCAGTAGCTGCCCGTATCAGATATAAAACCCTGATGCTAGCCTACAAAGCCAAGAATGGTCCAGCCCCTCCGTACTTGATGGCAATGGTCAAACCCAGAAGCATACCTAGAGCCTTCCGTGCTTCAAGTATAGCTCGCCTTGACCCTCCATCGTCCAGGACACATGGGAGACATGCATCCAGACTTTTCTCTGTCCTGGCACCAAGGTGGTGGAATGAACTTCCCTTGCGTGCCCGAACAGCGGAGTCACTTGCTGTCTTCAAATGTCAACTGAAGACTCCCCCCTTTCGTAAGCACTTGACATAGAATATATCCTTCAGTTTTTAGCTACTGTTTTATTGTCTTCTTTCCTCAGTTATGTAACTTAGTTGTAAATTCAGGCTAGAGGAGTTAGCTACAAGTTAGCTGTATATTATGGTTATAGGAAAGGCTTGTGAATCATAAGACTATTTTCTGGTAGTATTCCAGCTTAGAGTACATGTATTTGGGTCTATATGAGTTACACTAGATATTCCAAGTATCCCTAAGCACTTTTGAAAGTTGCTCTGGATAAGAGCGTCTGCCAAATGTCGTAAATGTAAATGATTTAACTTAAAAGATCACATCAATTGGACCATTTCTGTGATCTGTGTTAACAACAAATAAGTTAATATAAATTAACTAATAAATAATATGATGATTTAATATATTTTTATATGTAGCTGTTAATATTAATGTGCAGTCGTTGTCTAGTTCTTCCTGTAGCTGTTACTTTTAGACTGTAATGCATGACTCGGCACTATACAGTGTGACAGTGTAGATGAATCGTTCAGTGAAACCCAGCTGTCATGTAGATGAATCGTTTAGTGAAACCCAGCTGTCATGTAGATGAATTGTTTAGTGAAACCCAGCTGTCATGTAGATGAATCGTTTAGTGAAACCCAGCTGTCATGTAGATGAATTGTTTAGTGAAACCCAGCTGTCATGTAGATGAATCGTTTAGTGAAACCCAGCTGTCATGTAGATGAATCGTTTAGTGAAACC
>JAOYMR010000001.1:2928-26774 GCA_025802075.1 Tenebrosternarchus preto | reverse complement strand
CTTGAGTACTTAGTTTCGTTCCACCTCATGTACCACATGTGATGTGAATGACAATAAAGCCTCCTTGAATCCTTGAAAATAATTTTAAAATCAATATTTAACTGGGAGCCAGTGCAATGCTGAGAGCAGGACTAATGTGGTTGTATTTTCTAGCCCTAGTTAGGACTCTGGCTGCTGTATTCTGTAATAGTGAGCTAAGGTTCTAATGGGCAGAATCTCTTTGAGAAAACGAGGTGGGATCGCATCCAGTATACATATGGAAGAATTTAGCAACGAGACGAGCTCCTCACGACTGATTGGGGAAAAGAATTCTAAACACAGAGCTGAACAAGACGCTGCCAGAATGCATTTGCAGATTGACAGGGTCTAAGATAGCATGGTAATTTTTTCCCCTGAATTTGTCACTCATCATTAAATAACTTCATAAAACTATTACTGCTACATTCCTGTGGGATTTGAGATTTGTGATTCCTGGTTAGTTTCGATACAGTATTAAATAGGAATCTTGGTATGAAGAACTCCACTCCCCACACACTACACATCTCTCACCACTCCCCACACACCACACACTACACACCTTTCACCACACACCACTGTCCACTCTCCACACACCTCTCCACTCCCTACACATTACTCTCCACTTTCCAATGTCACACATTTTCCATTTCAGAGAAAAAATTAGATGAAATGTTTAGGGAGAGATTCTAGGTGTCCATGTCTTCATACCTCACAGAGGCATGAAGGTCATTGAGAACCGAGCCCTAAAGGATGAGGAGAAGATCGTCCTCCAGGAAGGTCAACTCAGAGAGGCCAAGAATGCTGCAGAGGAAGCTGACCGCAAATATGAGGAGGTGAACTCTCCCACACAGCTTTTCCTTCCTTTATAGTTAAACATTTACCCATATTTCACATATGTGTGTATCGGCTGTGTGTGTGTGTATAGGTGGCTCGTAAGCTGGGAACCGTTGAGAATGATATGGAACGTGCAGAGGAGAAAGCTGAGTTGGGTGACAGGTAAGAATCTTTATAACACGCTGAGAGGGAAGACTATGTAATACTGTAATATGAACAGCAAGACATTTATGTATTTGAGAGTAATTTCCCCATCAAAACTAATTCTATATTTTAGGCTATGGCTGGCTAAGCTAAAATAAGGACTCTTGTCTGATCAAGTGGCTTCCATAGTGAGGAACCTTACAACTAGCCCTAAACTAACCCACTCCTAAGAGACAAGTAACCTTTAACTAACCCACTCCTAAGAGAGTAGTCCTAACCCTAACCCTAGACTTCCAGAACTGACACTGAAGTTTTAGATGTACTCTTTAGCCCCTGCTTCTTTATTACAGTAAGTGCTCTGAATTGGAAGAAGAGCTGAAAACAGTCACTAACCTCATGAAGTCTCTTGAGGCTCAGGCTGAGAAGGTAAATCTGTGCATGTGCATTTATCTGTGTTAATGACTGGGAGTTTGTAGTCTGTACTGTACGCATGTGTTTGAGTGATTGTGTGTATGTATTTGAGTAGCAGCTGGATCTCTGACTCCTTTCTTGATGTTGACAGTATGCTCTGAAAGAGGACAAGTACGAGGAGGAGATCAGACTTCTCACTGATAAGCTGAAGGAGGTGTGTTGGTTTTAAGATCCTCTTTAATGCCATTGTTAAGTGTCACCATTGACATTTAGTAGTGTGTGTGAGGGTGAACATAAGATCTTGGTGTACACAGGCTGAAACACGTGCTGAATTTGCTGAGAAATCAGTTGCCAAACTTGAGAAGACTGTTGATGAAATAGAGGGTACGTACTTATCTCTTTCTGTTTTTTTTATTTTATAATTGCATTTTCTTAGTCCAGTATAGTTGACAATGCAGACTCGGAGTTAAGATCTAAGAGAACTGTTGAAATTGACTGAGAACAACAGAAGAGATAAGAAATGGAAACATGACGGTCACAGGTCATAAACGGTGATAATCAATGCAGTACAGGCTAGGAGTAAAGTCCAAGATCCACAAAAACAGAAAGAAGGCAAGTAATCCACATCCAGATAGTCAGTAATACTAAATGACTTGTTAATGCTGGCAGGAAGCACTTGGAGCCTCTGGAGGGTTATATGTGAGTGTGATGAGTAACCATGGAGACCACTAGTATTCAGGGGATGAGGACCGCTGGTGGCCATAAGTGTGCATGGCAGGCACATTCCTGATAATAGTCCGTACATTCCTATTGTTGTAACTGGCTTAAGTGTCTTGTTCTGGGGTCTGTCCTTTGTTTCACCCAGTATTTAAATAGCTCACAGTACAGTGTAGAGTTTTCTACATGAATGCTTTGGAAAAGCATGTGGCTGCTTTAGTTTTGCCCCACATCCACACTATATGCACTTACTGCCGTTGTGAAGCATCTACAGCCCAAAAACACACTGGTGTCCTACTTTCTGTTTGTTTCTTATTCAAGTTTTTTTCTGTTTCCAGTTTTTCCCTGTTCTCTTGTCATCTTTTCTTTGCATTTGTTTTTACGTTGTGTCTCTCTTTTGTGTTACAACACTATAACTGCTATCACCACCCACTTCTCTCTTTGCGGATTGGCTACTGTAGATGAGGTATACTCTCAGAAACTCAGATTCAAAGCCATCAGTGAGGAGCTGGACCACGCCCTCAATGACATGTCCTCCATGTAAATATCATCACTTCCTGTATGTTTAACTTAACCATTTTACTCACATTTTTACTCATTCTATGGCTTGTACCACTTTCCCAAACTCTTTCGCTAACCAACACTAACATTATATATACATTATATATCTCACTAACCAACAATAACATTATATTTACATTAACATTACATATACAAACATCACATATCTCACTAAACACTAACATATATACATTAACATTACATATACATTATATATCTCACTAACCAACACTAACATTCTGTATTTATATACATTATATATATCTCCCTAACATTCTGTATTTATATATAACATTATATATTTCACCCTAACCCTAGTAGTATGAATGGATACATGGCCTCTTTTCAGGTTTTCTTCAAAAAATAACCGTGTGCACGCACACACACACACACACACATACACACAGCATTCTTCCTTACCATTGCATGCTACTTGTTTTTTTTTTTTTTTTTTTTTTTACTGCATATTTTGTTTTTTCTCTCCCATCACATTCTTTTTGTCCCTCTCTTTCATCCACATAGATAAAGTGTTTCCTCTCTGCTCCACTGCCAGCTGTTTTTGCCCCCTGCAGTATTCCTCTTTTTGCTGCTTTCTGATGTTTTCCTACACAACACCTTCCTAGGAAAGGATGGGGCACCCAGCTCTGACATCCCATCTGTTGTATAGAACTTTGACTTATTTTGCTTTCTACAAAGTAATAAAAGAACACCTTTTTCTGACTCATCCACTCTCTTTAAGTTTGTCTTAGTTTTTCTTATTTCCTTTATTTATTGAGAAGCTTGAATAAAATCTATAAAAGCTCTTCTCGTCAACTCTTTCAATTTCCTCCTTTGACTCTTTTATATTCCTGTTCTAATGAACATGAGCTTTACCCTTTAAATTTGGCTCTAAAATCTGTTGTAAGTCCTGAGGAGACGGAACCTCTGGAGTTTCACATTCACAGATCAACAAACATCAGCTCATGTAACTACATGTTTACTAATAACTACATGTTTACTAAATACCTGTTTTTCTCTCACCATCTTTCCTCCTTTTCTTTTCCTATCTCTGTTTTTTTGGGCCAGACTGCCTCTACCAGCAACTTCAGAAAAACTGTACTGTCGCATGAACTCAGTGTAGTGCTCAGTGAAGACTAAAGGGTCTAGACTGGGACTAAAGTGGAGTTTAATGTTGTTCTATTAATGCTGGAGTTCTTTGCACTGCATGAACAAGGTGCTCATACAGAGAGAGTGATGCAGTAAGGAAATGATATAACAAGGGAGTAACATGCAAACATACCGAGAGTCTCCACACACCTGTAATGTCATTATAACAATGTTCACGATTTTATTCTTATTTCATTGTAAGCAACTGAATTTGCTATACATATTGCTGCACTTTTTTGAAAATGTAATGATAACAATAATCAGCAGAGGCTTATGAATGTAATGATAATAATCACTTACGAATGGTTTGCATTTAGAAATGATTACTTGTATAAGTTTAAGTGGAAGATTTTTCATTCCAGTTCATTTAGTATTGGGCTGTTACTGTAATGTTGATCCATTATTTACACATAACCACTAATGCTTTCAGCTCGTTTACAGATTAATTTGCTCATACTTTAGATTGAAAAAGATAATGAAAATGGTCTAAAAAACAGATCATGAAAATGGTCTAAGAAATATTGGTTCCATATAATAGACAAATTAATTACACTATTGCAAATATATATTTTGAACATTTTCTCTCAAATGGCCATAGTCCCAGGCTGTAGTAATAAAAATTAGTTGTAGTGTAGATATTTGTTATACAAACTTCCACTTCTGGATAAGTAATTCACAAGGAAATAAGCATAAATAAACAATGTCAGTTGACAGAAAATGTATCAAGAACGCTACAACTGATTAATCAACTTGTAAACTTAAATCTAACATAAAATACAAACTGCCGTGCGTTTTTAATAATTGTTTTTACTTTTTGGTCTATGAATGTGATGTTTCAGATTTAAGCAGGCTGCGAGCACGGGCCTTTTTCGGATTTTATTTAACACAGATATCCAATGTACGAACACAGCGAAGCAGGGGGACTTGACGAACGGACAGACAGGCAGTCGCAGTCATAGACAGACAACAGACAAAGACGTGGTGCTTAAATACACCCACCCTTGACAAGACACAGGTGAAACGAGAACGCAGACTGAAAACGAAACAAACGCCACGCCCCATAACAAGCACAGCACACGAACACACTTCCACGCTGACACATACACGGGAATAGGCAGAGGCGGCTACCGTGACGGCTCTCTATTACCAATCCTTTTCACCTGCTCCAACACCAAACTCTCATGTAATAATTATCTGTTCTATCTCTAAACCCTCTCAGCATGCCACGTATCATGGTAATCCTCTCTCCTAGAGGAACCTTTGTGTTCTTAGATCCATGCGTCACTCACAAATACACAGGCACTAACCCTAACACTAGCTATGTAAATTTTAATATTATTTTAAATGACTCTTTTTAGAGACACACAAAGGCATTGTGAGTGTGTAGAACCTCAGATGGGATGAGTAAATAACGTTTTAGAGGCATACGATGGAATTCTGTGTGGGGCATTTGTAGAATATCACGTGTAGAACCTCTGATGGGATGAGTAAAGAAATAAAGCAAGTAGGTAAATTATTTTGATGTCTAGTGAAGTGTAATCAGACACTTAATCAAACAAGTGTGACCTCTGCGTTCCGTCCCCCAATCACCGATGGACACCAGGTTGTGGATGAATTGCACTTTTATTTTCTGCAAATGTGTTTCAACCACATTCAACCACAGTGAATGTTTCTGTCTCAGCGCGCGTTCGCAACAGTGCATAGTCGACTTTGCTGCAAGTAAATATAAATGCTTAATAATGCAGCGGTTTCTCAAACTGCACTATTAATACAATTACACATACAATTGAAAGATACAACAAGCACAATTATCCATCATTTACAATAATGAAATCAACTGAGTAACACACAAATACTTCGCAAACTACACAAAAGCACATCCGAGAATTGCAGCTCTTCCGACCCCATGACATCTCATAGAAAACCGTAGCTGACTCTTGGCTGTCTCCTTACTCGTGACCGTGACTCAATTTGTATTGATAAAAAGTTTTACCATAGAATTAATCATGAACTGGTACACTTGCTCACTTGTAAATGAGTACAGCAACCTCAGTGAATGTTTCTGTCTCATCAGCGCGCCTCTGCCCACATTGAAGAGTTCAAGTTAACCAAGTTAGTTAACTGGCATCGAGTGACTGGTTGTGAATTACTTGGTACATATCCATTTATAATCATAACCATAATATGTTTTATTACGTTTCAGATCACCGTTACAACATTATTTTGACTTTTAGGTTATTCGGGAAACGGAGCAGTCTGTACACGAGGTAGAGCATATTTTACTTTAGGACATTTCCCAGAATCCTTTAGTTTTGGCAGAAATGCAGCACTGACGTCATATAGGTGACGTCATTTTAGCAGGAATAAACATTTTATGTTTTTTGCCATTACACAAGTATACGAGCTGCTGCAAACATCTTAATGTTCAGTGTTAAGCAGGTAGGCCTCAGGTGTACAATTTGTTGGGGTCTTTTTGCATCTGATCATACTGTCTAAAACTCTGTATAGATCTTTTATTTTTAAGGAGATTATAATAAAAGAGCTTCATACGTCAGTGATATTCGTGTCTCTTTTGTTGGTATTGTAGGCTTTATTCTTATAATACCATTATAATGATGACATACCTAGCTAGTACATTTGTAGCATGTGGTCTGGATACAGCCCAGTAATACTCATGTGTAGCATATAGCTAGCCGTGTTCAGCTTCTACTAAGACCCTCATAACCCTAACCCTCATACAAGCTAGCAGTGTTCAACTTCTAATAACACATTTACTGCATTTGGCTGACGCTTTTATCCAAAGCGACTTACAATTGTGACTGAATACATCTTGAGCAGTAGAGGGTTAAGGGATTTTGCTCAGGGGCCCAACAGTGGCAACTTGGCAGAGGTGGGGTTTGAAACAACAACCTTCAGATTACTAGTCAAGTGCCTTAACCAATGAGCTACCACCATCATTCCCTATACCCTCATAACCCTAACCCGCATACAAGCTAACAGTGTTCAACTTCTACTAACACCCTCATAACCCTAACCCTCATAACCCTAACCCTCATAACCCTAACCCTCATAACCCTAACCCTAGCAGTGTTCTGCAAATGCTCTGACTGGGGCTCTTTGGTCTGGTGGTTTCAGATCCAGGTATGATTGTTGTTCTCAAGCCTTCATTACAATATGTAAAAGTAAATAATTTTTTATTTATAGGTGGTTTTTGCTTGTATATTCATTGTGAGCCAGTTCTGTAATAATAAGCGTTTTTGTTTAGCTGAACTGAATTTTTAGCAGCCTAGGAGTGTTCTGTAGTTCTCTCCACCCAGTTAACGTCCTAGTTGTCAAAATACATGTCTTTGCTCAAAAATAACAAGGGAATCCATTGCTTATATTAAATTATATATATTGTTTCTGCTCCCCTGAATTATTTCTTATTGGAACAAATTTGTGGAAGATTTTAACTGGATAAAGATTTGGACTTTACCTCACAAATGTGTAGTAATCATAAAAAAAAAAAAGGGGGGGGGGGGCGCATTATTCAGAGCATTACACAAATCTTATCCTACAAATAATTACATAATTAATGCAATTTCAGAAGATATCAATTCAGAAGATAGCAGTTTAGTATTATGTGCTCTTGATCACCCACTTCATTTACAACTTCGTTTTTTGGCTCTTGCATTGGTTATAGTATTGTCAGTCCCCAGCAGTATATAGTTTGTATAGTGTATAGTATATTGTATATAGTGTATAGTATATAGTATATGTTGGAAAGTTCAAA
This sequence comes from Tenebrosternarchus preto, assembly GCA_025802075.1. Taxonomy (NCBI): domain Eukaryota; kingdom Metazoa; phylum Chordata; class Actinopteri; order Gymnotiformes; family Apteronotidae; genus Tenebrosternarchus; species Tenebrosternarchus preto. The sequence goes on along the minus strand of JAOYMR010000001.1, from coordinate 19,171 downwards.
ATATACTTTTTCTTGGGGGAAAAAACAACAAAACAAAATACACAAATACACACATCTCGCTCAAATACACACTTCCGTTTCCGGCTTCGTCCACTGGGTCGGAGGCGTGTTCTCAAAAATGGAAGGAGATACAGGCTTGTCCAGCGTCCCGGTCGAAAGTAAAGCGGGATTTGTTCTTAGTAATGTGGCTGAAGTCGTGGAAAGGATCCTGACGTTCGTTCCCACGAAAGCCCTCTTCCGGATAGCCAGGTAGTTAGTTAGCTGTTAGCTACTTTAAGTATGATGTTAACGCTAAATCTTGCTATGGCTGAGATTAGGGTTAGCCATGTTAGCTAGCTGCTAATTGTTTTGGCTGTTTTGAAAGCTAAGGATGACACTAAAGAACAAACCATTCTGACTTTAGAGGAGATAATGTTGCATGCAGTTAGGTTTGTAAGCTAAAATGCTAGTTGGGTGGATATTCGACTAATTAGTACGATTATTTTAACTAGCCTAACGCTAATTAACTAGCCAGACTGCGAGTTACCTGGAAGTACTCGTCTGTGTCCGTAGAAATAATCATGTGACAAATTGAGGGAAGCTTTCAAAAACCTTTTAGCTAATTATAACCATTATTAGAAGTAAACTAAAAACACTAAATGGGTATATGTGAAAGGTGAAACTTCTGGCTAGCGATGTAGTTAGTATCGAAAATAAAACCTTTACAGCTCGGAAGTTTGCTGTATATGTACTGGCAGCACCAGATATTCGGGCTAATAAACTGCAATTATCGTTGATATCCCTGTTATAATCGCTGTTACTTCACAGGGCTTGATATAGTTTCATTCTCGTGTCACTATCATTTTCTTTACACGGTTTGATAGTGTAACTGGTGATTCTGTGCAGGGTTTGTAGGCTGTGGAGGAACTGTGCACGCAGAGTCCTGCGTAGTCAGCAGAAAATGGCCTGGTTGTCGGCTTCGGGCTCGTCTAGATATGAAGAGCATATTCTTCTTGGAACAATGAAAGAAGGATTGGAAGTCAGATCCGCCATGTGTCTATTTTTCCCCACTTATTTTGACACACACTCAAATAACCAGCAAGGATGGAACAGTTACTCATAATGCTAGACATGTCACATTTAGAAAAAAGAAAAAACAAAAACATCTTTTGTAGTGCACAGTGCATGTTATAATGTAAAGTCTTTATGATGCATACACATGTTACTGGATCACTTAGTTTGAGGAGCTTCTGCAGTTCCTTTAGTCTTTACAGTAAAATCACATGAAGGAAATATCTGGAATGTGTTTATGCCTCTGTTTTCATTGTTGCTTATTATTTTTCTCTCTATTCTGTCTGCAGAACATCTTCATGCTTCCTCAGACAGCTTTATTAATGATGGACAGTGAAAACTTCAGTGGACAGAATAGTTCTTTTAGACACAAAAAAGGTGAGGGGCTGTTTGTGTGGTCACTTTGATAAAAGGTGAGGGGCTGTTTGTGTGGTCACTATGATAATGAACCCTATAAATTTCGATATTGTTTCCACAATCCTGTGTTAACGCAGCCAGGAGGTGTGACAACGAGGGTGAATCGGACACTGTGGACAGGCTGAGACGTTTGCTGCCTCCATCTTGTGACATCGTATGTGTTGTCACCCCAGGAGTTGTGTGTGAGTTTCTCTCTCATCATGTGTTCTGTGGGTTTCTCTCTCTGTTCTGCATTCTGTGGGTTAGGGATAGGATTCATGGTGATTTGATTAATCATTTTTGCAAAATTCAAAAACACAATTTTCCTTTTTCATGTTTGTCATCTTAAGGAGATAAATGTGAAGTTTTACCTAAAGCCTGTAGTCTGTGAACGGACTTATCTTTGTTTATTATGAACAAAATGTAACATATCAGTATAAATGACTGAGTTTTGATTTGATTTAAATAATTGTTCATTTATATAGCCAATGTGACACAAACTGTTGACATTACAGTGACCCCTAGTGGCCAGCCCTGTGCACCACCTCAGGAGTTCATGGAGGGTGAGGCAGGATTCAGCCTCCTTTTTCCTGCTGTGGAAGGAGTTCACATGCGATCGTTTCACTTCTGCAAAAACAGTCTCAATAAGAGCACTTTGGAGGAAGCAGGTTAGTACAACCACATGCACACATTAGCTTGTGTTCATAAATGTCTTGCAAAAAAAAAAATCTGTTTTATGGATGCTAATTGTGGTAAAATGTTAAATCAAAACTGAGGTCTAAGTATCGATCATAACTGAGCTAAAATCTGGCCAAAATTGTTGTAGCGTTTACATGAGTGTCCTGAGGAGAGTGTGTTGTTGATAGGGTTGGTGGGGAACCCTGACCTGAAGGTGGTGCTGCTCTTTGGCTATGATGCCTATAAATCTGGAGGTGGGCGTTTCCTTAACCAGCTGTTGGAGCCTCTGGCCCACAGTAATGTTCTCATTGCTGGTGGCCACGTGGAAAGGGTCTTCCCCCAGCACAAAGACTGGTAGGTTAAATGGGATCTGCAGATTGTTGCTGCCTAAGATTCTGTTTTGTAAATCGCTCTGGATAAGAGCATGTGCTAAATGCCTTAAATGTAAATGTGTTCATGAATGGTTGTGTACTGCGCTGCGCCCAGCTGCTCGCCAGGTTCGTTTGGGGTGTTGGGTCTCGCTGTGAGCGGCTCCAGGGTCCAGGGTGCATCTGTGCTGCTGGAGCAGGACATCAGCAGCCCCAGCGCGGCAGAGGCATCCATCCGACGGCTGAAGGCCGTGAACATCCCTGAGAAGAACACTGTGGGCTTCATGTTTGCTTGTGTGGCCCGTGGCCCAATCCACTACAACAACCAGCACAACGTGGAGGCCAACGCTTTCCGCAAGCTCTTCCCCTCCGTGCCCCTCTTTGGTTTTTTTGGAAATGGTGAGATTGGTTGTGACCGGATTGTGAGGGAGAGCTACACGCTGAGTGAGACGGATGCCAGCGGCCTGCAGCACGGCTACACCACCGTCATGAGTCTGGTGCACCTGGGATGATGCACATGCCCCTCTCACTCACACCTGTCCCCAACCTCAGTGCTGGATCTGGCCTGAAAGAATCCTCGCTGTGGGCATGTTAATTTGAGCCACTGCAGCAGATTCTGTTTTCTCATTTGGCAATAGATTCATGTGTATAAGGATGAACCCAGATAAAGAGGCGATTGTGTGGTGCTAACATATGACTCGTTTTTCTGACTTGTTACAGAATGGTGGCTGAATTGTAATAAGGGTTCTGTACAGTTCCTCTCAGTAGTAGTTGCATGCAGTGCATGGAATTGATTTGTTCTACAGGCTTTCAAGAGAACATTTTTTAAATCTACAGTAGTGGTTAGTCACTATAAGCATTCATTTATTGTACTCAACTAAATGAATAACCTGTATTCACCTGACTTTAGTGAGGGGGGAGGAGGGATGTACATGTGCGTTCACTCTTATACTTAGAGCTTTTTTTCTTAATTCAGCGTTGTGTTGGCTTTCACTCAGCTCTACGTTTGGGTGTTTATTTGGGGAAACTAAACTTCACCAGCAGATGGCAGTGTTTAAGGTATGGTACGAGAAGCCATTAATTATTACCTTTAAACTGTGGAATCAGTCACGTATTTGTAAATAGTTTTTCAGTTCATGTACTGTGAACTTTTAAGCCAACTGGTATCCAAAACAAAATGAGAAGCTCTTCCCATATAATGCATACACACTGATTTCATACAGTCAGCATTACACCCCCCCCCCCCCCACACACACACACACCTGTTTGTTGCATCAATATACAGAATGAACATGGGTAGAAAAAAGTTGACTTAATGACCACACTTCTGTTTACACTACATTGTCAAGATACCAACAGAAAAAGATTAGATTCAGCTGTTGAGTAATTTTGTACAATGTAATTATTCTAGTTGAGTACTTTCAAATGCTGTACAGGCTGTAGCACTCAATAAATTTTGTAAGAAACCACTGACCAAGTTGAGAGATTGTGGGTATACTTAACCATTTAACACCCCAACCATGCATTTCCCTATCAGAGAAAAATGGAGAATCTTCACAGCAGAAAAAAAACAGCATTTAAAACAGCCAGTGACCAGAGCGCCATACAGACATGAGGTACAGCAGTCGGTATGTGTTGTTCCAAGGGCACTGTCCCAATGGCTCCTGGATAAATGCAGGTGGAATTACTTTTAGGAATCAGCAGACACGAGGCTCAGGTTAGGGGGTCGGTTAGCCGTGAGGTTCTTACAGCATCCTGCACTACGGCTTCCCTTTCACAGAGAGGCAATGGTGCAAAACATGTCTGTCACCTGAAAGCTACTCTGGACACATTGTGCCCATATGCACAGGTTACCAAGGGATTGATCAACCCTTCCGATCCTTGGTGGGTACTTGGTGTTTAAGTACAAGTGTTCAGGCTGCACATTAGCTCTGGTTTGTAACGGCAGATGGACCACTGGGCACCGTTGCCTCCTAAAGAGAAATGCTTTGTGGGTCAAACATGACATGTTCCAGCTTGGCCAAGAAAGGCATTTAGGACCATACCAAAGTTCACAGAAGTGGACACTGAGTGCAACTACATAAATGGAATATACCATTTTGTACTATTTGAAAGCCAGTGGTACTGAGAGAAGGGCCTTGCTTGGAAATGATAAGTTTTCAGACTAATTTATACCAGTGATGACATGATGGAGCAAGGTGGCCCTACATTACCATATAGTCCAGGCTGGGCGGAGCAAATGAACATCCTGTCCTTTAGGCCTATACAATCCTTTTTACCGTCAAGGCACATGTTTATTATGACTTCCTAAGCTGCACATTTATAAGAAACAGTCTCTTACAAACAGCTTCTAGGCCAAAGGGAGTTATGCTGAGAATGGAATGATTTGGGTGTTAGTTTGTTATCATAAAACACAGGATGATTCATCACAGAATGGACTCATTTGTATGTGAAACTTGGATGCGATTTCAGGGGTGCTGGAATGATGCAGAGGGGAGTCATGAGACTAAACACACCCTATTTGAATATCTCAAATATCCCTCAAAACAGCACTCAAAACAGACCCATCAATCAATTTCTGTGGCTGTTCTTTAATGAGGATCACAGTAGTTATCATTCATTTAAAATAATGTTGCAAGTCAAGTTGGTATTCAAATATTTAATAGGTCTTTGAACATCTGTAGAGTACCAGCGCAAAGCCACGACAGAGGCAGCATTAATGAAGCTCTGCTTGTGCGGTGGAACAGGTAACGTGGAGCAAAATTTGTATTTAGAAAAGACATTTTTAATTGAGTTTCTTTAAAAAAAACAACAATCTGCTATGATAAATGGGCAAGCGAATTAAAACATTTAGCTCAGATTGAACACAGTGAAAGCCAGCATTAATATTACATGATGGGTAATGACAGCTCACCTCATCACTTAATCCTCAGCTTCTGCAGCTGTTAACAGGACCATCCTACTTACCAGAAGGTCCAGGAAGAAAGATGTAGCATGAGAATGATCCTCTTTTCTAGACCAGGGTCAATCCATGGTGTACCCAGAGGAGGGGTATTCTTAAATAGCTAACATACAGAGGGCTAGCAGACAGAAGAGTTGTTTTTACAGGTGCTGGTCATAAAATTAGAATATCATGAAAAAGTTTATTTCAGTAACTCCATTCAAAAAGTGGAACTTGTATATTATTCATTACACAGACTGATATTCTTTTAATTTTGATTAATTATAACTGACAGCTAATGAAAATCCCAAATTCAGTATCTCAAAATTAGAATATTACTCAAGACCAATACAAAAAAAAGGATTTTTAGAAATGTTGGTCAACTGAAAAGTATGAGCACGTACAGCACTCAGTATTTAGTTGGGGCTCATTTGGCTTGGATTACTGCAGCAATGTGACATGGCATGGAGTCGATCAGTCTGTGGCACTTCTCAGGTGTTATGAGAGCCCAGGTTGCTCTGATAGTGGCCTTCAGCTCTTCTGAATTGTTGGGTCTGGCGTACTGCATCTTCTTCACAATGCGATAAGTCAACCGAGTTTGCTGGCCAATTAAGAACAGGGATACCATGGTCCTTAAGCCAGGTACTGGTAGCTTTGGCACAGTGTGCAGGTGCCAAGTCCTGTTGGAAATGAAATCTGCATCTCAGCTGTCGCATTCCTTGTGTCAAGCCACTCTTGAACAAGAGACGGTGTCAGAAGCGTCTCGCCTGAACTAAAGACAAAATGCACTGGACTGCTGCTGAGTGGTTCAAAGTTCTATGATGAAAGTAAATTTTGCATTTCCTTTGCAAACTTTTAGCTGGAAGATTATTCCATAACTGTGGGGCTTTGTGAGCGAAGGATCTGCTCCCAGCTTTAGTCTTCATAATCCAGGATCATAAGAGACTAGAAGTTAACTCAGATACAGTGAAGCAAGATCATTTACTGCTTTATAGGTTCACATTTATGATCAATGTGAAATTTGACAGGGAGCCAGTGCAGTGAGGATAAGATGGCTGTGATATGTTAATATCTTCTAGTTCTAGTAAGGACTCTAGTTGCTGCATTCTGGACTAACTGAAGCTTGTTTATGTTCCTACTGGAACATCCAGACAATAATACAACCTAGAGGTAACAAAAGCATGAATTAATATTCCTACATCATGTAGCAACATTATATTTCTTAACTTGACAATATTCCTAATGTGAAAGAAGGCTTTCCTAGTGCTATTTTCTACACAGGTTTCAAGCAAAAGGCTGAAATCAGTAATAACCCTAACCCTTTTACTGCTGTACTTGATGTAACTGCAAGACCATCTAGAGTTGCTTTGTAATCAGAAAGTTTCCTTCCATCTGCTTGTGGTCCAAGTACATGTACTGTTTTACTGTCTTTTGACACTAGATCATATATACATACATACAAGTCCAAGATGGCCACCAATACACATTTGTGTGTCAATCTCAGTGCTTGAGATCTCAATTGTTTGTGTTTTATCTGATTTCTTTATTACTTCTCAAGAAAAGGCATCTCCTCTACATTGGGATTATTTTTAATTCATGATTATACTTAATCTGAATTTTAACTTGGACTATTTGACCAAGTGATATCTCTTTACTGGAGTATTATACACAAGGGAATAAGCCTGCTGGACATTGCACATATAATACTGTTTGATGGCTAACAGCTTAAGGTATGCAAGCTTCTGGTTGTTCTCTTGCTAGCCGCAAGTCAGCCACCATCTACACTTATGCAGCTGTTAGCACGGCCTGTTAGCTACTGCTTTGCGGGACTGATGTGAAGAGCTTTGCTTGCTAGCCACCATCAAAAGCCTTGTCTATTAGCTATCACCTGGACGCATTGCCTGCTAGCTGCTACCATCTGAAGCCTGCTGCTAGCTTCCATCCAGGAGCCTGTCTACTAACTGGCTGCTGGTAATCCTGCTTGCTGGCTGCAACCTGGATGCCTTGCTTGCTAGCCTGCTGCTAGTAGCTTTGTCTGCTAGATCCCATTTGGATGCTTCCCTCCTAGACTGCTAATAATGGCCCTGCTTGCTAGCTCCCATCTGGATACCCTGCTTGCTAGCCTGCTGCTAGTTGCTTTGCTTACTAGCTTTCACCTGATGCCTCTTTGCTTCTCTGCTGCTACTGGCCCTGATTGCTTGATGCATCCTTGCTGGCCTCTCTGCTAGCTTGCTGCTGGTACCCATGTTTGTTAGCCTTGACTGCTTGACTTCTGCTGAAAGCTTGATATTGTTCAGCCCTGTTAAGTTGTCAAATTGGTAATTGACATCATGTATATATTTTTTATACTTTTAATACTCATACAGTTCAGTCCGGTATCAGATGAACTCAATAGGTCCAAAATAAGAGGCTGTATATTAATACAGTTGAACTATGGTCAATTTTCAACTTCACTTACAAGTCACTATGAGTTATACCTTCAGCTAATTAACCTGTGTCATCATCAAAACTCTTATTGTTCATATGCACAAGTACAAATTAATAAGATCCTCAAAGATCTTCAGAATCTGTTGTTGTTAAATTATTATTTTATTGTTTCAGATTTTTCATTTTCTCAATTCATAGAGGATAGTGGCAATGCGTTGTATAATTATGCTTTTATTGATGTTCTCTGGTAATGTTCAGCCACATCCTGGTCCTGCTCAGCCTAATCTTGAGTCTGCTAACACTTTACAAACCTTATCCACTCATTCTGATTTCAAAAGCAAATGTGGTCTTGGTTTTATACATTTAAATGTTAGCCTTGTCCCTAAAATGGATATGATCAAGATCTGGGCAAATCTAACCAATGCTGATATCATTATTATTTCTGAAACCTGGCTCAAAAAAATCTGTACCTGATGAATTAATTTCCATTGAAGGATATAAAGTTTATAGATCTGGTCGGGCTGGCAAAGGAGGTGGGGTTGCCATATATCTGAGATCTAAGTTTATACGCTCTGTAATCATGTCAATTACTAAAGCTAAACAGTTTGAAATTCTGGCAATCAAAGTGAATATCTCAAAGAGTGCTGAAATTGCAGTAGTTGAATGCTATAGACCACCTTCTGCTTCAAATGATGCTTTCCAATCTATATCTGATATATTACATAAATTAAATGACTGAATTCATTCTCATGGGTGACATGAAATAGGATTGGCTCTCAGGGAACTCAGATTGTTTTAAAAATTTGTGTAACAATTTAGACCTGGTGCAACTTATTAACGAACCAACAGGAATAAATCCTAAAGCACAAATAAAATCAACCTTGCTTGATCTAATCATAACAAATGCAGCTCATAAATACACCTCAGCTGCTGTATTTTGCAATGTCAGTGACCATTGTGTAATTGCATGTGTAAGAAATACAAAAATACCTAAGTTAAAATCCTGTGTCATTTTAAAAAGACATTTTATAAGTTTTGACTGCATGATCTGTATCACAGTGAGCTTAGCACAGTGTCTTTGATTTCAGATGTTCAATTGGCATGGGACTTTTTTCATTCACTTTTTCTTTCAATTATGAATGAAAATGTACCAATTAAAAAGTTTAGGATCAGTGGTAAGGACAATCCTTGGTTTTCAGAGCTAATTCACAGTATTTGCAAAATAAACTATGGGCACAAGCTAGACTCTCCAACTCTTCTGCTGATTGGACCTTGTTTAGAACGGTAAGAAATAAGTGTACTTTAATGATTAGAAAGTCAAAATCTGAGTTTTATTTGAAGACACTTACAGAAAACTTAAATAACCCTTTAAAATTTTGGAAGTCAGTTTGGAAGTCAGTGTCTGGTGAGTAGGTGACCCCAAACCTCCCAAAACAGATTTTTGTCGGTTCTGATGAAATAAAAGACAAAGCAGCTATGGTCAATCATTTTAATAATAATTTTATTCATGCTGGTTCTCTGTTTGACCAAACTGTTGATACATCCATACTATATCCTGCTATTTCTGTAACTGAATATGAAAATGGAAACTTGGAACTTTTTCATTTTAGTCCCATTTCAGTGTCAGAAGTTTATAAAGCTCTGAAAGACATTGATCACAAAAAAATTGTAGGTCCTGATAATCTAGATCCCTTTCTATTAAAATTGTCATCTGATTTTATTGCTGATCCTATTGCTCATATTTTTAATCTTATTTCCAATTCCATTCCTAAAAGCTGGAAAGCAGCTTATGTTCTCCCTTTACATAAAGGTGGAGACTCATCAGAGTTGAACAATTATTGTCCAATATCTAAACTCTCAATTCTGCCCAAGATCTTTGAATCATTTGTAAATTTACAATTAAAACAATTTTTATCTGACAAAAACATTTTAAATAATTTTCAGTCAGGGTTTAGAAGTGGTCATAGCACTATCACTGCTGCTACACTTGTGACAAATGATATTATTGAGGCCTTAGACTCAGTTTGATTCAGTTGAACATGAATTGTTATTAACCAAATTACGGTCAGTTGGTTTAAGTGCAAAGGCTGTTACATGGTTTCAGAATTATCTTGTAGATCATACTCAATGTGTTTATGCAGAAGGTTATAAATCTAATTTTCTTGAGGTAACCAAAGGTGTCCCTCAAGTATCAATCTTAGGGCCCAGTCTGTTTTCTATCTTTATAAATGATCTAGGTAAAGATATTCACGCAAAATTACATTTATACACTGATGATACAGTAGTGTATACTAGCACTTCCACCATTCAAAGAGCAGTACAGGAAGGCTGCATTTCAGGTATTACAAAATACACTGTTGAGTCTAAAATTAGTTTTAAATACACAGAAAAAAGTTTATGGTCTTTTCAAAAGCCAGAACACAGCAACATATTACTACCTTAGTTAAGAAGCTTAAAGTAAAACTTGGTTTTTATTTTAGAAACAAATCATGTTTTACTTTTAGTGCAAAAAAGACACTTGTAGAAGTTACTTTTCTGTCTGTGATGGATTATTGTGATATACATGCATGCTGCATGTACATGCATGCTGCATCCCACATTTTATGACATGTGGATTCAGTGTATCATGCTTCATTACGGTTCATTACAAATTCAAAGGTGTGTGATGCTCCTCTGGTGAGTGAGAGTATATGGAGGTGTGTGATGCTTCTCTGGTGAGTGAGAGTATATGGAGGTGTGTGATGCTCTTCTGGTGAGTTAGAGTATAAGGAGGAGATTGTGAGATAATTGACGTGTGGATTCATAAGGGAAACAAGAGACAATTCACTGAATTCCTGGATCATTGAAGTGTCTGTGGTCACTGACCAAACCTCCATTTAGAGTTTAACATCCTGAACTACAAAGTGGAATAAACCACGGCACCTCAGTAAAAGAGCTCATTACATTCTACTTTATTACCACTGCATTCAGAGACTCCAACAGCCTGCCTGATTCTATCTATACTTATGTAATATGCTTATACTTATATAAGCAAATTATGGATTATGATCACATTGTATTGTTGTATGGATTATGATTACACTTGTATTGTTGAATGGATTATGATTATACTGTACTGTTGTATGGTTTCTATCCCCAGGTATTACAGAATTACAGCATATGTGAAAATGGATTGTTCACAAGAGCCCACAGGACATTTTTAGTTTTTATGAAGTAAATTTTATGTACAGCTATAAATGAAAGCAATAAGTATGTTTACAGAAACAAAATAACTGGTACCTTTTTACATTTATAATGTATATATATTTTTAATACAAATGCAAAGAATAAACACAAAGTCTTCAAACTGAAGCATTTGAGTGAATGTCCCCCTGCGAGGCCAGTTGTGGCTTCAGTGCGCAGCACTGGTGGACTGGACCTGTGGGGTTGAACTCACTGGTGGACTGGACCTGTGGGGTTCATGTCACTGGTGGACTGGACCTGTGGGGTTGAACTCACTGGTGGACTGGACCTGTGGGGTTTATGTAGTTAGTGAAAGTGATGAGACAAACAAGGGACAGGTGCATAATCAGTAGCTTGGTGATTGAGAATGGGGGAGTAGTGTGGGTGTGTGTGTGTCATTGAGAACGGGAGAGGAGTAGTGTGCATGTGTGTGTGTGTGTGTGGGGGGGTCGTTGAGAACGGGGGAGGAGTAGTGTGTATGTGTGTGGGTGTGTGTGTGTGTCGTTGAGAACGGGGGAGGAGTAGTGTGTGTGTGTAGGTGTGTCGTTGAGAACGGGGGAGGAGCAGTGTGTGGGTGTGTGTGTGTGTCGTTGAGAACGAGGGGGGAATAGTGGTGTGTGGGTGTGTGTGTGTCGTTGAGAATGGGGGAGGAGTTGTATCATTGAGAAGGTTAGGGTTAGGGTTAGGGTTAACGAAGGTGTCTCCCTCGTGCTGCGGGGCTGGCCTCCTGTGACAGAAACACTGTATACTGCTGTAGTCCTGCAAATATGCAATAATTTCAGCCCCAATGTTTTGATAGATCTGAACGAGGTGGAAAAATACAAATACATTACATATCATACTAATACAAATACATTATATAGTACATCATACTAATAAAAATACATTATACATCATACTAATACAAATACATTACATATCATACAAATACATATACATTATACAGTACATCATACTAATACAAATACATTATACAGTACATCATACTAATACAAATACATTACACATCATACTAATACAAATACATGAAGGATGAAAACCCCAAGACTGCTAACATCATTTTACCCGGCCTAGCTATTTAACCCGAACCTTGGTTGTGTGATGGTGTTTGACAGTTTGTGGAGGTGTGTAATGGTGTGTCAGTATGTGAGTGTGTGACTGTGTAGGTTGTCAGGAGTTGGGGGTGTAGAGGGGTTTGTTGGGGAGTGTGAGAGTAAATATGGGTATTGTGGGGGTGTAGAGGGGTTTGTTGGGGAGTGTGAGAGTGTAGGGTTAGGGTTAGGGTTTAACCGGCACCACTCCTCTGTCCCCTCTCTTGGGAGGGTCCCATCAGCTGCTCTCAGCCCAAATGCACCTCATACATGAATATTTCAGTGACATTTAATGCTCCTGCCACAGACCCTGGAGAGTCTGCATCAATTTGTGAACAAACCAGTAAAAGCTGACCCAGATAATCCACACTCACAGCCACTCCCTTCACTGCACTCTGCCCAACTCGCCCTGGGATTCAGCAGCTTCTCCCCTCCCCTCCCCTCCCCTCCTCCCTCAAGTAGAATTTTCATCCTTAAATGGCATATGTATCAGTCAAACCATACAAAAATGTGATATTACATATTGAATTAGATATAAAAATGCTTCTAATATTATTTTTGATCTGAAAGATGGTTTCCATCAAAGTGGGGAAAAAAAGATAAACTAAAAGAGATAAATTAAAGATATCTTGAACTAAGATACTCACTGTAAAAAAGAGACTAGACAACCTGACGCGGTTCTAATACAGTGGTATCTACTCGCTACTCATTAATGCTTACCAGGTGTCTCTAATTGGGTCTAGTAATTGATTTATGCATTGTCGATTTTTGGATCACATACCGTATTTGGCAGGTGCAAGTAGCCTATGTAATGACGTTATTCTCGCTACTGTCAATATCGCGAGATGGGCATCAGGAAACATGGTGAATTGTAACTATCGGATGAACCGCAAATTGTTAACTGCCCTTAATTTTCATTATTTATCTGTTACAAATGTATTCTTGTGTCTGTCTTTTTTAGATTAAGTAACCATGCTGAAATCAATATCTAGGCCTATATAACGTTATTGTAATGAATAGGTAACCCAGCCAGTATCGTCGCAAAGCAGGAGTTATCTTTTATCTTTTAAGGTGACTACGACTTACAGACTTCATTATTGTTGTATAAGAAAACAAAGCCTGGTTTGATTTTTAAAAACAAACTTTTCCTCAGTGCGTAAGCGTGCAGGTCTCTTGCTGATCAAATTATTTTATGTAACTATTGTAATTATTTTATGTTACAGACATGACTAGTTGCGTGCCGTTATAATTATTGATACAGTATATAATTTATTTTTTAAATCTACAATAGAATAACACTGGGAAACAAAAATTTCACTAACCCCAACCCCAACAATAACCCTTACCCTTAAACTAACCCTAGCCCTTACCCTAAGCTTCTCAAAGTAAAATTAGCGGATCTTATAATACTTTTTAAAGATGAATTAAATTCTGTTTTTAGATTTTTTTTCCAATAACGTTTCAATAAGGAAAATCGACATCTAGTGGATCCATTTTCCTTGGTACCACTTTTGCATATTATACATAATCATATGAGAGTATATAAAACACGATCACATGAGATTATATTAGTATATTATACATAATCACATGAAAGCATATTGGAACAACTACAATAAGACTATGGGTGAGAAACAATTCTGGAAGCATATTTGGATACAGCCAGCAAACAAACAAACAAACAAAGGTAATAAACTGGTATTTTTTGCAAAAAGCAAAATCAATGTTGACCAGTAAATTGGTGTGAAAGAAATAAAATACATTTTTAAGGAAATAGCAAAACTATTAGGTAAACTAGTTTATTTCGGATAGCTAAGCACTAGCAATACTATTTATTTGTTTAATATTACCACTACTAATTTTAGCAACAACAACAGTAATAATAATAATAATAATAATAATAACAACAACAACAATATTAAGTAAAAATATAACCGAAAAATGAATGGATACATGCCTGTGCTTTATTGAGGAGACCTTATTCTTTATTTAATTTGTCAGTTTATTAGTTAATTTGTTCAATTGTTAATGCTGATATGAAGCAATTTACCAAATCGAGGCTGGCTGCAACTGATTCCTGTTTACCAGTAAATGTACCAAAAATAACTATTCATTATAATAAATAACGTATTTATTACATTCTAACACTGTCACAGCAAAGATCTAACTGTTCGTTTAATATCCATCTGAATTCGCCCTGTAGGTAAAATACATCAGAAAATAACCCCCGAAGTTCAAAATTGTTAAATAAAATGTGTTCACTTGTCTTTTTTAAGTCACAAATGCAGTTGACTGTTTCTCCAATAGATCGCGTTTTTGTTTTAGGACAACCACTTCCAATTAGGTACCTTAGATTTTTGAAAATCCGAATGACCTAGGTTGTTCTGTTACCTCGGTTTATTATTTTTATTATAGCAAAACCTGAGTTCATTATTTATAGCATTCACAAACCACAACACAACGAAATCCACATGTAAATATTTAATATTTCATCTGAAATGCCTGTAAAATGGTTTGAGTTGCTTTCTCAGAGTTACTGAAAATCCTGCCTTTGTTAGTCTGATGTCCATTAGCATTCAGTGTGTATCTACGCCGTCTTCTAACTTTTAAAAAATCAATGGCAAAACCTTGCACTTCTGTTTGATCATATCCGGGGTGTGTCATCAATAAGTTTTTTTTCCCTACAACTGTCCCTGGATGCCTGTTGCCCGTCATTGAAGAATCCGTTGAACTTATGACGTCATATATTGTGTGGGATACTGCGGTCTTTTTCACTCTTTTGCTACTCCATCTCGTTTCAATTCCAATTTTACTTGTAAGATATCCGAGTGCTAAGCATACAGTTTCTTGGTCTCATTGCGTGTTTCGTATTGTGGATATAATTCTGAATTCTTCTTTCTTGGATGATATGGGCGATCATTCCAAAAGTAAGTAACTACACGCAAGCAAATCTGAAGGAATTTTGAAATAACATGATGTAACTACTGATGAATATTTATGTCGCTCAGGTGATTTTACTGAAAAAAAATTTTAATCGCAAACAGGCTTCCGTATTCTATCATGGATGTTTGATATATTGAACATTTCTTATTATATGTGTGTCTGCAGCGTGCTTTGTATGTTTAATGGCAAAATCTGAACTCTGATTTCTTTGTAGATGACGCTCAGTGATGGTCTTGTTTTTTCATGCGCAGAGAAGTCTGGTTTGCCGATGTGTGTCGGGTGCGGAAGTCAGATCCATGATCAGTATATCCTTCGGGTCTCCCCTGACCTGGAGTGGCACGCGACCTGCCTGAAATGCGCTGAGTGCAACCAGTATCTCGATGAGTCTTGTACTTGCTTTGTGCGCGAGGGTAAAACCTACTGCAAGAGGGATTATGTAAGGTATGTTCTTTAATTTTTTTTTTTTTTACCAGTATGTTAAGTCGTTATGCACAGGTTTAAGATAGGAATCTTAATTACAAATAATAACACACGGATGTTTGGTATTTGCAGAAGGATCTGTAATCTTAACCTTATTAATGCACACCTAACCCTACCCCTAACCCCTAACACTTAATATTTAGTACACCCTATGTTAACCCTATTTAATTGCAAGACCAATCTTCACATCCTTAGAAAATCTAGAACGGTTTAAATAGTAGGAACTGTTTAACCTAAAACATTTAGATTTCTAAAATCTAAACGCTCTAACAGCGTCCATTTAGTCAATTTACATTTGCACAGTACAGGTTTAGGTCGTTGAGTATCTGCTCTCTCTTACAGACTGTTCGGAATAAAATGCGCAAACTGCAGCTTGGGTTTTAGTAGCGATGACCTGGTTATGCGCGCCCGGGACATCGTCTACCACATCGAGTGTTTCCGCTGTGCAGAGTGTAGCCGGCAGCTCCTACCAGGCGATGAGTTCTCTGTACGGGACAACGAACTGTTGTGTAAAACGGATTACGAGTTACTACTCGAGCGCAGAGCAGGCGGAAGCCCTCACAGCCCGGAATATATCCACAACAAAGCGTTACTACACATGGCAGGTTAGTACAGCAGTACAAGATTAAGCAGACGTTTAAATGAAT